>JACEFZ010003908.1:0-435001 GCA_014155875.1 Cepaea nemoralis
CTCTGGCTCGCTGCTGAGGATGGGGACGGAGCGCTTATGGGAATGCCCCGAATGCTGTGATGTCGATTCCTGAATCAACCAATCAATCAATCAATCAATCAATCAATCAATCAATCTGCACTATGAATGATTACTTGTTCCACTAGGTTTCGTAATTCTTCCTCGCTTTCCGCTTATAACATTTATCGTCAGCATACCTAAGAATGTTTATGATTCTTTCACTTATTTTCAGGAAGTTATCCAACTTGTTTAAAAATTCTTTCTGTGAATAAATTGAAGAGGCTGTTCTCCCCGCTAGTTAATTAGTCGACAGATCATCCTCATTGCACATCGAACCATTCGTCCATAAGTGCTCGGATCCTCTCCTCAGTAAATCCCGCAGCGTGTAGCGGCTAACGACACCAGTTCTGTGTTGGTTTATTAATATTCTTTGGCTTCCTGCGTAGTGCTCTTGTTTTGCCACCCCTCTTTTAACTTGCTGTTCTCGGAGTCTGACCATGGTTGTAGATTCACAGTCATCACTTGGTTCACGCAAAAATTTTACTTCTCGTAGAGCATTCAGAATGTCAGCCTGGTCCATGGCTTGTTCGCCTTCCACAGTAGCCTTACCTGCAAGCTTGTCAGTCCGCTCATTTCCTCGTACACCCGCATGCCCTGGCACGAAAATGAAACTAATCTTTGCCAGCGGAGACCGCTCCAGTGACAGCAACCACGCTCTTCGGATCCATCCCATCTCTATCTTCTTGAGCATGCTCACTGAGTCATTAAAAAAACATGCCCTAGTTAATTTCTGTGTCTCGAGCCATGTTAATGCTTTACTTACTGCCATGACTTCCATATTCAGGCTACTTTTGGTCAAAGCAAAAGCACCAGAATCTTCCTTCACAATTCTCCCTCCGGCCTGAGCCGTAAAAGCCCATGAACTTCTCACTCGTCGAACGACCGACCCATCTGTGTAAATAACAGCATCACCCTTCAAAGAATTCTCGAAATACAAAGCTTGTACTTCCGCCTCCACAGCAACTGAATTTCCTTGTCTGTATTTTCTGTCTAGTTGGATGCAAACTAAAAGGGACGTACAGAAATCTGTTGGCATTTGTACCCACTCCTCGCCAGGTTCTAAGTCCTCATGAGAATACACATGTTAAAAAATGTCTTCGGCTTGACCCATCCACGACTTTCCTCTTTTTAACCTGCTGCCCTATACCTTCTTAATTTCACTGTGCAGTGGATCTTTTTTTTTTCTCTATGGGTGATGAATTTCTTGTAGTCTATATCACACACACACGCGCGCGCGCGCGCACTGCACGCACGCATGCACGCACACGAGTACCGTCTACTGTCATACGGTTAGCTCAGTCATATTTGACTAAGACCTGACTCGATGGTATTTTAATAATTGTGTTTAAATCTGTTTTTAATCATAAATGTAGTCAGTTTGGTATCTCGTTCTACTTCCAAGGCATTTCCACGTATACAGTTTCCTAAACTCGTGTTTCTCATGACACTTGTGATTTCACCATTTGTCAATGTTTGTTGTAGGCAGGTATTTGTAGTATTCTGTGACTTCTAATGCGCGTGCCAAAGAGTGGGACAGGTCAGGAGAGATTAGGCAAGGTACTGCTCTTGCTGAGGCCTTGCTTGAGTCGGATGTGGTCTGTCTAAATGGCGGGACACCAACTAGGCTGGCAATGAGACCGGGGGACCCTTACAAGGCCATCGACCTGCAATCCAAGAGGTGGCATCAGACATAAAATGGTGTGTCCTTGGAGATCATGCAAGCGACCACTTACCCTGCTCTGCAGTGTAGTCAGGGCTATATGAGCCCGCAGGGCATTCAGTTATAATTGTGACCCTTCTTCGTTCTTGGGGCACCTTCGTTTACAGAGACGGTCTAAACCAACAAGAAGACTCTTCACCCAACCACAATGGTGGACACCAGAGGTGAAGACATCATGGAAGGAAAAGAGGGCGGCCAAAAGGAATTGGCAGAGGGTGAGGAGAGCAACAAATTCACTTGCCACAGAATTTGAGGAGGCCGAAAGGTATTAAGTAGTAAAGGTGCAGGATTTTAAACTCCAGGCAGCAGAGGCAAAAATAATGAAGTGGGAACGGTTTATAATTGAAGTCAGCGGGGATGTGACATTAGGTAAATTCTGGAAGCTGCATCGGCAGATAAAGAAACAGACGATGCCTGGTACACTTGGTATCATTTATGATGATAACAATCGACCCATGACAACTGACCAGGACAACGGGGAGGCTTTTCTTGCTCGATTTTTAAAACAGACGGATCAGCAAGATAGAGCTATTAGCGATATGGTAAGATAAGCCTTGTCACATGCCACTAGGAAGAAGGACTGCTGTCAGGCCCGGACGGGGTGAGGTACACCCATATGAGTAACATGAAGGATGGGGACTTGGAGAAGATTGCTCTTTGTTTCAACCTAAGCATGAATACGGCGGAAATACCCCAGGATTGGCTGCACAGCTACCTGGTCCCACTCCTAAAGCCAGGTAAGGATCACTCCAGAATTAATGGATACCGAATCATAACCCTGCAAAACATCTTTGGCAAAGTCCTCGAAAAGTTAGTAGCCCGCAGGCTCCAGCGACATTTGGAAAGTCGTAATCTGCACAAAGGACTCGGGAGTTACCAGCCTGGGAAGGACATCTGGGCCAATGCGGCTACTTTTGCATTTGATGTCTATGTGAACTTCCAGGATAAACAAGAGACAGTGGCGGCAGCTCTTGACCTGGAGGGTGCGTATAGCAGGGCTAGGTATGATTGGTTGATATACACTCTGTTGGAGGTGTGCCCTTGCCTTATCAGGTGGGTTGCGTCAACTCTTTTTGAGCGTAAGGTTCCGCTGCGCAAGGATTCCTGGACTTCTGATCCCTGTACGATTGCAACTGTGTTGCCACAGGGACCTGCCTCGTCCCCAGTGATCTTTAATGTCTACACCAGCAAAACGGCAGCGATTGAGACACCAGGTGTTGGTAGAATCTTGACATTTGCAGATGATGTGCTGGTGTACAAGGTGACAGAGTGGTGTAGGGACGCAGGGGCCATTATAAACCCAGACAAGGCAGCGGTTGTGTGGTACTCCCAGGATAGCCGGATTGTGAAGGCAGATGTCCCATGTAGTATATTGAATGGATGTCCTCTAAGTTTGTTTTTTTTTTTGTTTTTTTTTAAATTCGCATATCCTTTGCAGGACATCGCTGTCAACAGCATCATCTTTCAGCTGCCTGTTGATTTCTTGGCAAGATTACGCTCAGTAGTTTGCCATTGCTTTCTGAGCGGTCGGCTCAGTTATCCCGCAAGTCACCAGCGGGGGTCGAACCGCCTCCAGCTCTCGCCCGCTACAAGACTCTGCGTGATAAACGGGATTACGGAGAAAGTGTCGTAAACCCTCGGCCAGAGAGACCGGCGTCCTCTAAGTAGAGAGAGAGTAAATTGAAATACTTGAGTATCACCTTCAACATGTGTATGTCTTTTAAAGATCACATGGAGGCTTCGGTGGTGAAGTCTGGTAGGGGACTTAATGCACGGAGGGCGATGACAGCAACCGGAGTAGATCACAGGATGCCTTACAGGCTCTTTCAGCAGTTAATAATTTCTGTCATTGAGTATGGTGTGTATCTGCTGACAGTATCGAAGAACCAGTTTGAAAAGTTTGAGCGCATACAAAATGCGGCCATACTTGTCATTCTGGGGTGCACAAAGGACACACCAATTATATGCATGAGGCATATCCTGGCGCTACCAACAATGACGGATAGACATAGGATCCTTCAAGCCAAATGGCAGTTGAGAGTTGCTGAAGAAAGGAATCACCCGCTGTATGAAACCATGGATATGGTCAAGGGTCATGGACTAAGACGAGGCAGGTCCTGGATGGCACAGGCAGAAATATGTATATATATATATATATATATATATATATATATATATATATATATATATATATATATATATATATATATATATATATATATATATATATATATATATATATATATATATATATATATATATATTCGTGATCAGGATAGTGGTATATACATTCACTCACGCTCAGGTGGCGGCCTCTACAATGCTCAGGCCAATTGGAGGCCAAGACCAAAATTAGGAGGGTACTGATTAGAGTTGCTGTTTGCAGATGATGCTGCAATGACAAGCCACTGTAAGGAAGAATTACAACGTCTACTATCTTCATTCTCCAATGCTTGTTCTGAATTTGGTTTAACAATTAGCAAAAAGAAGACACATGTTATGTCACAAGGTACACATGGGGTACCATCATTCTTTATTGACGACGCCGAATTAGAGATAGTAGACCATTTTACATATATAGGATTAGAGGTAAATAGCAAATTATCCCTAGATCAGGAAATCAACATCAGGATTGGTAAGGTAGCAACAACAATGTACTGGTTAAGAAAAAGAGTCTGGGAGAACAGGAAGCTTACTGCCAAAACAAAAGTCCTTGTCTATCACGCATGTGTCCTTACTACTCTTCTTTATGGCAGTGAAGCTTGGGCAACTTATTCACACCAAGAGAAACGTTTAAACAGCTTTCATATGCGTGTGTGCGAAGAATACTTCGTATTAAGTGGCAAGACAAGATCACAATTACTGAAGTATTTGAAAGATCAGGTAGTGTGACGGTATATTCCATGCTCAGTCCTCGTTGACTTGGATAGGACACGTTAGGAGGATGGATGATGGTAGAATACCAAAGGACATCGTTTTTGGTGAATTACAGGTGAGTAAGAGATATCAGGGTCGGCCTCTACTACGATACAAAGATGTGTGTAAGCGGGACATGATTGATACAAACATTGATAATGCACATTGGGAGAAAGTCGCCGTTTAACGTGTTGCATGCAGGGCAAATATCTGAAATGGAATAAAGACAAAGGAGAAAATTATTGCAAATAAGTCACACACCGAGCGTGTGAGACGTAAGATGACGCATGACGGTGAAAATGACCATGTGTTCACATGCATCTGTGGACTGACATTTACAGCGCGAACTGGTCTTAACAGTCACATTCAGCACCACCATGGGTTATAGTTATTAAGTCGTTTTGAAGCACAATATAACAAATTATCGTCTGTCGAGATATATATGTATATATGTGTGTGTGTGTTTGTGTGTGTGTGTGTGTCTGTGTGTTGTGTGTGTGTGTCAGGTGTGTGATCTAGGGACCATCAATCGTGAAAAAGAGTGGGCTGAAATACCGGCAGACAGGACGGACTGGCATAATGTAATAGTGACACTGGGTCGTGAGTACAGAGAATGTGCAGCGGGTCGTACAGAGTTTGATATGCAACAACTGATCCAGAGTAATACACATCAAGGTGACATAGGGATGTATACTGATGGGACAGTGGTTAGAAATAGGCGGAATGGTTGGCGTTTCATGTGAAGGCTAATGGACGATTCTTGAAAAAAGAGAGTATGGCACATGAGTCTACGACCTCCAGCATGAGAATGGAGGTGGAAGCAGTCATAGCGGCATTCCGTTGGTTTGAGGAGACCAATGCAACACACATTGTCTTCATCACGGACTAAAGGAGTATGCTTTGTAAAGTGGGGAAAGTAATGTTTCGTGTGGAATGGCTCACCTGGCTTCAGAGTAAGAATTGTAAATATTGTAAGAATTTTATGGATTTTTTCCCTGGCAATGCGGGAGTGCGGTGGAATGAACAGGCTAGGTTCGAATGCTAGGTTGACAGGGAATACATCTCTTAGGGGTCGAATACTTATGGACAAGGTAGAGGTGGTCGTGCGCCTGTGGGACAAGGTGGAGAAGGCGGAGGAACAGCCTGAGAGCCCGTATTTGAAAAGGATGAGATTGAGAGGGATTGGAGGGGTTCTGGTAGAATCTCGAAACTGAGAGGGAAGACCAGCAGAGCTGTGGTATGTTAATTTGAGATGGGAGATAGATATCTCCAAATCGTTGTTGCCGACTACTAATTGAAAACCAGAAATGGCTCGCAAGGCTCCCTAGTACTGGATCAAAGACATCTGGTAAGATTCCACTAAGGTATCAGGCAAGGTTTTCTAGTAGAAGGCCAAGAGAGCATAGAAAAGGCACTGCCTTTAGAAAGGAGAATGCTCACTCTTGTAAGCTGAAGGCGAGTAGTGTCCCTGCAACACAGCTCTCCTGACTGTTGTTAAGTGATTTAGTACTATATCTTTGTTACTTGACACAATAACAAACACATAACTATGCCAAAAATTTAACTAATTTCCTCTTTTAAAAATTAGAAGATTGTATTGGATGATAGAGGTGATATGAACAATGAGCATTCCAACATAAACATAATAAATAACACTACTGATTCTTAGACACAATATTTAAATAATGTCAATTGCATATAAGAATCAACTGCCGGGTATTGTCTCTGGCTTAAGCGAATATAGTTGACTGTCTTCATTTCTGTAGCTAATCTGTTCGCTGGTAAACATTGTTGGCGATTGGTGAGTGGAGATTAGTTGTATATACTCAGCTTCAGTTCAGGGTGGTACAGTTGCTCTCTGAGTTGGTAATGGTTGATTCCTGGTCGTCACTCTTCGCTGTATCAGGAAGGTGAGATCCATTAGCCTTCACTGCTAATCCATTTGATAGGCCAAACGTAAGCACACCGTTTAGGTACCAACATTTAGGCCCCTCAACCATCACTCCTGTATCCAAACGGGAATAAGTTAATCCGAAACGAAATCACAACTTGCACTCACAACACTCAAAATATGACTAACCCTTAATCTAGAATATCCATTCAGTTGTAGCGAGGTGAAAATATTCCCCTCTACTGAGGAATTATATATCCGCCTACCATCTATGAGGGTAATGTATATACCCGCGGACATTTCCTTCAGGCGTATTCTGTTGTTTATAATTACCCTTTCTGCTTTACACATTCCGCTTAGGCATCTCCTGTTATTATTACGTCTCCACTAGCACATTGGTATAGAAAATACTTCGTGCTGCTGGATTAAAACTATATAGTCGTCTGGGAATGTGCTTATTTTCGACTGTTCTCAAGTTGTAGTTGGATGGTACATTGCACATGTCACAAGAGCTTTCAATCAGAAAGCGGTTGGAACGATTAGTAGTGTGACTCTTTGCTGACTGTTGAACGAGGGGACAGAGCGAATATGGAAATGTCCTGAATGCAGTGATGTCTGTTCTTAGCTCAACTCAACTCAACGTAGTATTCTTCTAGCTGTTCATCGCTTTAATCGATTTGTTTGAGCATATATCTAGAATTACTATGTCGAATGGTTTTGCCTGAATTTTGAATAGTATCATTCTATCTTTATTTGCCACCATTATTTATATTCTTTTTTACACGACATTGCAGTCAACACCAGCATTTCGCCGCTGTGATCACTTGGCAAGTTTACGTTCAGCAGTTTGCCATTGTTTTCTGAACGATGCAATGTGCCGAAATGACTCGGAAAAGAGTTAAACGGAAAAGAAGTAAGAGGACGAGACATATCCACTATAGATCTAAATAGTTAACAAGAAAACACTGAGTAATTATTACGAAAATAGTTATATCGTAGTAACGACGTTAGAACTAAGACTATAAATATTAGTCATTCATGTTACAAGCGAAACACCACGTGACGAAGTTGACGTGGGGACAAAGGGATAAATATACGACAATCGGCTGAAAAGAGAGTTCGAGGAAACATCATCGCTCGCAGTGAAGAGAGTCAAACATCATGCGGCAAATTACAACTTACGATGTAAAAGAAACGATCAAGCCATGCATGTAACCCCGGCGTTGAAAAGTGTCCAGTGGGACGCAGAGGTGTTTACCAAGGCACCAGGTCCGGGTTACATACTGGCTAAGACCTATTGACGCGTCCTCGTCGAGCATCCTGAGCAACATTCCCTTCGGAGTCCTGGCTGAAGTCAATAGGATTGCCGATTCCTCCGAAGTCGGAGAGTGTCTGCCTGTACGGCGAGGAACCACCAGTCTGCACACCAATAAGCCAGACATTGGACAACGGATACTCACGCAAACCTCAGGTCCTGTATGACATCACACTGATGTTGCACAACAAGATGCCTTCATCCGACATACAGGACTTCGCGTTGGAGCTCAAGCCAACGAACACAAGCAAGCAAGCAAAAGTGTCCAGTACTCACTAGCTGTCGTAGTCCGAAGGCCGCCAACGAGCTTGCCAACAACACACCAGAAAGGGTCAGCAGTTCGGCGCGTTCCGCCATTTGTAAGTAGGCAAGTTATCGATTAATGAATGTGTGTTCAAGATGAATAAAATGGCTTGGCGACGCTTAGGACGATAAGTACTTCATTATAATAATTGCATGTGTCTTCAAGCGGTTCCGCATGTATGCATGTATGCAATAACGTGCTCACTGTCTTTAGGAGGGTAGATGCATTTCATAATTTAATCGTGCATTGACTGCTATTAATATTATTAACTTTCAGTGTGTGTCTCGATCGTTTCTATGATGCCCTTCTTTACAAAATTACACAGTTAGTTTTCTAAGTACGCCAACTTACATTCCTGGTTGGCCATTTTTGGGCACACTGCACAGTTGATCTTGACAGACGAAGCGTCGCTCAATTTGACCTGCATTCCGCATAAATACTTGATTAGCTGAGCAAGCCTGTCGCAATACTTTTTAGTAAACTTGCTGGTAGTATTTCTATAATGTGTTTTCTATTTGCAACAATTGTAGGCAATTCACAACCTTTCCAACTCGCACTCTTGGCTTGACTAACCTCCAGAAGTTTTTTGCTCGTGATGTCGCCTCCGTCTTGTCACGTAATGTTTTGAGGTCGCAATCTCGAGTCCTTTCGTTTTCTTGTATTCATCGTTCTACTGCAGAATCAACATCACAATTCTCCGTGTCTCCCATTACACCACGCATTCATGGTGATTGTAACTATTATATTGGTAACTCTAATCCAGCGTGTTCCTGTCGACTATAACTTGTACCCTCTGACTTGTGTTGATACATGGCACATATCGTTGCTTTTCGTTTGTTGTATATCCATTGTTGTCTTTGAGGTAGTACCTGATGAGGTCCCAATCTCTTCCATGGTGGCTAACCATGTCCTTTATTGTGTCATGAGCACGCCTCATGCGTGCGACACACTCTGTGTTTCTCTGTCGAAACCGTTGATCTATACAGATTCATCCGTCTTGTGCAAAGTCGCATTCTTTTTTGTACCATGGATAAGATCATTCATTTTTAGTAATTTTACCCCTACTTTATTCATGTAGTTTAGCCAGTCAGCCAAGACTGTTGCCTGTGGTGTGGCCACCGACGTACGCAAACGGAATTTGTGGAGCCGCACATGAGCTAGGTAAAGAGATGGAAACCTGATATTTCCCGTAGGATATGGCTGCCACTTACCGTGAGGTATAATCCCTCTCTCTTTACCCTACACCATGGATTTGTTTCTTTAACGGATTCTTGCGCTATAATGCATAGTGCAACATACCCTGTTATCTAGAGCTGCTGCTAGTTCGACTTCACAGAACGATAACAATTCAGAGGCCTTGTTGTGATAACATTCTTTATCTTACAGAGAAAGATACCTGCAGAAATAGACAGGGCGATGAACCCAGTGTATATGATTCCTGTCCTTTCTAAGCTTCAGTTAAAAATACAGGTACTCCCATATGAAAGATATGAGTGATGAATATTAGGAGGAAACGGCTACTTGTTTTAATCCGAGCATTAGAACAGCATCAGTGCCTCAAGAGTGGGTGCACAGCTATTTAATCCGACTGTCCAAGTCAGGCAAGGACCATTCAAGGCTTAATGGCTATAGGATTATCACTTTGCAGAATACATTTGGCAAGGTACTGGAAAGGATTGTTGCTGTTAAGCTGCAGAAATCCCTCGAGAGAGAGAAAGGCTTCTCCCAAGATGGAAGGGGATTTACAGGCCAAGGAAAGAAGCATGGTTAAATGCAGCAACATTTGCATTTGATGTTTTTGGGGAGTTCAAAGATTAGACATGAAACAAGTGGCAACAGCACTGGATCTTATAACAGAGTCAGATATGATCTACGAGAAGGATTCAAATGAAAGCCACAAATGTATTTTTGTTGTTGTGAATATATTATGGAAGAGTACAGAACAAACGCATAATTTTTCTTTGTAGTCACCACTGCGCCCAATGCAAGTCCTCCAGCACCGATAACGTGCTAGGAGACCTGTTGAAAAAACAAAAATTACTGTTGTACCTTTTCATAGGACCGAAAAGTTTTGAAACTTCCCTCTCATTTCATACACTTGTTGAACTGACAGGCATGCATAACCATACTGGACCTTCATTGGCCGATGAATTTCTATAGGTTTCAAGCTTTCAATCATGAATAAACGGATAACACAATGCTGCTCCTATTTGGTGCATGTCAAAAGTGGGGCTGCCATCTTTAAATTGTCCTTATGACGTCACCATGTTGGTCTGCACCGTTATGGTAAATGCTTAACACTCTTAACATCCTTAACAAAAATATTGTCATGTTACAAGACAATGACATGTTTATTGTAATTTCTATCAGATTCTTAAGGTTTTAATTTGAAGCCCCTTCGTATTAATGCACACTCTTATGGAGATGGGTGTTAGTTCCTGGGTGGTGAAATGGATAGCAGCTACCATGTAATTTCATGGAGTTGTTCTCCGCCTAGGTTCATTGATCTCGGCGGCGTGCAGTCAGTGTTGCCATCTCCCTTTGATGAAAAAGCACCAAAATCGACTCAAAAAAGCACCAATTTTTTTTTTGAAAGAACCAAAACAAAAGCACCACTGTTTTATTACAAATGAAACAAGGTAGCACAGTATAATTTATTATTATCACTTCATATTACAATGAAGTTTATTCCAGATCCGCCAAATCCCATTCAGAACTACTCTCGAGCCAAAAAAGCACTAAATTGCAATAATATTTTTTGGGGAAATCACTAAAACAAGCACTGGCGGTATTCATTCAAAATGTTATAAAGTAGCACATTATAAATTTATTATTATCACTGAATATTAGAATGAAGTTTATTCCAGATCCGCCAAATCCCATTCAGAACTACTCTCGAGCCAAAAAAGCACTAAATTGCAATAATATTTTTGGGGGAAATCACTAAAACAAGCACTGGCGGTATTCATTCAATATGTTATAAAGTAGCACATTATAATTTATTATTATCACTGAATATTAGAATGAAGTTTATTCCAGATCTGCCAAATCCCAGTCAGACAACTCCTCTTCAGTTTCTGTAGCTATTTCCTGATGTGGAGGATGATTGAAAGAAACATGTTTATGCCTCCTGTGATCCAATTATTTGCAGAATATCCTTAGGTAGTTTATAATCATCACAGCATTTGCCATATCTTTTCATTCCATATCTAATAGTCAAAACAGCTGTCAAACTCTTGATGCTTAGTCTGTTCCGCAATTTTGTTTTTATAACTCCCATCTGACTGAAAATATGCTCCACGTCCGCATTAGAATGAGGTAAAATGAGTGAGAAAACCAGTTATATGTTTCTCTAATCATGAACTCTATGTTCCTGGGCAGACAAACAACTGCAGCCTGTGACACTGCCAGCTGAAGGGAATGACATACACACCTAATTAGCACCAGATGAGGAACTTCGGATTTTAATTTTGTATATACTTCATTGTTTACACCTGTCATGACAGACGCATTGTCAGTTCCGAGTGCAACTAGTCTTTGCAACTCAAGTCCATTCTTGTTTAAACAATCTTTTAACGCATTGCATATTGCCTGTGCGTTGCAGTCACTCAGTTCAACTAACTCTAAGTAAGTAACCACAAACTGCGTTCTTGTCTCTGAAAAGTACCTAATAGCTACTCCAAGTAGCTTAGCTTCAGAAATGTCATTGCTCTCATCAATCAATAAGCTGTAATTACTTTTGCCAATATCAGCTGTCAAGTCTGTTGTGAAATATGATGCAAGTACATTTGAAATAACTGCTCTGTACTTAGTTCTCCTAAGCTTAAAGTTCTTGCAACCTTTGCTGTCACCAAAGTGTACCTTGCAGAGTTAACTTAAATGGTCAACAACGCGCAGCGAACAATGGCCAGCTACGAACAAAGAATTGCATCCTTCTTTCTTTGACATCATCTTTCAGTTTGTCAAATGCAATTGTTGTTTGCCTTTGTGTACTGAATGATTGTTCGGCTTTCTGATGTTTCGTTGTATTCTTGTGCCTCTCAATAACATTTAATCTGGCTGCAATTGAACATTTGCAATATTTGCAAAAACACTTAGTATTATCCCCTTCTACTTTTAACAACCATTTTTGAAATCTCGTGTCACTGAGCCACTGTTCTCTGAAATGTTGACAATATTTCTTGCTCATGGTGAAACACAAATAAGCTTAAATGAAAGGATAATGTAGACACCACAAAATTATGAACTCGATTACAAGCTAATGTATTGACGTTTGGACTTGTCTGCAAGATGGCGTTCGCTTTCAGCTAAATCGTATTAAAGGGAGTTAAATTAGTTGAATATTGCGCGGTAACGTACTAAGACTGTTTTACTCCCTCGCTTCAGTTCAAATTCGGCTTTTTAGTGTTCCCAAAATGATTTTTAAAGTAATTTTTACCCACCCAAAAAAAGCACCAAAAAGCACCAAAAAATTTTGTGAAGCACTAAATTTACGCGGCCGCGATAAAAGCAAAATTTTCGCACTAAATGACTTGAAAAAGCACTAAATTTAGTGCGAAAAGCACTAAAATGGCAACACTGCGTGCAATATTACCCCGGGATGGCCACAAGGATCAGCAATATCGCCTGTGCTAGTCAATGGATTTACACGCAATATTATTAGTATTTAAGCACCGGGGAGTGGATGGATACTGACGTTTGCAGACGATGTCCTCGTGTATAGGAAGAGTAGAGACACGGTGCAAATAGCGCAAGAGTTGCAGGAGACAATAAATAAAGCGATCGATTGGTGTACAGAGATGGGCAGTGTCACTAAGCCAGATAATGCGTCTGTGTTATGGTGCTCTCTAGATAAGAGGATTGCTAAATTTACATCCCCGACCTCAGAATAAATGACATAAATGTTAACAGAGAGAGTAAATTGAGAGTAAAATTAGGTCCTCAGAATAAATGGAAAGTAAATTGTTGTACCTGGAAATCTTTGACCTTTTGACAAAAACCTATCATTCAGGGATGATGTGGATGAAGCTGTGATGAGAAATAAGAAGGGACTCAGTGCTCTGAAGATCATAGCAGGAATGGCCATGGGGCAAAGAATATTATTCATACTATATTAACTGAGTATGGATTGGAACTGCAGTGTCAAAGAGTTCGTGAAATCGCATACCGAATGAAGCTATGCAGGTGATACTGGGATGTACACGCCGGTAGTGTGTATGCGATACATCATAGCCTTACCCATGATCGCAGACAGGATCAAGGTGCTGCATGATAAATTATACCTCCGAGTTGCTGCAGACACGGAAAACCCCCTGCATGAAGCCTTGGACATATTTAAGGGCCACAGGCTGATTAGAGGAAAATCACGGATGGCTCAGGCAGCGTACAAAATCAGAGAAGAGTGCTTGCTTGAGAACACTGAGCAAGGAGAGGAGTGGGTCAGATTGCAAGTGGTATCTTCGGACCTGCACTGGGTGATACTAACATTGATTCGGGAATGTGGGTACTTGCAGGAAGGCGGCACTAAATGGAGGGAACAACAATTGAGTCATGACAAGTTACGACCAGGTGATGTAGTCATCTGCACGGATGGCTTTGTGCTAAGAGGCAAAAGAAGTGCCTGAGGATTTGTGGCGAAGATTAGTGGACGTTGTCTGAGAATGGCGGTGGAGGAAGTCACAGCGTTCCGTTGGCTTGGGGACAGACAATAAACGCACGTCGTGATTGTAACAGACTCACAAAGAATGAAGAGAAAGGTGAAGACAGGCATGCTTAGGACAGAGGTCAGGCTTCAGTTGAATAATCAACAATACAGAACATCTGTTGAATATTTTACCCAGGACATGCTGGTGTGGTGGGAAACGAGCAGGCGGGCAGATTGGCTGGGTCTACACCCCTTGGTGGAGTATTGGTGCATGATAGGGCAGACGTGGTCGGGGCACGTTTGGATCGCGTGTGTAGTGCGGAAGAACGGATAGATCCTCACGGCCTGGAGAGAATGATGCTGCCGGTCGTAACAAGCGGAGCTAGCCGCCACTCAGGAATCCGAGGAAAGGCCAGACGGACACATAATCCGACTGCTGCTGGTACCATTAGTAATGAGACTCGTTTGCTATTGCAGATTATGACGGAGCACATATGGGTATGTCGGTTCTTGACTCAACTGAACTGTTAAAAAATTGCATCTTGCAAAAAGATTACTTTTGACATGACTACTCTTGTTCTAAACTCTGCAGGGCATATTCTTCTATGTGTTGAGACTGTTATTATATACATATAACGACTGGTATATTTTTTAATGTTTTCATTGACTTGGAAATTATACTCTGGTATTTTATTCTTCTTGGAGATTATCATAATTTGAGTTATCATATAATTAAAATTGAACACTAATTGATCACTATGTACTTATACAATAACCGCATCCACTAAATAAATGCAGACCATGTTTGCAATCAATACTGTATCATCTATATATCTCATATTATTATTAGCGGCAAAGCTTCCAATAGTGAATCATCTTAAGTCTTGTAAATGTTTCATATGTTTACTATATATAAAGAAAAGGTATGGGGACTGAACATGTCCCCGTCGCATACCTCCCCTGATTGTCTGGTGTTGACCTATTTCGTTATCATTGGTTAAGGCAGCATTTTCTTTCCAATATTTGTTTTTAGAAGACTAATTTCTTCCTCGTTAATTTCGAGATCTGCAGGCATCTTTATCACGTGTCTTGCTTTTCTGTAGTCAATGACGCAAAGATGTAGATCTTCGTTTGCTGTTGTCGAACGCTGTTGTATTGTTCTAAGCAAATGCACAGCATTTGTTGCATCCTTGCTGTCTACAAACCCACATTGTTTTTCCTCTATTTCAGGTTGTATTTTCTTTCTAATTCATTGCGTGATAAATGTTAGCAAAATCGTCGTGATATGATTCATTATGCTATGTGTTTCATGTCCATCACATTCCAAGGTTGATGAGTCCTTTGGGATTGCAATACAATCAATCAATCAATCATGTGCCATGCCGGAAAGCGTGGGAGGTCATTACTCGCCATTTCACTCGATCACCAGCGTCGTGGATCAGCTCAGTGTTCCTGTCTCGTCTATGCCATGTGGCCAAGCCATCCAGGTATTTTCCTCTCGGTCTTCCTCTTGGTTTGTTCCCTTCGATCTTGCCAGTTGTCACTAAGTTCTCCAATCCATTTCTTGCAATACATATGGATCTAAATAAGTCAGAAAGTATGTCTCCAGTATCATTCATTGTGTTGAGGTGTCTGAGGGTTATTGTCTAGTTTACATTCTTGTAAGGCATTGATGATTTTAGTCATCGTGTTGTCTGGATAGAGGTCTGCCAGTTTTAATATGGATGAGGGAATTCAGAACATAAATTTTTAGAACGTGCTATTTGTCATTGTTATTAGAAATATTAAACAATTCCTAAGGTGGATGGTTATAAAGGTATCTCATTGTTATTCGAAATCATACAGTAATAAAGACTTCCTAAAGTTGATGGTTATAAAGGTATTTCATTGTTATTCGCAATATTCAACAGTTCTTAAAGTGGATGGTTATATAGATCTTTCGTTGGCTTATGAGAATGTCCCGAATGCTGTGATGTCGGTTCCTAAATCAATCAATCAATCAATCAATAGATATTTCGTTGTTACTAGAAATATTAAACTGTGCCTAACGTGGATGGTTATACAGATCTTTTGTTGTTACTGAAAATATTACGCTATGCCTAATGTCACACGTCTTCTTGATGATAATATCACGAAGTTCTTACGATGATATGCTCATGATATTATTGTGTGATGGTCGTTGTCTAGGTAATGATACTCATGGTGTGTCAATGGAGATATCTGTCTTGCAATGTAACTCACCCCCGCAGAGCATATTCACCAGGCATGAAACAAGATTCCGTTGGCGCACATAATCCTTTATTACAGAAATAAGACGGACAAACGGAACATGTTTATACATCCAGAAACATAATGTAATCCATAGAATATAAATATCCTCCTCACAATTTAACCAGCACACATCAATGCCTTCTCACGGCTGGCTTCTAATCTCAATCCACAAGACAGGTAATCCAGCTACAATCCTCGGCTGGATCTCACACAATACAACCCACACATTGGGTTGGAGCCACTGCTCAACTATAGAACCCACTCTGGGTTTTTTGGCCTACACTCAATACAGAACCCACTCTGGGTTCAGGCCTGTCTTCCCAACTAGAAGAACAACACAACACGGAGCTCTCTCTGAAACGACCTGCCCCGCAGTCAGTCTCCTCTCTCACTGACTTTTCAGTCTCTTGACTTCACACAACACACCACTCTCTTTCGACCCATCCCCCTGGGGCCACACTCACCCTTCCCATTATTTCTCAGTACTGGCTGTTTTCCTCGTAGCCAGGTCCCTCACCTTACTGTCTCCCACTCTCATCTCCATTCTTCCTCCTGCCCGGTCACTCACCTCAATGTCAGTGACCCAGGCTTATGTCATCACCCCCCTCTTAAAAGAAAACTTCGTTTTCAAATATTGGGAGACTAAAACTTACTAAACATGTGATCCAGACATATAGCCTGGGTAGCCCTAAGTATGGCTGCACCTTACTCCAGCTACCACACTACATAATACATCAAATGCTCATAGTACACTCCTATATCATCACACATAAATACAACCATCTATCTTGTGTATCAATGCATGAACTAATACATCACATCATAATAATAATACATCATAGAAAAGCATTATACTTATGTACCCACAGGTCTCTTACTACTTCACGACCCCACAATACTATTTGTGTACCGACCCTATATCAGGTGGTTCTGTTCTTGCATTAACCCACCTCTGATTCCTGTCGATGCTGTGTCTACCTTTCATGTACCCATGACTCATGGTACCTCTACAATTACCACATCTGTTTGCTATCCCTCGCCCTGGGTCAGTAATGTCGCGAAAACTCTTTTGACCTGACTCAACTTTCCTATCTGCATATTGCACCGTTACACTTGAGTCTCTGTTTAGTCTGAGCTCTTTATTCAATCTTGGCCCATATACCTGGCACCTTGCTTTCTGCTGCATACGCCTTTTGCCTATGTGCCCTGCACATGCACTATCCTGAGCTGTTCTAGTATATCGGTCTCTCTGTGCTACAGGTACTGCTCCTTGCCCACGTGCAGTTCTGCTATCTGAAAACCTGCGAGTGAGAACACTGTTCTTCCTCTCGAAGCACCCTCTACCTTTCTTTGACTGCCTATGTTCTACTCTCCTACACCCTTGGGAACATTTGTTCAGAGTAGTATCTTGTCTTTGGGAGTCACTAGCACTATATTTGGGATCCATTCTCATCTGCTCAGCTGTACTATCCTTGTCCTGAGTTCCTGTGTCTACTTCAAGTGCCTCTTCTACCTCAGCTATACTCTCTAATTTAGGTTCTCTTGTGGTAACTACCTCGTTACTGCTTACACTATATTTTCGGTCCCAATAAACTACTTCCTCTTCTGTACAATCTTTAACTCCTATAACATTTCCTATGATCAAATCAGCCACTGGTGAGTCCAGAACACACGCTGTCACTCTTCCAGTGATATATGGTGTTTTTACTGTTATTATGGCTACTGGGTAGAACTCTACTGTGCCGTTGAATGTTATGCATCTAATCTTTTTCCCTGTATAATCCGAGGGATCTATTAAACTTCTCCTCACTCCGATAGACGTACATCCGGAATCCCTAATTGTTAACGCTGGTCTATCATTAACAAATCCCTGATGCAGCTTCAAACTGCCTCCTTCATGCACTGCTGATCCTGCTTTCACTGTATGACCACATATTAGGACTGGCTGACTGTCTTTTTCAAAGAGAGGTTTGCACCCACTACAATCTTCATTGTTCAGCGTCTCAATTACTTGCGCTGCATTTGAGTGCTCTGTTTCTCTCATCCTACATTGATGGCTGATGTGCCCATTCTTTCCACATTTGAAACAAGTAATCTCCCTTTTAGTGTTGTTCGTTGGTCCATCTGATGGTTGTGCATCACACTCTGCTGCCCTGTGTCTCCAGCTCCCACAATTCCAACATCCGGCATAATTTGGACGTCTCTGGAAGTTCCCTCTTCTATATGGGTACCGTCCTACTCTACCAACATTGTTTCCTCGGAAACCATTGTCTTGAAGTTCTTGCTGCTCACCTTTCTGTGCCGAATCCACGCTTTTCGCCCTTGGTCTGATGACTGGATTCTGGTCCTGTTTAGTGTACGCTGCACAGACTATTTCCTCACTCATTAGTTTCCCAATAGATACGTTAGGATGTGCAGTCATGTAGTTTTGCCCTAACTGAGACATTGTGTCTATGTCCTTTGGCTTCCGTTCCTCAAAGAACGCCACTAAATTAGAATTGGGGTCATTGCAGATTAACCGACCTTTCTCACGTCCATCTTACTCTTTCTCTACTTTCCATATCTGCATGTTGGCACAACTTCTACTTTCCTATAGACATGCTTTAGGGATTATCCATTTCGTACTGTCTTGTTCCTTCTCTCATCTCTACAGGCTAACACTAATTGCGTATCTCTGTGAGACCTTGTTTTCCATTTCGACCTGATCTTAACTATCAATCTCAAGCTAACTTTTTTCTATTTCCATTTAGTACGGCTCTCTGTAGTTCCCCATTTAGCTGTCTTTTCTTGTGTCTCTTTCTCTTCCTGTAGACGCCTTGTTTTCCATTGTTCTCTCTCAGCTAACTTTTCTTCCTGTAGACGCTTGTTTTCCATTTCAGCTAGTTTTTACTTGTGTCTCTTTCTCTTCCTGTAGACGCTTGTTTTCCCATTTCAGCTAACTTTACTTCCTGTAGACGCTTGTTTTCCATTTCAGCTAACTTTACTTCCTGTAGGCGGTTGGCCTCGAGTTCTGCCTGTCTCTGTTCTCTTTCGGCTTGTCTCTGGTCTCTTTCAATCTGTTGTTGCTCTTTTGCTTCGGGCATACTCTTGTAACTCTTTACCCTTCAGGCCTATTCGTTCACCTGCTTCAATATATTCCATTAAAGTAGGCATCTTGTACTTGTGGACACGTTGCTGTCTGTCAGCCAGCTATAAATGTGACGATTCTGCTGTTAGTCTTTGTGTCACTTCCCTAAGTACACCCACACTCCCTGTGTACGTCAATTCGTAGTGCTAAAATATCACTCTGTACTCACCCAGTCACTCTATAAGCACTAGGTAGTGAGGGGGGAAGTATCACCTATACTCCCTTATATCTATATATCTATGACCAAAAGTTCATAAAGTCCCTGGAAATATTGTTAAACATACATATAAATACATATACCAACAAATGGATGATAACACTAAGTGATGACTATCCAACGCTAGACTTCACAAGCTGAGTACACGGAGACGATGATGACACAGAAATAAACCACAGTAACAACCACAAGCTTGTGTAGAGACACCACAGTGCGCGTAAAATATAAATATAATTGACCAAGACCACTAGACAGCAGAAATGACGAAAGATCACAATAAAAACATATCCGAACACAACAAATATATGTAAATATAACGAAAAGAAAGAGAGAAAGAAAAGGAATATATACTGAAAATATACACAGATCTTACGTTAGACCCACACGGCACGGTGTATAATCTAGGACCACCCTGCTTCACTGCAGAATCAAACAAACCGACCTTACGATTTTCTTCCCAGAAAACACATGGTGCACAGTAAGAAAATAAATTTTCGCCCCGCCTCCCGGCCTTCGAGAAGCAACACAAAAATGCCCTACTCTTGACAAACACTGGACCACATACAAGTAACAGCTTAACAACCGAAAACAATATTTATAAGACAATGAGCAGCAAACAGACTGTCCAACTCGTTGGCCGATCAATATGTGCCCACTAATCCGTCGCCAAAAGTTCTTATTTATTCAGTCACCAAAGTTTTTGTTCGTTTTAATAGTTATTCGCCCTCGGCTGGAAATGTCTACGACGCTGGATTTCAAAGCGACTTGTTGTTTGTTGAGTGGTTCCTGAATTCACGTGGTGATCAAAAGTTCCAACTGTCGGAAACGTTGACGGTAATAATAATTATCCAAAGTGTTCTTTCGATATGTTGTTACTCTCGTTGCGGAGATGGCGCTTTGCTGTATCATATATGTTATAGATTCACCAAAAGAAAAGATCAAAATAATGGCAATAAATGTTCAACGCTTTCACTCTGTACAGTCAGTTCTTTTTGGCAACTGTATGCAACTATGTTCGCGGAGCCGACACGTCATCATTCGTTGTCAAAATGTTTGCTGATTATAAAGTAATGAACACAAAGGGCTTTTAACAAAGACGAATAATCAAGTCTGGTTTCACACAAAACGCCTTGTTTTGTTCATTCACAATGAGTCAGCTTGACCACCATAGGTCGTGGAAATTCCCGAGTATCTTTCCTCCTTCCACCCCCAACTCACAATGTCACCTCAATTTCTCTTTATCACTCTCAGTGAAAAATTCCTCCGTACAACAGTTTTCACACAAACTTGACAGCCCCACCCGGCTGCGGTAGGGGTAACGTTACTATCCCCTTCAGTCAACTGTCCGTCAAATTAGCGACTGCCAATTTTTCTCTGTTATCCAAACATGTACTTCCCCAGTACCTGGACGCTGGTGTACCCACCCGTCCTATTTACTGCGTCGAATAATCTTGACCAGTCAACTTGCAACAACACAGTACGCTTGCCTCCAGCACACACACACACGCTGCCCTCGCCACTCTGGATTCAACACTCGTCTTTAATTTCAGCACTGCTGCCTGGTATCAAATTTACCTGTCACCGTAATGGACTCTCCCGGTTAGTCTGTATGGCGTGTCTTTATCACCCCCATCTCGCTTCAGCGATATGGTTGGTTCCAATTCACCTGTAGTGGACTTGACGTGAACTGCTGTAGCCAGTTCCCGCACGGAGAAAAACTCAGTGTTTATACGGTGGACACACTCCGCTGTCCACCCTCTCTCCGCGAAGAGCCCACAAACATCTCAGAATGACAACACTGTCTATAATGTTCTTAATTGGACGTAGCCCTCAGATGTCACACGTCTTCTTGATGATAATATCACGAAGTTCTTACGATGATATGCTCATGATATTATTGTGTGATGGTCGTTGTCTAGGTAATGATACTCATGGTGTGTCAATGGAGATATCTGTCTTGCAATGTAACTCACCCCCGCAGAGCATATTCACCAGGCATGAAACAAGATTCCGTTGGCGCACATAATCCTTTATTACAGAAATAAGACGGACAAACGGAACATGTTTATACATCCAGAAACATAATGTAATCCATAGAATATAAATATCCTCCTCACAATTTAACCAGCACACATCAATGCCTTCTCACGGCTGGCTTCTAATCTCAATCCACAAGACAGGTAATCCAGCTACAATCCTCGGCTGGATCTCACACAATACAACCCACACATTGGGTTGGAGCCACTGCTCAACTATAGAACCCACTCTGGGTTTTTTGGCCTACACTCAATACAGAACCCACTCTGGGTTCAGGCCTGTCTTCCCTACTAGAAGAACAACACAACACGGAGCTCTCTCTGAAACGACCTGCCCCGCAGTCAGTCTCCTCTCTCACTGACATTTCAGTCTCTTGACTTCACACAACACACCACTCTCTTTCGACCCATCCCCCTGGGGCCACACTCACCCTTCCCATTATTTCCCAGTACTGGCTGTTTTCCTCGTAGCCAGGTCCCTCACCTTACTGTCTCCCACTCTCATCTCCATTCTTCCTCCTGCCCGGTCACTCACCTCAATGTCAGTGACCCAGGCTTATGTCACCTAATGTAGATGCTTATAAAGGTCTTTCGTTGTTACTGGAAATATTAAACTGTGCCTAACGTGGATGGTTATACAGATCTTTTGTTGTTACTGGAAATATTAAGCTATGCCTAATGTAGATGCTTATAAAGGTCTTTCGTTGTTACTGGAAATATTAAACTGTGCCTAACGTGGATGGTTATACAGATCTTTTGTTGTTACTGGAAATATTAAGCTATGCCTAACGTAGATGCTTATAAAGGTCTTTCGTTGTTACTGGAAATATTAAACTGTACCTGACGTGGATGGTTATACAGATATTTCGTTGTTATTGGAAATATTAGACAATTCCCAACGTGGATGGTTATGTAGGTCTCTCATTGCTTTTGGTCACTTGAAACGTCACGAAAGTTTGGAGAGAACAATAATGGAAGGGTATATGCCTTGGAAGAGAGGAAAAGGAAGGCCAAAGAGAAGATAGGTGCAGGATGTGGCGGATGATCTCCAGATGGGTGTATCGGAAGCGGGATATCTTTGTTATGATCGACAGGGTTTCCGGAGTGTTGTTATGGGAACGAGGTTCTGCAAAGGACATGCTACTGAATGAATGAACTGCTATTGGGGATATTAAACAGTTCATAAAGTGGATGGCTATACGTGTATTTCATTGTTATTGAAAATATTAAAGAGTTTCTAGCCTGGATGGGTATAAAGGTCTTTCACATACACTGACGTTGTATCTACGGTCTGCACCTTGACCGTTATGGTTATGCGGTCATTGGCTTTCAGGGAACCCGTTAGCACGGGGGTCTTTGGTTACCTAGGTCGTTAATTATTCAGTGCATTAATTTGGTATTCTGAGAGCTATGTTGTTTTTTTAATCCCCTGCTATTTTCTTGAAGCCAAGCTTATTTTGTCGTTTTACAAATGTTTTTTATTATTCCTTTGAATCTTTCTATTTGTTTGCGTGCTTATTTGTGCTGTTACTTCTTGTTTCCGTTGAATTTAAGATGTTTTCAGATATCTATTTCTTCTCATTTCTGGATAGGTATTTAGGCAGTCTGTTTGACAAATTTCTTCAGTATTTCCTATTAAAAATTAACATATTGAAATAGCATTTCCAGATCAGTGTGGCAAAGTAGATTTAGCAGGGAAGATAGATAACCCTATTAGCCAAGACCGACTACAACAGAAAACTAGAAATGGCACGTAAAAATACCTAGCGGTGCTGACAGGTCATAATATAAGTTTATAATAGATATAAAAAAAAAAGTTCTTCATGAAGAAGGTCAGGAGAGCCAGGAAAGTCGCCGCCTTTTCAAAAAAGGAGAAAACTAACTCTTAGGTTAATTGGAAAACAAAAACGTGTCGTCTTCCTGCCACATTCTGCTCTCCAGAGTTGATGTTAAATTCTGCAGCAACAATTAACACACAAAAAACCTTAAACAAATCAAAAAGAACATCTCGTTCTTATAAATTATAACCTTTTAATGGGGGAATGGGGAGGGCGGGGTATGTTAGAATGGCATCTTAAAATATACACAACTCAAAACACCCCCCCCCCACCCTTTCCCCTAGAAAAGGACATAATAGATTTTCTAATTATCACCGTAAATTACTTAAAATGTTTACGTGGCCTCACAAGTGATTAACTAAATTATCAATGTTAATTCACGAATATGAGTTACTCAAATGTCTCTTATATCACCACAATTGCTCATCGAAAATGCCATTGGGTTCACCACAACTACTAGGCGAAACTGTCCTTTAGTTCACCACAAATACTAGACAAAATAGTCATTGAGGTTAATATATCGGGATCAATAGAAATCAGGTTACTAGAGTTGTTGTTTGCCATTGCTAATTTATAGGGTATCAATAGAGTAATTAACCGAATTCCAAAAGGCTGGGGTTGCTCTGAAATCAGATGGGTCAATTATATTCAATGGTAGTTCGCTCTTCCTGCATTACAAAGGCAAATTTCCTCTTCCTTCACTGAGGATTTTGTCCCTCTTGATGATGCTATTCTTCATTTGAGCAATATGCCCTTTTAAGCCAAAATACCACTATCCCATGTTAAAAACATGGACCAAATCATGTATTCATACTAACAGGGAATTGGACGGGGGAGAAGGACAGAGAGAGAGAGAGAGAGAGAGAGAGAGAGAGAGAGAGAGAGAGAGAGAGAGAGAGAGAGACACAGAGACAGAGACAGAGACAGAGACAGACAAACAGACAGAGAAAAATAACAAGGGGGAAGGGATTATTATCCAGGGGAAGGCTAGCCAGACCTTGCCCTGCTCGGTGCCATCACTCCACAAAGTGGATGTTACTCCGACACCCAAGAAACATCTGATGTGTGCATTCGCCTCTCTTATCGACCATATATGTCTTTCTAATTCCTGTGCTGTGTAGGTGAATCATTCTCGTGTTCTCAAGGCTCAATCGCCTAGAATATCTGGTTGATTATCAGCAAGAACGAAACCATTACACAGCCTGGCAATACTTCCTTTCTCCGGGATGAATGGCTGTATAACATCACATCATATTTATGCTACATATGTACAGACTCATAGAGACACCTCATTATTAATTACTTCATACATTAATACATGTGTAAAGAATCTTACTCTTTTTGTCACACACACACACACACACACACACACACACACACACACACACACACACACACACACACATGCATACAAAGAAATCATGCATGAAAAGTAACACCCATAAAGAGACTATAAGTGATAGTTCAGAAAAAGAATCTTGGTAGCAGCTCTCCTAATCATCATAAGCTACACATAAAGACTCTGAATGAATTGTGAATGAGAAGTTCATCTTTCATTATGTACATGAACTAAACAAAGAAAGATATTCATTAGATATTCTGTAAGTCAGAGAAAGAATCACTTATATCATCTGAGTATTTCTCCAGACTTACTCGCTACTTCTAGAATTACTTAAAAATCCCTACTAAAGATTCAGATCATTTCTATTCTATCCTCTAATCTAAGTCTATTTATTTTGAGCATCACCTCACCGATGTCTCCGGGAATTCGAATTTTCCTACACAAATTTCCTGTAAGGAACACCACATCTTTCCTCCTCAAAGGTCCCCGGCCAACTGCAACGAATATTTGAGATCCGCCTCCCCGTTAAATCAGCCCATCCTAATTTACCTAATTTAAATACGTTTATGCTAATTTCTCCCTCTACACCAATCATACCTCTCCAAACTGGGTTTTATTCTCTGGCACCAAATTTTCGTCATCTTGCAGGTGGCTTGCAGTTGTTGTGTTCCGGGATTTGCGGGGGTGTATTTTGTTTGTGATTCAGAATTGATAAGGGCTTTAAATGATTTATATCACAATCAGACAATGCTTCACATCTGTAATTTACTTCTATGTTGAGCTTGTATCTGATCTCTTTTTCAGCTTTAATTGCACACAGGTCTAATTTCATGTTTCGTGTCATAACTTATTTTCTTTTGACATTATATGGTTTTGTGTGTGCCAAAAACTAATATATGATCACTGTAACAGTCTACATTTGGCACAATCTTTGCGACTTGTACATCCTTTAAATCTTATTGTAGCAGCTTCATTTTACCACTAAAAGTGAATTTTCAAATTGCAGCTTGAAAGTTAACGCACACATTCTCATACGCTGACAATATGTGTGTCCCGCCATAACACACAACTACTGTTGATTCTGTCACAATGTGATGGTTGTAAAAACAGGTACACCTGGATTTACCAGTACAAAGTAAACTGACTGAGCAAAGGCTTGTAGACAGCGGTGCCTAATTACAGAATCTGAAATGTATAAATCAGACAAGTGAATTAATACCAACAAGACTACGCCGGGACTTCCCAGTACTATGAAAACACTGCTGGGGAATTTACGGACGCCATAAACATAAACAGGATGTGTGACCTGCAACATAATAACCCTGCCTGGGAATTTCACTAACTGGATAATTAAGGGACAATCACGTGTGAAAAAGCCCGGAGACAGTAAACGAAGGGTAACTGGTAGACTAAACATAACGGTGCAAGAATCTGTTTATTCTACCCCTAAAGTTTAGAGAGAGGTATCCGCCTATGTTCTTATAAGTTATTACAGTATCCATCCCTTGGCACTCAACAGTAGTTGTACTTCAGAAAAGATGTGGTGAAATTAGATAGGACTTACCCTGGTGCCGTCTGTCAATGGATAAGAGAACGCTTGTAGTAATAGCACTATCTTGAAGAGGTTTCGAACCCCCCACTTCAGTATCTCTCTGTGTTAGAATGGGGTTAGTGAATTCCGTCTCTCTGGATGACATATTTCAAAAATATATAATGATTATTTACTTCGGTTAATAAAATATTACTGGATTGTCTTTCTTTGCTTGTCCTAGGATTGGTGAGAAAAATTACCAGGACACTGTGCAAATGTTATTCATGATTAGAGCCACCCCAGTAAGCTAGGCAATGAGTATTCGAATGTACGACTGAGTAGAATACTTATTTCATGAATAGAATGAAACATGTCTTACGAACATGACAGCGGTTGCCTATATCAGATAATTATGTGTGGGTAATAAGCACATCCAATCGTTCAAGTGATAGCACACAAGATAAGACGATCTGGCCAACCTACAAATGTGTAGTAATACCGTCACTGTTTCCCTTCCCCAACTTATTTATGAGAATGGATACATGTTTGTTGTTCGTATTATTAACAGATGAGGGTGGTGGTCAAGTGGCTTTCATATTGTGTTCCTACACGGATAACATCTATTTTGTGACTGGGCATTCATCCGTGAAGGATGAGCCTTTGCCTTTATACTACATTGAAGAGCAGAAGACAGTTCATCAACATTTGCCACTCAGAATCGGCCATTCTCACTCAACAATGATGCTAAGTGAAAACCCTTGTAACCTCAGTGACAACCAACGGCCAATAGTTTGGACCCTAAGGGAATCCAAAGGGTACAAGATTACAAAGGAATACGGACAAGAGTAAACCCCTGAATATGAATATTTGCTAGCAGCACTTAGATTAGCCCAAAACACAAGTACGGACGTCTTTAGTAAATTGTGCCCGAACTTTGCCTGGTGTTCAAGAGTTTTTCATAGACTGAACATTTTAGATAGTTGCATGTGATTGATAGTTATGAATAATTAGGTCTTTATGCATTACTAGTTGTGTAAATTTTGAATGCCCATGGAGCATATACCTCCCGCGTTTATTCATAACAAGAATGTAATCTTCTTCTACTTATTTAATTTCATCAGAGTTAGATGTGCATTACTGTGTCAATCCACAATGTGATAGTGATATTTCATTTGACAACAGATAAGGAGCGCTGTGTGGCAGGGATACAACTCGCTTTCAGTGTAACCAGAGTTCTAACCAGAGTGAGCATCCTCCTCTTCTGAGTTCAGTAACTTCCCTGTGATCTCTTGGTATTCTACTAGAAAACCTAACCTGACACCTTAATGGAAGCTTACCATGTGTGTCTGTTCCGGGACTAGGGAGTTTTACGAGCCATTTCTGGTTTCATTTAGTAGTCTGTAACAACTATTTGAGGATATCTATTTCCCATTTCTATTTAACATACGACACTTATTTTAAGGGGAGTTAGTCAGTCTGGTTTCTGATATTATTGTCAGGACTTTTCTGTCTCCATAATCAACTTGGATGTTACTGACACAGGTGTTTACAACATTCATATCATACTAATTACAGTTAGTTGCACACCCTTTACGGGACGCAGCAGTCAACGCCAGCATTGTTTGACTGTTCGTGATTCCTGAGCAAGTATACGTTCAGTAGTTTGCCATTGCTGTTTGAACGACCAGCACGCACACTATTGTATGGAAATCAACGCTAGGCAGTCTGCTTTCAAATTACCCGGAGATGTATTTTGAACGGGATATTCGGAATTAGGAATTACATTCGTAACTCCTTCGCAACAGAGCTAGTTAACAACTCCACAACTCTGCCTCTTCTTACATAACGCTGCCCTTTAAACCGTAATTAGCAACTGTGCAACAATCTTGGCTTTTTTCCATCTTTGGTATTACAATCTCCTCGGTGGCGAAGGGATTTCTGACGCAGTTTCTAATCCCGCATTACACGTTCGAAAAAAGCAGCGGGCGATTTGGCAGCAGACAGCCTTACGTTGAGTTTTTTTTTAATGGTTTGAGTGCCGAATTTCAGAACGCAATGGCAAACTACTGAGCGTAAACGTGCCAAGAAATCACAAACAGCCAAACAAGTGTTGGGGTTGACAGCGACGTCCTGTAAATTATATACAATTAACATGTTTTTTAAATTAAATATGATGTATATTCCTGAGTTTATTTCACTTCTTGACGACATTATCCATAAAAGGCAACTATACTATTTCAGTGATAGCTGCTATCGGAGCATATGCTAGAATAATAGACACCTGCTATTTAAGTCTACCATAACATTCTCTGTGACACTGTCCTGTATTCTGTAATAGATTTTGATTTTTCGAGATTCACATCACCTTTTTGGCGATTCTTGTCTCAGAAGTGTATAATTTGTATGCTGCTTTCCGTGTCGCGTCATATCTATTTTAGAAGAGCCCCTTAATCTCTGCTGGCCTGGTTATTCTTTTTTCTTTATTTGTTTTTTGAATTTGTTCATGATCGTTTAAATTTTACGGATCACAATTTTCTACGTAATGGGGAACCCAGCCACACATCCCTCCTTGCTTCGTCGCTTCTTGCGACCTGTCTGGTATGTTACGACGTGCCTGGTCTGTTACGACCTGTCTGGTATGTTACGACCTGTCTGGTATGTTACGACCTGTCTGGAATGATACTATTCTTTGTTTCCTTCATAAGTTCCAGTAACACAAGGTGGAATCCTCCTTATTCGCCTGTTACGACATGTATGGTAGGTTGCAGTGTTACTATTCTTTGCTTCCACTTAGGGTATCGGTAACACAAGAGGGAAAAGATTATTGGCTGGTCAAAATCGCAGGAATTTGTTCCAGGGCAGGCACTATCTTAAAGAAGACGGTGTCAAAAATGACAACACAAGAGAGAAAACAATGAAGCATCATCATTATTGTACACAGGAAGAGATGTAAACGGTTTCTAAACCTTATTCAAGTACCTCCAAATATACTGGTCTCGAAAACGTCTTCATCATATTGAGGTTAGGAGTACGACGCTTGACACACACCCAAACATTCATACACACACACGCAGAGAGAGAGAGAGAGAGAGAGAGAGAGAGAGAGAGAGAAAGAGAGAGAGAGATAGAAAGAGGGAGAGAGAGAGAGAGAGAGAGAGAGAGAGAGAGACGGACCGACTGACAGACAGTGACAGAGGCGGATAGAGAGAGAGAAACGCACAGGCGACTGACCACTATTACCACCTGCTCTCAATAACTCTCTTCATATAATGACCTAAATAGCAATGTCAGTAAGGAGAAAGAATAACATAGAATACACTTAAGAAGATCCAGAAATCAATATCTCCACTGGGAACAATTCAAATATGTTTAAAGACGAAGCAGTCGCACTGAAAACAGAAATTACAATCCGGGGGAAGGAAACACCGCATGCTAGAAGCAAGATCGTGTTAAGTACTGACCCCAGGCTTTATCAGAAGGGAAAGAAGCAATAGAAATAATGAAGCACACATCCTGAGTGAGACAATAAAATACATGTGTTATACATTAACAACCGTTGGTGTACAATAAACTGAACTTCATGAGCTGCATCTCAAAGTGACATTCGCAATACTAACAGTAAAAAATACATTAAGTAAATGCAGTTTTCAAGATGGACAATAATAATATTGTCCCAAGAGAGGTTTTTCCTCCCACAAGGCGACAAAGCAGGCAGGTATAAGATTCTGACATCGCTTTGTTTCGCAGTCGACAGAAACAGACTTAGACAAACAAGCAGGAGAGATCGTGCAGAAAGGTCTCTCATCATGATATCAAGTTTCTGTTGGGTCGCATGAAAATACATGAATATCTGTTTCAGTGTCACATATAGTTGTTACGGACCGAGCGACGAACGGACGGACGGATGTACCGACCGACCGACCGACCGACCGACCGACGGACAGTCAGGAAGACAGGCAGGCAGGCAGGCAGTCAGGCAGACAGACAGAGGAGATAGGGAGAAATGCAGCGGTAGAGAGACTGAGACAGACAGAATGTGTGTGTGTGTGTGTGTGTGTGTGTGTGAGAGAGAGAGAGAGAGAGAGAGAGAGAGAGAGAGAGATAAAGCGAGAAAGAAAGAAAGAGACAGATAAAGAGAGAAAGAGATAAAGAGAGAAAGAGATAAAGAGAGAAAGAGAGAGAAAGCGAAGATAATATGCAAAAGAATTTCTGGTTTCACAGTCTACAATGACAGCCTCAGTGTGAAAGCACCCATCAAGGACCCTGGAAGTCGCAGACTCGGGTGTGGGATAGTGGGATATGTGGGGGTGGATTGTGGGGTAACCAGCTCTGTAATTGGTTCGAACTTAACCAAACGAATTACAATAGTGGATGTAACGGCAACGACAATGAAGTTAGTTCCTTTGTTCAATTACTGATCAGTATATATATTAATGTGATTAAGTCATTTACAAAAGAAAACATGTTTTCAGTGTTAAGTCTTTTTTTTTTAATGTCCTGAAGCCGGAAGCAGGTGTGGGTCTGTAATGTGCTAGGACCCTGACAGTTTTATAGGAGGAAATGGTGGCCTGTCTGTCCCCTGCATAGCGGACGACGAACGCAGGTATCCAACCATAGTCCTGCCGCAACCTCGACACTCTCAGCGGAGCTCACTAGCAATGATATTAACCCTCTGGCTGTCGAAAATCTTAAATTAGCTGAACACTGTCATGATAATGTCAGCAGAATCGACAGCACATGCTAATCAGATTCCTAATTACTGAAATAATCGACTTGTGTAAGTAGCGTAAATTATTGTGCACAAAAGAGAATATATTCGAATACTGGTCAACTAACGACATCGATGCCTCATTTGATTCCACGCATGTCATCGCGCGTGGGTGGCTCATTTGCTGCAGGGAGACAGGAATATTTGCTCTCGTGGAGTACTTCAACAACCTTCCTGATATTGGCGGCCTTTGTCAGCGTTTTTTTGCCTCTTTCCTAGAATGAAAGTACTTGTTAGCTTAGGGGGAAAAATACATTCACAGAGTCGATGGCTAATTGAACAACAACAACAACACTGCATTAAGACGGTCAGCTTTTAATGTTTATTACCATAGATGTGTGTGTGTAGGCGCAGGCATAACAACGTCATTACAGAGCAGTCAAATATTTACTGTATGACTCTAAAACAGCTACACTCAGACACTCAGACAGGGAGACATTTTCTTTTTCAGCATTTCCATCCTGTTTCAGGATATTGCGGTCAACACCAGCATCTTTCTGCTGTATGTTGATTCCTAGGCTAGATTACGCTCATCAGCACGCCACGAACTTTCTGAGCGACCGGCTCCATATTCTCATAAGTCACTGGCGCGACTCGAACCACTTCTAATTCTCGTGCGCTCACGTCAACCACGAGAATATTCGGGGTTAACGGAGAAAGCTGCTAAATCCTCGGCCAGGGGGCCGGCAGGGAGACATATGTGTTTTTTTTAAATGTTGCATATCCCTTACAGGACGTTGCAGTCAACATCAGCATTTTTCAGCTGCTGCTGATGTACTAGGCAAGTTTTAAGTTCAGTAGTTTGCTATTGCTTTCTGAACGACCGGCTCACATACCCCCGTAAGTTACCAGAGCGGCGCGAACCGCTGGCGATTCTCGCAGCTGCTGTTTTCCCCACGTTGATATACGGGATTACGAACAATGTCGTTAATACCTTGGCCAGGGAGACCGGCTATGTGTTAACATATGCGTTAACATATTATATTAAAATCTGTTGCAGTGAACAGATTGCAAACTGGTTTCTGTAACTCCCCATCGGCTGGATGGATGGTTTTCTTGACAGTCTTGCTTGTTTACCCAGTCAGCGACAAATTAATTCCTCGTCTATTCCTAATGTTATCCTCATGTGTCTTATGCAATAGGTCACCATCATTGAGTGTGAGGAAAAGAATAATGAAATGCTCTATTAAGTCTGCTGTATGGCAGTGAATCATGAACCGTGAATGACGAAATTAGGAAAAGCGTGAAAGCAACTGAGATGTGGTTTCTGAGACAAATTGTGCAAATATTTTGGACTGCCAGAGTAACTAACAACGATTGTCCGAAAGAGGCTAATTAAAATACAACACCACGAGGGTAAGTTAATAAGAAAGTCACAAATGGCTGTAGAAAAATAACTACACATGATAACAACTTGAAACCAGTTTATTTTTATACTTACATTGGCCCTTTATTTCTCAACACAATTGCCACCAACATTGATGCATTTATCCCATCGTTTTATCAGTTCCCCCAAACCGGCTGCACAGAACTACGTGCTTTGTTTTCATTTACCGGCCAACCCACAGAGCTGTGTGACTTACTTATTGACTCGCCCTCGTAACTTTTTCTACCCAGCTATGCACCGCTTTACGGGACAAACATTTGTCAGCATAAACACTGACAACACACCTTGGTGGGAGACATTTCGCGAATGACGCCGAAGTTGAATGTGAAATGAAAACGTGGTTTAGAAAACAAAGCACGCAGTTCTATGCAGTCGGTTTGGGAGGACTAATAAAACGATGGGATAATTGCATCATTGTTGGTGGAAATTATGTTGAGAAATAAAGGGACAATGTTGGTATAAAAGTACACTGGTTTCAAGGTGTTATCATATTTAGTTCTTTTTCTACAGCCATTTGTGACTTAATTATTAAATTACCCTCGTATATACAACTATAATAAATAGACAACCATCGTCCTTTGGTAATATAGTAAGAAGTAAGGATTTGGAAAACATCGCCACGACTGGAAAAGTGGGAGAAGAGGCAGAACCCGAGTTAATCAATGCTGGTTTTTATTGAGGCAGTGCCATGGAGGAATAGCACCACAGAGGTGATCCAGACCACCAATGACCGAGATCTGCGGAGAGACATGAACGCCTACGCCATTTGGGAGAGCAAATGACGATCATGGTTATATGTTTTAACCTAAACGCTTCTAAGCGTGTATATTAAGAACCAAGTCTCATGCCAGTGGCTTCATAAATTACCCTCTTTTTTAAACCTAGAAAAGCCGGATGTCTGATTTTAGACATAGCTAACGCCAGGCCACTTCAGAGATTTTGTAGCCATATTTATCCATTGTCAAAGATCTTGGCTACATAGAAAAGCACTTTCTGAGATAGAGAAGACACAGTCAGGCTTTCTCTGTGGTCTCATGCTAAAATAAGAGCCTTGACTTCCGTGTGGGGGAGGCTGATTTGGTGAGAACTGGAGAGAGAATGTTGACCCTGGAAAAGCTGTTTGGAAAGCGTCTTGTAAGTGTTGACCTCTTATCACATAGTGTCGGGAATCAGACTATATGACCAGTAGTTTAGCTTTCGTGACGCTATCACACGAACGAACGTGCAATTCAGAATGCCTGTACTGTAATGACCATTTAACTGACTTCCAGTGAGGGTAGCATAGCTGAATCAGACGTTGTAGAGTTGGTATTTAAATGTGAAGAACACAAAGGACGTTCTATTTATAGACGTTATGCCGACATAAACGACCGACCGTCTGAATGAGTTTATGTTTTTATCATTGACGTCATATGTAAGATTATTAGCATCAAGAGGCATATAGGTATACCTCGAGCAATATGACCAGAAATAAATATCCATCTATCATGTGCCACGCCGGAAAGCGTGGGAGGTCATGACTCGCCATTTCACTCGATCACCAGAGTCGTGGATCAGCTCAGTGTTCCTGTCCCGACCATGCCATGTGGCCAAGCCATCCAGGTATATACTTCTCGGTTTTCCCCTTGGTCCGTTCCCTTCGATCTTGCCAGTTGTCACCAAGTTCTCCAGTTCATTTCTTCTCATAACATGTCCAACAAATTTTGACTGTCTACGTCTAATTTCTCTAATCAATTTACGATTTTCATATTTTTTTTCCTGTAGTGCTTGGTCATTGGTTTTTCTGTCTGTCCATGGTATTCTTTGCATTCCCCTCAGAAACCACATTTCTACAGCCATCAGTTTTTGTTTTTTTCCAGCTTGACTGCTCATTGTCCAAGTTTCACATCCAAACAAAAGTACAGGCTAAGTGAAGAAGCATTTTTAATTCTCGAAGGCGTAATGGGTATATAGTCCTAGCACAACAGTATTGAACCAGTCAGCACTCGATGGGTATTTAGGTAAATATCTTACCAACCGCATATTCTGCCTAGGTATTTTCATTACCCCAATCTTAGGCTGGGTCGTTTTGGGGAGCCAGGTAATTAAAAGAAGATCCCGCTTCTCGGGGATTCAAACACACGTTTACAGACCGGAAGACAAGATTGCTAGCCACTGCGTTACCGCTGTTCCATAAATCTATATCGAGGAGTAATTGAACACAGAATCACCGAACCTGTAGGCGTATGCAGTAGCAAACAAGCTGCCCAGCTCCCAGATGGTTGAATTTGTGAAATTTCACGGATATCTCATAAGTTCCTTCAGACGGATATCTCATAATTCCCTTCAGACGGATACCTAATAAGTTCCTTCAGACGGATATTTCATAAGTCCCTTCAGACGGATATATCATAAGTCCCTTCATTCGGATATAGCATAACTTCCTCAGTCTCGTCTATAGAACTCCCAAGATACCCCATAAGTTCTCCAGTCTCGTCTATCGAAACAGGACTGTGCCGTACTATGATACAGAGGGGCGGACGCATCAGGCGGCAATGTAAGGGGCGGCATTTTTAAGGGGAAAAAACGTTTAAGGGGCGGTATTTCGAAGACTTGCATCATACTGAGAAAATCTACCGCATGGCCCTGTATAGAACTCATAAGATACCTTGTGTGACTGTGAGGATCATCATCTTGACTGCAGATCAGCCCACTCACCCGCTCAATATTCTGTTGAGTTCTGGCAGATATTGGTCTACCACTTTGGGGTTTTGCCGGTCTCCCTAGCCTAGGAGGTAGCGACTTTCTCCGTAAGTCAGTCAGGGTTTGCGACTGGTCATACCTGGCTTCCAACACATAAAACCTAAACAAGACAGTCAGGGAAGCTATTTGATGCTTCTCGAAATTGAGGCATTTCCTTCAGGACCCTTTAAGAAAAAGTGAGTATTTACTTAAAGCTAAGGTTGGCTCATCTTGGTTCTAGTAGAACAGTCAACTTTCTTCTCACTTAAATTATGAGAAATTATACATCATTCATGTTACCAAGACACATTAATGATTGGTGTATGAGTGTGTTAGCATAAACATGTTTGTGTGAATCTATGTTTTTGCCCTATATCTTACATTGTGTATCAATTACATTGTCACAGGCTTCCTAAACAATTGTTATACGGCGCGCTGCGTTGTGGTATACGATCCCAAGGCGGCCAGAGGAAATGCTTTAAAGACAATCTGAAGATCTCACTAAAAGCTTTTGGAATTCATCTTCACACTTGGGAGACTGCTGCTAAAGACCGTAATTCGTGGCGTACATCATTACATAAGGGTGCAGTCACCTGTGAAGCAACCAGGGCTGCAAGAGCTGTGAAGGAAAGGCTGGACAGAAAAACCACTGCAGGAGATCCTCCTCCTGTAACGTCAAGCATTCTTTGCCCACACTGTCAAAGAACATTTCGCCCCAAAATAGGCCTTATCAGCCATCTTAGAACTCACGGCTCCATACTTTCTACCCCACTAGATGAAATGAATGATCATCATCATTCTTGATGGGAAAACAACACATTGTATGTATGGAGTCCTAGATCATGTATGAAGCCTCATGGTGTCATGTAACACACTTATTAAAATCTTTCGGAAATTACACAGATGTTGCTCTTTCATACTTTTGCTTCTTTTACCATCATCTTGTGCCATGCCGACTATTGTAGGCTGTCATGTTTCGCCATCTCACGCGATCACCAGAGTCGTGGATCAGCTCAGTGTTCTTGTCTCGACCATACTACTTGGCCACGCCATCAAGGTATTTACTTCTCTGCCTTCCCCTTGTTCTATTCCTCTCAATCTTGCCAGTTGTCACCAAGTTCTCCAATTAATTTCTTCTCATAACGTGATTTAAAAAAAAAACTGTCTGTTTCTAATTTCTCTTATAGGTTTACGGTTTTCATTTGTTTCTTGTAGGAGTTGGTCTTTGTTTATCTGTCTTTCCATGATATTCTTTGCATTTTCCTCAGAAATCACATTTTCACAGCCATCAGATGTGGTTATGCTTGTTTTAGTTGTTTATTTCCTTTAAAATAGTTTCAGTCTCGATGTTCTTCTCACTTGATTCATCATGTGTTTCATAGAAAATGCATGCTTATTATTGTCTGCTTGGCTTCTCCCATCTTTCTTAATGTATTTACACTTTAAGATTTCGACCAAACCAACACAAAAAGCCACACATTATATTATATAAAATTCGAGTCAGCTCCATGAAAGGACACGGTGATATCTTGTCTCTAGGCCATTAGTCGCCGGCTTCGTGGCTTAGAGGTTATAACTTTTCTCCGTAATCTCGTATACTCTCTTCGGTGACGTGATGACGGTGAGAATCAGCAGTGGTTCGAATCGCATCGGTAACTTACGGGGTATGTGAGCCGGCCGCTCAGAAAGCAATGGCAAACTACTGAGCGTAATCTTGCCAAGAAATCAACATACAGCTGAAAGATGCTGGTGTTGACAGCGATGTCCTGTAAAGGATATGCAAAAAAAAAAAAAGGCCATTAGTCAGTAGAAATAGTGAAGAAATTGGAGATACTGCACGTATGTGTGGATTTTTGCTTTAAAACAAACAATGTTGAGAATATCGCACACACAGGAAAGAACAAACAATGAGGAATTGAGAATTGCGGGTGTTAAAGATCACCCATTTTAACCATAAACAAAAGACTCATAAAATTTAAGTGGGTTGTCAACAGACAAGTAGGGCACACATTTTAACCATATTTGCGAAAAGACTAGGCAGAGTAAGACATGGATATAGATATCAAGGAAAACTGAAACAGCTGGGCAACACATAATAATATAAGCAACAACTACATCAAAACATCGAATGCAAGAGGGGATTGACGAGGAATAGTGGTCCACGCCTGCTCTAGAACAGCTACCACCAAGAAGATAGTGGCCCACGCCTGCTCTAGAACAGCTACCACCAAGCAGGTACTGATGTAGAGATGAATATACGCCTGCTCTAGAACATCTACCACCAAGAATATAGTGGCCCACGCCTGCCCTAGAACATCTACCACCAAGAAGATAGTGGCCCACGCCTGCCCTAGAACAGCTACCACCAAGAAGATAGTGGCCCACGCCTGCTCTAGAACAGCTACCACCAAGCAGGCACTGATGTAGAGTTGAATATACGCCTGCTCTAGAACATCTACCACCAAGAATATAGTGGCCCACGCCTGCCCTAGAACATCTACCACCAAGAAGATAGTGGCCCACGCCTGCTCTAGAACAGCTACCACCAAGAGGATAGTAGCCCATGCCTGCTCTAGACCAGCTACCACCAAGAAGATACTGATGTGGAGTTGAATATACGTCTGCCCTAGAACAGCTACCACCAAGAAGATACTGATGTGGAGTTGAATATACGTCTGCCCTAGAACAGCTACCACCAAGAAGATACTGATGTAGAGTTGAATATACGTCTGCCCTAGAACAGCTACCACCAAGAAGATACTGATGTAGAGTTGAATACACGTCTGCCCTAGAACACCTACCACCAAGAAGATACTGATGTAGAGTTGAATATACGCCTGCAATAGAACAGCTACCACCAAGACGATACTGATGTAGAGTTGAATATACGTCTGCCCTAGAACAGCTACCACCAAGAAGATACTGATGTAGAGTTGAATATACGTCTGCCCTAGAACAGCTACCACCAAGAAGATAGTGATGTAGAGTTGAATATACGTCTGCCCTAGAACAGCTACCACCAAGAAGATACTGATGTGGAGTTGAATATACGTCTGCCCTAGAACAGCTACCACCAAGAAGATACTGATGTAGAGTTGAATATACGTCTGCCCTAGAAAAGCTACCACCAAGAAGATACTGATGTAGAGTTGAATACACGTCTGCCCTAGAACACCTACCACCAAGAAGATACTGATGTAGAGTTGAATATACGCCTGCAATAGAACAGCTACCACCAAGACGATACTGATGTAGAGTTGAATATACGTCTGCCCTAGAACAGCTACCACCAAGAAGATACTGATGTAGAGTTGAATATACGTCTGCCCTAGAACAGCTACCACCAAGAAGATAGTGATGTAGAGTTGAATATAAGTCTGCTCTAGAACAGCTACCACCAAGAAGATACTGATGTAGAGTTGAATATACGTCTGCTCTAGAACAGCTACCACCAAAAAGATACTGATGTGGAGTTGAATATACGTCTGCCCTAGAACAGCTACCACCAAGAAGATACTGATGTAGAGTTGAATATACGTCTGCCCTAGAACAGCTACCACCAAGAAGATACTGATGTAGAGTTGAATATACGTCTGCCCTAGAACAGCTACCACCAAGAAGATAGTGATGTAGAGTTAATATAAGTCTGCTCTAGAACAGCTACCACCAAGAAGATACTGATGTAGAGTTGAATATACGTCTGCCCTAGAACAGCTACCATCAAGAAGATACTGATGTAGAGTTGAATACACGTCTGCCCTAGAACAGCTACCACCAAGAAGATTGTCAGAATCTGGAATGAGATGCAGGAACATCGTTACGCCCGCCAGGCGAATAAGTCCCAGCTGAGATGCAGGGACATCGTTACGCCCGCCAGGCGAGTATTAGTCACCTGCTGACAGGTTGCTGGCTGACGCAATAGCCAGCGGTCAGGCAAGGGCAGCGCAAGACGCACGCAGGCCTCGTGCGATTCCACAGAGGGCACGCGCGTTGCGAGAAACCGCCAGACTGCTTGGGGTACGCGGACCGGACAGGACGTCTAGAGAGAGAGAAAGGCTTGTGTAGTTCTGTGCCCGAAAGTCGAGTCCTTGTGCATCTTGTGAGATAGACTGTAAGCTGTGGGTTGTCTGTAAGTGTATTGATGTACCATATATGTAATGTAATGATTATCACATGCCAAACTAGATTGTATTGCATGTGATCGGTAAATAAATCCATTGAACTTCGTGTCGTTGTGTCTCAAGTCCAATCATGTTGTACTTGTACTTGTCTCACATGTGTTAGGGATAACGAGCCAAATCTAAGACTCTGACATGTGTGAACGTGGGTTTCATAATGCCTACAGACTATACAGGCAGGCACGTAACATGCAGAACATTCTCTGGGAATATTGAAAAATACCCATTAGCATGGGCATATATTCAGACACCTTTCCTCACTGGGAAAGTAAAATGCGCAGCATTAACTAACCCTGTTTGTGATATCATCATTGGAAATTTACCAGAGGTGAATGATATGCCTCATGATATAACATCTGTTTGCATTGATGAGAACTTAACATCATCACCATCAAATATCATCATTGAGAATGTTGTATCACCAAATGAATGTATGGTAGCTAATGTAGCACTAAGATCTCATGACATCATTGATCAAACTGTTTCACCACCATCTGATATCATTGAATGTGGGAACGCAGTAACTAGATCTACTGCTAGAGTGCAAGATGAAATTAATCAAACTGAGGCTATAGAAATGATTAGCCCAGTGATACTACCTCCTAAAACTATGAAGGAGACTTTTGTAACAGCCCAAAAAGCTGATCCTTCATTGTCTAAATATTTTAATCTGATCGGCCAAAAGCCAAAGGTAACCAAAAATGCAAGATGGCATTTTGCTTTGAAAAATTGCATCCTCACCAGGTACTATACCAGAGGTGACAAAACAACAGAGCAAACTGTTTTGCCAGTTGAATACCGTAAGCAAGCCTTACATCTTGCCCATGATATACCTCTTGCAGGGCATATGGCATACTCTAAGACCAGATCAAGATTACCATCACAGTTCTATTGGCCCAAATTCTGCAATGACATTAAGCAATATTGCAGAAGTTGTGACATCTGCCAAAAACTGGCAAAGAAAGGTAAACACCCACAGGCAAAGTTACAAATCACTGACTTAGCCAGTCGACCTTTTGAGAAAATATCTGTCGACATAGTGGGCCCTCTTAATCAGGTAACAACCAGAGGGAATAAATATATTATTACCATCATTGATCTATGTAGCCGCTGGCCTGAAGCGATTCCGCTAAAGAACATAACTGCCAATGATATAATGGAAGTTTTCTTCCATATATTTTCACGGATAGGATTTCCAGACACTATCCAATCAGATAGGGGAAGTCAGTTCATTGCCGCATCTACTCAAGCTTTCACAAAAATGTTAGGGGTGAAGCAATGTTTCAATTCTCCTTACCATCCTCACTCAAGTGGAATCATAGAAAAATTTAACGGTGATTTAAAGCATATGCTTGCTAAAGTCACGCAAGAACACCCCAACAACTGGGACGTGTATTTGCCTGCTATACTTTTTGCTTATCGCGAAGTTCCACATTCTAGTACTGGGTTCTCTCCTTTTGAACTTATCTATGGTGCCAAACCACGTGGCCCATTGACTATCTATCATCAAATGTTAACTGAAGCCACTCCATTACTTAAACCCATATCATCATACGTATACGTTACATCATTGCGTGAAAGAATCATCAAACTTTGTATAATTGCAAAAGAAGCACTAAAAGTATCTGGTGCTACATATAGACAATATGCAGACAAAGGTAACAGGACAATAACGTTGACACCTGGACAGGACGTACTTCTTCTCTTACCTAGTGACAGACACTTATTGACTGAGTCTTGGCAAGGACCTTTTAAAGTTATAAGACAGATTTCACCTGTAGACTACGAGATTAAAATAAAAGACAAACACAAAATATTCCACATCAATATGCTAAGACCATATTACAACAGAGATACCGAACAAGACGATACAATAGCGTGTACAGTAATAATAGACCATGAAGATGACGAAGATAGTGACGAAATTCCAACACCTGCAGTAGACACGACGAACTGCTTGAAAGACATCAAAATAAACCCAAACTTAACTCAAGCAGAAACAGACAGCTGCAAACATCTTATACAACAGTACAACACCATCTTCTCCAACAATCCAGGACAAACAGAATTAGTACAGCATCACATCACACAAAGACAATGACATACCATATAAAGACATTACAGCAGACATTTGAACGGATCAGACAGCACGGACTGACGGTAAAGCCGACAAAAGTAGACATAGCCTATCAGGAAATATCCTTCTTGGGGTACAAAATATCTAATGGCTTTGTCACGACAGACGATAACATCGTGTCCAAAATACTGAAACTCTCACTTCCGACTACGAAAAAGCAAGTCAGAAGTGTGTTAGGATTACTAAATTATTATAGACAGTTCATACCTGATTTTGCTGAACTGACTGAAAAATTTACTAACCTATTAACAAAAGATCAACCTGAAAATATTGTAAACAATCAATGCCTAAAATTTGCATTCCAGAAAGTTGTATCTTATTTCTCTGAGAATAGTTTAAAGAATCCCATTCTCAAATTGCCCAATTTTCTTATTCCTTTCAGATTACGCACAGACGCGAGCTCCGTAGCGATTGGAGCAGTTCTGTTACAGGAACATGATAATATCCTACATCCTGTATATTACTTCTCGAGAAAATTAAAACCTAGAGAACGCTCTTGGTCGACACCGCAGTTGGAAGCCCTTGCTCTAGTTGAGGGTATAACTAAATTTTCCAGGTTCCTTCTGGGACGTCATTTCATTGTTGAGTCTGATAATAGTCCGCTGAAATTTATTACTTCAGGAATGCCTACCAACCAAATGATAGCTCGCTGATCTCTAAAACTCCAAGATTACAGCTTTGAAGTTCGACATATTGCAGGCAGAACCAACACAATTGCCGATCTGTTGTCCCGTTGTCCGACCGACCCAGTAAGCACTAATGTCTGAGTGCAGTGTGTCAAATACACTCAGAACAACACAGCCAGCAGTGAAGATTTTTTTTTCCACAAAAAAAGCTGTGTGTCTACTATATAATGTGATAGGGTTTAATCCTATTATATATAGTTTTCTTATTTTATTATTAACGTAGTGATTGTTTTGAATAATTGTGTAGTGTGTGGTAGAAAGCGAACAATATTAATTGTACATATACTATGAAATAAAAACAGTGCCACATTCGCACTGAACTTACCGCAAGCGAACTATCCAATTTATCAGTGGTATCTGTGAGTGGAACATTTCCAGTGATATTTTAAATCCGTGTGTGAAAGAGCGAACTGAACTTTGACATTTACACCACTGCAGTCAACGAAATCCAGAAGTTTTCTAGCGAAACATCCAACACATGAACGATCAGAACAGCTACATTCCGAGTTGCTACATCAGACCAGAACAAGTGTGTTATAGAATTTTTCAACATCAGCTGTTCGTGTGTACTTCCTGGTAATTTAGAAATTTAGTCCAAAATTAACAGACGACAAACAAAACCTTAAAAAAGTATGACGCTTCTAAAATGTTTAAGAATCATCAATCTCGAATACACGAATTGTGTATTAATAGTGTTTCATCTAGTGTAATCTTAGAATCATATCTTGATTAACTTATTCATACTATCGACATTTTTTCGCTAGTATGGAAAAGCATCAAGCGATGACGCTGAGAAATAAAGAAATAATTGTAAATTATTAAATTTAATATTGTTTGAAATTATGTCCCTTTCATTTAATTGTTATTACATTATTACACCAAGGGCGATAAATTGAAATGTATTTGAATATGTGTTGTATATAAATAGCCATGGTGTTGCCAGATTGTTACTACTCCAAGGAGGCATCAACTGGGCATGGTATAGAGTTACCGACGTTGTAGACCGACGGAAGAGCTCATGGCCAAATGAGGTCGGAACTCCAACGTTGAATACGGCTTATAAATAGGTCGTATTACGGTCTTACCAGATGTTTTTTGTTTACAAAGAGCATATTATTACTTTTTTTTCGAGGTTGCGAGGTAGTTGCTTGGAAAGCTGTTGCTACCGATCTGACTGGGTCAATATTGCAACTTAGGTAACCATCCATAGAGAGGATGTAACTTGGCAAGTGGTAAAAATTGAACACCACATGTCTTAAAATACAACTTGCATTTCTTATGTATTTCTATCCCATTATATGTATTATTATGTATTTCTTTACCAATGTATATAACAACATAGGGAACGATTCTGACATGGTTAAAATATTAACCCGCTATGTATATAGAGTATACATGAAAGATGACATCTGTCATGAAAAGCCCCGGGGGAGCGTGTCAGAATCTGGAATGAGATGCAGGAACATCGTTACGCCCGCCAGGCGAATAAGTCCCAGCTGAGATGCAGGGACATCGTTACGCCCGCCAGGCGAGTATTAGTCACCTGCCGACAGGTTGCTGGCTGACGCAATAGCCAGCGGTCAGGCAAGGACAGCGCAAGACGCACGCAGGCCTCGTGAAGCGATTCCACAGAGGGCAAGCGCGTTGCGAGAAACCGCCAGACTGCTTGGGGTACGCGGACCGGACAGGACGTCTAGAGAGAGAGAGAAAGGCTTGTGTAGTTCTGTGCCCGAAAGTCGAGTACTTGTGCATCTTGTGAGATAGACTGTAAGCTGTGGGTTGTCTGTAAGTGTATTGATGTACCATATATGTAATGTAATGATTATCACATGCCAAACTAGATTGTATTGCATGTGATCGGTAAATAAATCCATTGAACTTCGTGTCGTTGTGTCTCAAGTCCAATCATGTTGTACTTGTACTTGTCTCACATGTGTTAGGGATAACGAGCCAAATCTAAGACTCTGACAAAGATACTGATGTAGAGTTGAATACACGTCTTCTCTAGAACAGCTACCACCAAGAAGATACTGATGTAGAGTTGAATATACGTCTGCCCTAAAACAGCTACCACCAAGAAGATACTGATGTAAAGTTGAATATACGTCTGCCCTAGAACATCTACCACCAAGACGATACTGATGTAGAGTTGAATGGCTGAAGTCTTTGTTTTCGCTCGCTTTGAACTCAAACGTAGTTCATATAAGTGCTGATACAATTAGTAGTTGCTACGCGGGTAAGTCAATAAGTAAGTCACAAAAGGCTATAGAAAAATAACTACATATGATAACAACTTGAAACCAGTTTATTTTTATTACATACATTATCCCTGTGTTTCGGTACATAATTTCCATCAACATTGATGCACTTATCCCATCGTTTTATCAGTTCTCCCAAACCGGCTGCATAGAACGCGTGCTTTGTTCTCATTTACCGGCCATACCACATAACTGTGTGACTTATTTATTGACTCGCCCTCGTAACATTTTCTACCAAGCTATGCACCGCTTTACGGGACAAATATTTGTCAGCATAAAAATTTCGCGAATGACGCCGAAGTTGAATGTGAAGTGAAAACGTGGTGTAGAAAACAGAGCACGCAGTTCTATGCAGCCGGTTTGGAAGGACTAATAAAACGATGGGATAAGTGCATCAATGTTGGTGGAAATTATGTTCAGAAATAAAGGGAAAATGTATGTATAAAAATAAACTAGTTTCAAGTAGTTAACATATTTAGTTATGTTTCTACAGCCATTTGTGTCTTACTTATTAACTTGACATCGTAATACTGGATAGTGCGCTGGGCTGATACTTGCGTGTGGGTTAATTTTCCCTACTACCGCTTTATTATATATATATGTTTACAACTTTCACCCGTCTATTCAATTTACCTCACACATTCCCATTACATCTGATGCATACAGCTTTCTCCTCTACATCTCCTGTCAAGCCAAAAGCTGAAAAGACTTCATACCATTTATGTCTGTTATGGAACACCCCCCTGCATGAAGCCCTGGGCACATTTAAAGGCCACGGGCTTATCGGGAGAACATCATGTATGGCTCTGACAGAAGACACATTCAGAGAAGTGTGCATGCTTGAGAACATTTGGAGAGGGGTGGGTCAAAATGTCAGTGGAAAAGTCAGACCTGCGAAGGGTCATACTAAGATTGGATCGGGAGTACAGGGATTGGCCGGGAGGTTGCGCTTAATCGGAGGTGCAACAAGTGATACACGACAATTTGCGACCAGGACCAGACGATATAATCGTCTACAAGTCTAAAAAGAAGTGCCTGGGAGTTCGTGACGAAGGTTGGTGGCGGTGTTTGGTGCAGGAGAGCCTGGCATATGATATCACATCATCTAGTCTGAGGATGGAGGTGGATGAAAACACGGCGGCGTTCTGCTGGCTGGAAGACAAACATCACAAGCATAAGATAATTACAACGGACTCACAAAGTATTATAAAAAAGGTGAAGACAGGCATGCTTCGAGCAGAGTGGTAGGACTTTTCTTCAACAATAAAAAACAGAGTAGCGGTTGGATTCTTTCTAAAGTGCATGTTGCTGTGATGAAAACGAGCAGGCGAACATATTTGACTGGGTCCCCACTCCTTGACGTGGTATCGTTGAAGGCCGATGTGGTCGGGGTACTTTGGAATCGTGTATATAGTGCAGTAGAACGAGTAGGTCATCACGATTTAGAGAGAATGGTTCCGCAGGAAGTGACCAGAAGATCTGACCAACACTTATAAGTTAGATGAAAAGCCAGAAAGACATGTAATCAGAATGCTACTGGTACCAGTAGTAGAGGAACTCTTCGCTGGCTGGTGCATATGAGGACGGAACGTTATGACAATATCCAGAATGCTGTAATATTGGTTCTTAACTCAGCTCAACTCAACTCGTTTACTTCGGGTTTGCCAAGATGACTTCCTGGAGACGGCCAAATGGTGGATATCTTCCATAACGTGCGTACCCTGAGAATATTATGTTTATAGTATTTCATCACATCGTATAAGAGACAAGCCAGATGTCTCTTCACATTAAAACACGACACGACTTCTGTCAACAAACCCAAATTTATCATCCCACATTTTCTGGCTGCCAAGAATATCTTACTACGTCACTGGTCCATTCTACGATCAGATGTGTTATTCGTTGTGTTTCTAAATTCTCCAATGGTGGTCTGTTGTCGTCAAACTTCGGACACTTTTCCACAGTTAACTACCTACGGTTGTCTCAGTTGTGGGTGCATCAGAATGTAATCGGACAATGAGTCTTATGTTCAAGTACATCATCCAGAAAATCTTCCACTTGAAAATCTCGTTTTCTTGTACACATCTTACAACCTCATATACACAATTATTTGTAAGAGATGCGACATGAAATATATTGGACAGATCTGAAGGCGTCTAGCGGAACATTTTAAAAACATCAAAAAACATGATACTATCTGTTACCAGTCCCTGTCATATATTCTGAAGGGAGTGGGAAATCACGTTGGTGCATGCCCCATTTCTAATCAAAGAAGTTGGGCCCCATCCTCTTCTGTCTTCAATAACCCCAGAATATGACCCTCGAGTTATCTGCAGGCCTCGTCTTATTTAATTTTGTCTAGGAGATATAGATTATGGCCCTGGTGAAAATAATAAATACCAACTGGGATTCTGCCCCTTCTCCAAAGATTCTTATAGCTCTTGAGCCCCCCTTTTGTTTATCAAATCTGAGGAAAGTCTGGAGAATTCTCTCAGCTTGATTTATATTAAGAAAGCATGGATATTGAGCAGTTGATAGACCTTGAGTCTCTCCCAATTTAATATTCCTTCATGAGTTAATTTGGTTTTAAACAATTAAACACATAACCAATCACAATAGATCTTGACAACTTGGTGTACACACATAAGATGGTGAATCACAGATAGGTTGAACCAATAATCAACATAAGATCAGTGACAGTTAATTATTTATTGAATGGGCCTGTGTCTTCTGGCCTGTTATTCATTCTCCATGTTGGTTTATACAAAACAATTTAGAAAAATGCATATAGGACCAATGTCACAGACCATCAACAAACAAGCATCAATACATGAGATGTCAATAAGAGTTGAAACATGGTATACATTTGAATGTTGTACATGTTAAGTGTGAAGATGATGAATCTATATTTAGTATCAGTTCTTGAAAACTGAGTGTTGTGTGTTTTCTTTCTAAGAAAGTGATACCCTTATGATTTGGAGGATTAGGATAAGCCTGGGTCCATTGACTGATAGATCCGCTTCAGGTCTGCCCGTGTAGCTCCTCTGAAGGCCTCCCCATACTCTGCTCATGGCCAAGTCATCCTCCATCTCAAGTGCGGTTCATCTCTTTCTCTCTGTGGTCTGGTTTAGTTGTTGACCAGTTGGTTGCCAATTGGATGCCCATTGGTTGCCAATGGGTTGCCACCAAGATTTCACTGTGTAAGATTCACATAAACATATACAATCTTCCCAATACAATATTCTAGAAGTAGGTCGGAAGAAATCTAAATTCCTGAAGTAGGAACTAGTTCCCCTCCACCCCCCCCCCCCTCTTTTCTCTAATCTAGTGTTGGGTTAATTTGGGGTGGTCAGACTTTATCACACTGTGTACGCCTTGTATCAACTGGTTCCTGCTGTATGTAAGTTCTCATTGGACCTGGGGTCAGTGAGACGTGTACAGTAAGACAGTGACAAGAGTGAGGAAGTGTCAAGATGCATGTAAATAAATGACATACATCTATAACATTTCTATCACTCAATTGTGTTTGTAGTGTGTATAAATGATTCTCTGTGTTTTCCCAATTAACCAACTTCTTCATCTTCTTCTGTGTATAATAACTCCTCTCCCATTATCTGTTGTTGTTGTGGTGTTGAGTGTTGAGTTGTGGGTGGTTGTGTTTGTTAAGTTGTGTTGAGTAATGAGTTAAGTCAACTTCTGGTGGTGGAGTTCCGCGAAGCACAACTTTGCTGATGTAATGCAGTTCATAAGTGCCCTTATCTAATTAAATTGTGACATAAATATAAATATTTATTCCATCAAACCCTATTTATTCAATAGATGAAGCAGAAAGGAAAAATTGATTTCTCTTTCAGCTTTCTAGGTTGTAAACAGGCATAGATAAGTCTGTTTTAGAACAAGGCACTTGTTCTAGTACACGAACTGTCATTTTAGCTGTAGATAGTGATAGCATTTTTAGCAGTGTTTCTGACGAAATGCACAAGATTGCTTTAGAATCATCACTTCGTACAGTTGTTTAGAATAGAATGTAGTATTATTATGCACTTCTTAAAGTTAATAACTATCTTTAAGAATATCAGAGATTGCAGTATTCGAATAGATTGTCAGTTTGCCCGGGAATCGGCTCTGCGTCGTCAGAATGGAACAGTCAAACATTTTTCACTTCAGAGGTTTTAATTTATAATAATATATTTCAATTAACATTACAAACACTGGATACCATTCCTGGGCCTTTGATACATCTGGTCCTCAGTTCAATCTAAGGACTAACAAGCTCACCTGGGATCCAGACATTCTGCCTTCCCTATTTGAAAATCGGTCACACTAGCTTTCACGTCTGTTCATCAGGCATGTTTTAGGAAGAGTGCGCGATTAACATATTCTACGCGGGCTTTCGAATGGAGGCGGTGTCACGTGTCCGTTCTTATCCAATGATCTCCTGAGTTTGGGCTGATGAAATGTTTCCTAGAATTGACGTCATCTGTCACTTGTTCCAGTTCCAGTTTTGATGTTGCATTAAGTTTTAAAGGTTTGGTTTCAGTTTGCGTTAGCAAAGTCCATTGTTTTATATTTTCTTCTTTTCTTGGCTTGAATTCTTGTCAACTGAATAATGGTGGTTAGCGATTATGCCACAGTCCCCTATATTATTTTATTCTTCTATTAATCTTACGATGCTATAAGAGTCTATTTTCACTGCTGCTACTTTTGAATCTCTTGCTAGCTCATCTAAATACCCTCTTTTATTCGCCCGTGTCCACTTTCTAACTCCTTTGTAAGCTTCTGTGTATATTTACGGACTCTCGTTTTAACAGCTCTATGTTTATGTTTCCTCCTTTTACATTAGTTTAGTTTAGTTTAGTCGACAGATCAACATCACGGATCACGGGTGTAATCCATAAGTTCTACTCCTAAGTCAAGTCTGAGTCCGGAGAATCTCAGCTCAGTGCACGAACTCCGTAGCACCGGCGAGGATCGTGAAATACTTTGGGTAGATTTTTAACTCGAAATTTTGCCCGGGGAGCGCCATTAGCAACTCTTTTGCGATTTCCAACTGCAAAGGGATTTTTTTACGTGTGATCTCACTACCCAGATATCAGAGGAAATTTTTTGTTACTAGAAGTCCACGTGAAAAAATCCCGGTCCTCCCAGGGGCTTGAACCCGGGACCTCTAGCACTCAAGGCGGACACCAAACCTCGAGACCACTCAAGAAAGTATCAGTCTTGCATGTGGTATCAAACATTTATTCAGGTGAACCTGATTATCGTCAAGATGCGCACATAGGGCGGTTAATTTAATACATCATCATTACATACATCAGTGCTAGCTAACAAACAATCATAACACTCAGACAATCACACAAAACCCTGCACTCAAATACTCGCTATCTTTAACATGGCAACGCCAGCTAGCGCTCCCGCAAAATCTATACACTCGCTCCTCGAAACACATGCGTCCTTCCCCTAAACCGTCGAGTCCCAGTCTGAGTCTCCTCACGCTGGCCTGTTGGTCACGTGGTACTGGACCCCGTGTATCTCGGGACAGTTGGGCTGTCTCAACAGTCACGTAGTACTGCTATCCGTTCGTGTTGTGTCGGGTCCTTCAGTGCAAGGCTGTCTGGTCAATCCAGGATGGAGTCCCGTAGACTTGTGTCCCCTTTTATAGCTGAGTCTTGTCCTGTCTATGACATCCCTGTGTCCCTGCCTATGTCCTGTCTCTGATATCTCTATTGCCCTGCAGATGTCCTGTCCATGACATCTCTGTGGTCCTGTAGATGTCCTGTCAATGGCATCTCTGCATCCCTGCCTATGTCCTGTCTCTATTATGTCTCTAGTCCTCTATATGTCCTGTCTCTATTATGTCTCTAGTCCTCTATATGTCCTGTCTCTATTATGTCTCTAGTCCTCTATATGTCCTGTCTCTATTATGTCTCTAGTCCTCTATATGTCCTGTCTCTATTATGTCTCTAGTCCTCTATATGTCCTGTCTCTATTATGTCTCTAGTCCTCTATATGTCCTGTCTCTATTATGTCTCTAGTCCTCTATATGTCCTGTCTCTATTATGTCTCTAGTCCTCTATATGTCCTGTCTCTATTATGTCTCTAGTCCTCTATATGTCCTGTCTCTATTATGTCTCTAGTCCTCTATATGTCCTGTCTCTATTATGTCTCTAGTCCTCTATATGTCCTGTCTCTATTATGTCTCTAGTCCTCTATATGTCCTGTCTCTATTATGTCTCTAGTCCTCTATATGTCCTGTCTCTATTATGTCTCTAGTCCTCTATATGTCCTGTCTCTATTATGTCTCTAGTCCTCTATATGTCCTGTCTCTATTATGTCTCTAGTCCTCTATATGTCCTGTCTCTATTATGTCTCTAGTCCTCTATATGTCCTGTCTCTATTATGTCTCTAGTCCTCTATATGTCCTGTCTCTATTATGTCTCTAGTCCTCTATATGTCCTGTCTCTATTATGTCTCTAGTCCTCTATATGTCCTGTCTCTATTATGTCTCTAGTCCTCTATATGTCCTGTCTCTATTATGTCTCTAGTCCTCTATATGTCCTGTCTCTATTCCCCAACACGCTGACACCCGTTCTACTACTTCTAGTGCACTGGACTGGATTTTGCCTGTGGATTAGCTTTCCCTATTACCACTGTCCCTCGCTATCAAGCGAACCCACTCCGACTTCTGAGGTACTTGTACATTACGTCCCCAGCTCAACGACGAGAAGGCAACATGTTAGTCCAGCTGATCTGTGTAGGAGTTGAACCCGCGGCCTCGGCATCAGCACACCGGATGTTTAAGAACGAGCGCTGTTATCCATATGGCCATGATGACCTCAGTGATAATGTTTCATAAACATGTTCTCAGGCGGCTTCACAGAGCAAATCGTTCTGTCATCGCTTTATCATTTGATGTCGCCCTTTTTGGCATTGGAATGTGTATGTTTCTCATCCATTTCTTTTGTTATACTCCTGTTTCCCATATCTTTGTTTGTGTGTGTGTGTGTGTGTTTTTTTTTTTTTTTTACATAATATGAGATATTCTCCTGTTTGTTCGTTTCTGAATGCGTGATATATTGTATTTTCGCCCTTTCTACTCCATGAGCTTCAATAAACTCTTCTGTGTTGTTATTATATTCTGGTGATTTCTCTCTTTGTGTGGTTGTTTATTGCCTACTCGATGTTGTTTAGTGTTTGTTCTGTCTCTTTCTCTATTGACATTTTGCTGTTTTCATTTGTGTCTTTACCATCTTTCTCATCATCTCATCTCATCTTGTTCCTCATGTACCTTGAGGTGTCCAGGTGAAGTATAAACAGCGGGAGAGTAACCGCTTATGGATTTACCATCTTTATTGTTATATATTTCGCTGCAGCATTCAGTCTATTTATTAGGAATTTCTTTATGATCTGTTAGAGTTCTTCCACTTGTGTTCTTTATGTAATATGTCTTAGTCCTAAAGATGCTAGTCATTACTTTTAATTCTTTGAACATGTCGTGATCTCGAACTGAGACGTTGTGTAAATATGTTGAATTTTTGCTCTCATATGCGAATAAGAATGTGAGTAAGACTAGCTTTACGGAAATGTTTATATGAGTAATCATAGCATAATGTGAATTATGTTCATGTGAATTGTGCTCCTGTAACAGTTGTATAATGTGAATTGTGTTTATGTGAGTAACAATAGCTTAATGCGATTTTGTTTTTGTTTTTATGTTAGTAACAAAAGCAAGAAGAAATTTCTTTTTCTGTTTTATGTGAGTCGAAATTGAAAAATATAAATTATTTTTGATGTGAGTGACAATACCATAATGCAAATTGCTAATTAAACTCTATTTTTAGGTGACTGACAATAACGTAATGTAAACTGAATTTTGTATTATTAGTAACAATCGTGTAAGGTTCACTGTTTCTCTTGCAATGATTAAACAAACATTAATATAGTTGTCCTTAGACAGGACATTGTGTAAATGTAATGTGTTGTTTGTCCATCAAGAAAGATGATGACCACTCATTTCATTCAGTGGGGTTAAAAGTATAGAACCGTGAGATCTAAGGTGGCTGATAATGTCTATTTTGGCTCGAAACGTTCTTTGAAAATGCGGGAAAGAATGCTTGACGTTCCAGGAGAAGGACCACCTGAAGTGATTTTTCTGTCCAGCCTTTTCTTCACAGCTCTTGCAGTCCTGTTTGCTTCACAAGTGACTGCACCCTTGTGTAATGATGTATGCCACGAAATTCGGTCTTTGGTAGCAGTCTCTGGATAAATAGTCCAGGTTTCACAAGCATATAGCAGTGTGGATAATACGACTGCTTCGCAGACTTTCAGCTTTGTTTGCAGGCTTATTCCATTTCTGTCCCATACATTCGTCTACAGACTGCCAAAGGCTGCGCTGGCCTTGGAGATTCTTGCATTCACTTCGTCATCAATTGTGGCAGCTTGTGACACAGTGCTGCCAAGATATGTGAATTGGTCCACAACACTTAGTCTATGACCATTCACTTTGATATTCGGCACTGTGTGATTATTCCCTGGAGCTGGCTGGTACATAACTACAGTCTTCTCGAAGTTGATATTGAGCCCAAAGTTGGCACAGGCATGTGAGAAAGCGGTAACATTGTGTTGCATGTCTGCCTCTGAGTTGGCGTATAGAGCGCAATCATCAGCAAACAAGATCTCTCTGACGGTGTCGCTGTTGAGTTTTAGTTTTAGCTGTAACATATTTTTAATGTAATGTGCTGCCGCGTTAAACAATTACTTTGCATTCAGATAAACACATTACATGTGATTTCACGCTTGACTGAACTGTAGAGTAAACATATTTTCAACATACAGCCAGAGGTGAAAAAAGATAAACACATGTTTACCTAAATTTAAGCAGTCTTTATCAACATATATTTGGAGGTTTTTTTCCCGACGGCTGGGTTCGTCGCCTGCTAGTCAGGGAAAGACTGGCCACCTACCCCACTACCACCTACCCCCTGCACAAAGGCCTACAAAATGTGATGGCTCTATCATATCACAGTCCCATAGCAAGCAACTTCGGTACATATCACTATGTTTTTCCCCTTTCTCTCGTTTTCTACTCAAACGTAGTCCATACGCGTGTTTCTACTTCTAGTGTACTGGACTGATTTTTGCGTGCAGATTAGCTTTCACTTTTTGCCAATGTCCCTCGCCAATTAGGCGAACTTATTTCGACTTCAGAGGTACTTGTAATTTACGCCCCCAATTCATAGACGAGAAGTTAACAGTTTAGTCCAACTGACTGGTGTAGGGGATGAACTCGCTACCTTGGTATCAGCACACCGAATGTTTATAAAAACGAGAGCTCTTATCCATAAGGTCATGCTGTCCTCCTATAAAATTATAATATAGAAATAAACAGAGGACTTTACGGCGACATGCCTTCAACAACAAATAACATCAAGTAGGAGACCACAACTACATACAAGACACGAAAGTAACACCAAAGTATTAAACTGTGGCATGATAGTATGGAACCATGTAAAATAAAGATTAACACGCAAAATAAAATGAGTTAGGCACAACATATTTAATTTAATTTTGTTTGAGTAGTTTTGTTGGTGTTGTAGCAAAGTCCGATCATATGTTGATTTTACTTAGTTACTTAAGGGACATTTCCAATGTATGTATTGTGTCGGTTGTTTCTTTTCTTGTTGCTGATTTAAGCTTGACACCGCAAGGTCTTCTGCTTTTTCACAATTGTACATTTTAAAAATAGTCTACAGTTCTTCTTTCCAAGTTGTGTACATGTTTAAACCACTGTGATGTTTGATGTGGCGAAAGTATTTCACTTTCACAGACATGATATTGTTGTCCAGCCAGTTTCTCCGATGTTCATATCGAGTAGAAGGCCTTCTTCTTGATCCAAGGTATTATTAAGTACGTCTGTAACTTGTAAGGGCACGAACGAACACACACACACACACACACACACACACACACACACGCACATGCACACACACACACACATACACAGACACACACACACACACACACACACACACACTGCGAAGAGGTCCGTGAGCCAGCACCGTATATTAGTACAGGAAACATTCATGTTCACATGACCTGTTACTTGAGTGTGCTTGCTGTTGTTTTGTCCCAGGCTCTGAGTACGTGTTTAACCCCTGCAAGGCTATATCCAGTCTCACTGTGACGTCATTTGAATTGTCTTCATTACTGTTAATTAAGGATGTAAAGTATTCAACGATTCTGAAATGTTTCATTTCTTATTTGTTGATGATAATTGTTTGTTTCCATATAGTTTTGTTTGTGTACATATTTTGTTTGTTTAGAAACATATTTTAATCTTTAATCTGACAAGACTAAATGCGTTAATCCCTTTGCACCGTTTGAAAGGAGGCTGCGTCATCCATATATTTGAGATCTGAAACTGGATTTGCATAGGTTATGAATGGATCAAGGGAGTCAAGCTTACGCACCGGATATCACGTTTGACTACCGACTCGATGACCATATGTTGGAATTCTCATTGAGGCTGATTTGTTAAAAAAATCTTACCTCGATTATCAGATCTACCCAGCCTTAATTCAGCACAAAATGCTGTTGGAAATGGAGGAGCAGGGGTGTACATACAATATCCAAATAATACTAGGGACACAGCTTAGAGTACCGACAGGAAAGTACTGCCATAACTACGATGCTGAAATTGAGGCAATCAAGATAGCAACAGAGAAATTACTAAATACCAGCAATGGTACACAACCTGTGGTGCTATTGACAGATGCAAAATCAGTACTCGAGGCGCTCCTGTCTGGGAAATTGCCAGTACTAAGGACACTACTTTCTGAACTTAGCAGTCAGCATAAGGTCACCATACAGTGGATACCATCCCACTGTGGAGTACCCGGAAACGACAGAGCTGATCAACTGGCTAAGGAAGGAGCCAAAGAAGAACAGCCTGATGTGCCCGTTACATACCACCAAAAGAAAAGAATGATCAAATCAGTCAGAAAGCCACCAAAACCTGCTCAAGATGACTACCACGTTATGGACAGACCAGAACAAGTCATTATGCTGCGCCTCAGAACAGGGCAACCCAACAGACTACGCAACCACATGTATACAAAATTCAAGATTGGTGAAACAGCCATGTGCACATGTGGATTGGCGTCGCAGACAGCAGAGCACATACTCCAAGACTGCCCAAAATATAACATATCTAGGCAAACCTTCTGGCCTAGAGAGACGACAGTGGAAGATAAACTCTATGGACCACTGTGTGAACTGAAAAAGACAGTTCAATTCATACAAGAGACAGCATTGCAGTTATAGACATATTTCAAGCGAACGAAAGAAGAAGAATATCCATGGAAATAAATGCGACAGACATAATATATGAGGGTTATTCCAACATCAACTACCGATTGGTTGGTAAAAATAAATCATTTTTCATAGCGACACTGTTCATTGCTTGCATCATTCAGTAGTCTGTTATCTCACTACACATGAACCTACCGTAGCTTTTGTTCAGTGGTTCAAGAATAGCGAACGAATAACCATGGACACTGTTATTCCCTTTTCCGCAAGCTGTGACATTCGTGGTGTGATGTTATTCATTTTCTTCAAGCAGAAAGTCAAAGTGCAGTCGATTGTGTCGTGTGTACGGTGATAACGTTATGAGTGACAGTTCTCTGAGATCGATCCAAAACATAAGGCAAAGAATGCTCATCATGGCGTCATTATCCCGCACGACAACGCGCAGTCCCACACTGCTGCTCGCACAAAGACTTTACATGAGCTGTGTAAGTGGGGAAGTTTAAACCCCCACCCCTTTACAGCTCGACTTGGCACCAAGCGATTATCATCTCTTCGGCAAGATGAAGGTCTGCTGGTGCCATGTAGCTGATTACCGGCTCTTCTATGCAGCCACAAGGACAGTTGTAAGCAGGAACATGTAACAACGAAGAATATCAAACAAACCAATGTCCTCGCCATTGTGGTCAGTGTTTATTCTTGACAGTCATCGCCGCCGTTATACAATCAATTACCAACAGGTGTGGGCTGACATGCGATGATTCTAAATCAAGTTATCTAAAGTTCAACGCAGTAAACTATCTCCTACACAATAGATAGTTATCACCAACTTACGGCCTGGCTTGACCTGGCTGGTGCTGAGCTCAACTGCCGTTCGCTCGGCGTACAGGTTGTCGAGCGTGACAGGCTTGTATAATCAGCCGTTCAACTTGGGCGACTCACTCTGGCCTCAGGTTGAAGTATCTTTGCAACCCCGGAGTCATGTCGACTTCATGTCGCTTGACTTCTGCACTCGCTTTCACAACCGTCTTGTACAAAGACCCTGGCAAGACTAAATCTGTCTCGCCGCGACTCCTCCGTGTCCTACACAACTAGTGTCACGTGATACGCAACTCTCCGGAGTCACTTCCCTTTGTCCCTCATCATCATCTGTTGCTCACCGACTTCTCTCAATTTAATCGTGTGTTCTTTGTTCATAGTGATCATGTGAACGGTTCTCACGATGCCGATTCTTCTTCTCTTGTAAACATGTTCTTCCTCTATCCGTTTACCGCTGTCTACCTCATATCGGTCCATGGCAGCTGGCTACCCAGTGCTTCGACACCACCGAGGAGCTCATGGATGGTGTCAACAACTGGCTAAGTACCGTGACGAGGAGTTTGTTGCGGTACGGCAAGTGTCTGAATTTATGTGGTGACTATGTGGAAAAGTAATGCAGTGATGTATGTACCTTTTGTATGTAATGAGATGTTATTACCTATTTGTTTAAATTTATACCAGTCAATCGGTGATTGATTTTGGAATAGCCCTCGTATTAATCACATTAGCCATCGTGTGCCAAATGACCGTTATAAATGTGAGATTGGCACTATATATCGAAAACATGTCAAGGCATTAAAAGGGCATTTTACCTTTATTTACTTATGAATGAATCAAAATGATCACACTTCTCATCATATTTAATGTTTCTGATTACCTATTCTGTATAGATCTTCAATAAGTGTGGGAATAGAGTGAAACCCTCTCTTATTTCCTTTCGCTGGTATGTTTTGATGGTAGGTGAATGGTGGAAATGACCATGTTTTCACATGCTTCATATGTGGACGAACTTTTACCGCGCGTATCGGTCTGATATATATATATATATATATATATATATATATATATATATATATATATATATATATATATATATATATATATGTGTGTGTGTGTGTGTGTGTGTGTGTGTGTGTGTGTGTGTGTGTGTGTGTGGTGTGTGTGTAGAATACCATCTTTTCCATAAACGTATAATTTCCTTATTTTGTATTATTGTTGAGCGTTTACTTGTATTTTCGTTGATTTGTGTAATAAAGTTTGTTTTAGTCTGCTTACTCCTAGGTTGTGAAATCTTTATTGCAAGGTATAGTCTTTTGTACTTTTCAGCTTGCTTCATTGCCCATATATATCAAGCCAGTCCTCCATGTTCAATCCCCAGGATTGATCTATCTTTACAACCAGTTTGTTCAGCTCGAGGATTGACTAGGCTCATAAAATGAAAAACCAGCTAATTCTCTGACGAGAACAATTTCTCTGAGAAATTGTCTTAGAAGGAATGGCAGCGATAAAATGAACTGACCAGCTTCCTGTATTATGTCGTTGCCGAGAATATGTGAATGTATAATACTTCACACCCTGACTGGCAGTATTTGCCAAGTGTTGTGCAGTGGTGAAGGCCTACTCTTCCGGAATGAAAGATACGCCACAGATTTGTTCTTTAGAACTTATCGGAACTTATGTTTTTTTTTTTTTTTTTTTTTGCAGTAGAGAATATTCGAGTATCTGCGCAGAACATAGTTTTACACACATACACATATAGCATATTCTAAAGGAGAGACACATAGAAGAGAAGTTGATGAAAAAGTATAACTCTTTTACGCATAATAAATAGTCCATTAAAGAAACAACTCTCTTTATTGGTAACTATACTCAGCAGTGGAATAAAGGATTTGAGTTCAGATAACATCTATATCTCTCTTTCATATATATATATATATATATATATATATATATATATATATATATATATATATATATATATATATATATATATATATGAGAGAGAGAGAGAGAGAGAGAGAGAGAGAGAGAGAGAGAGAGAGAGAGAGAGAGAGAGAGAGAGAGAGAGAGAGAAGGAGAGAGAGAGAGGGGGGGAGTGTAAACATTCATATTGTTTCTTTCTGTCTTCGTCTGCGATATTGTCGATAATAAAATACACGATCAACATCATCATCTGAAGAAAAGAAAGGCGATAGCATATAGCAGGAGAAAAAACTCAAAATTCAACAAATCTAAAGCGTATTATAGCGACAAATGTCCACAGAACCTAGCCTATTAATATTGCCACAGCTACTGAAACGGACAAGTATAAAAATATGAGAAATAAAAGTTCAACGACATTCTCAGGCACAAAATCTGGGCAAATAAGACATATGTCATTTTCAGACAAAGCTGATTAAAGTCCTGCTGTTTTACTGAAATGTCACAGAAGAAATATGCAGACTGTAAAGCGAAGACAAAGAACATGTACTTTTGTATTGATGTGATTGTGAGGCGTGAACAACGAGCAAACAAGCTGAAAAGCATCCAATGACCAAATCCTACAAGAAGTACATGAAAGCCGTAAACTGATTAGAGAAATTATTTGGACACGTTGTGAGAAGAAATAAACTAGAGATCGTGATGACAACTGGCAAGACTGAGGGGAAAAGAACAAGGGCAAGTCAGAGAAGTAAATATCTGGAGGATTAGTCACGTGGCATGGTCGAGACAAGAACACAGATCTTATCCACGACTCTATTGATTGTTTGAGATGGCGAAACATGACCACTAATCAGCATTGAACATGGATGATGAAAGAGAAGACAGCAAAACCAAGTATCAAACGGCAGTAATTTAACACCACAATCACTAAAAAGAAACGAAAGCGACCACCAAAGAAATCATCGAGTAAATGTAGTAATACGCGCCAAGAAGGTTGATCGGAACCATTTTGTTTAGTGGTTGTCTACGAAAATAAAGTCATTCACGAACACAAAGTCGTCTACTAAAACAAAGTCGTCCACGAAAACAAAGTCGTTCGTGAAAACAAAATCGTCTACGAAAACAAAGTCGTCTACGAAAACAAAGTCGTTAACAAAAACAAAGTCGTCCACGAAAACAAAATTGTTTCAAACAAAAAAACATTGTTCACGAATACAAGGTCGTCTACGAAATCAAAGTCGTTAACAAAAACAAAGTCGTCCACGAAAACAAAATTGTTTCAAAAAAAAAAAAAAAATTGTTCACGAATACAAGGTCGTCTACGAAATCAAAGTCGTTAACGAAAACAAAGTTGTTCACGAAAACAAAGTCGTTCACGAAAACAAAGTCGTCCACGAAAACAAAATTGTTTCAACAAAAAAAAAATTGTTTACGAATACAAGACCGTTCACGAAAACAAAATCGTTCACGAAAATAAAGTCGTCCACACAAAATTAGTCGTTCACGAAAACAAAATAATGCAAGACTCAGGCAGACTAATAAAGCCGAACTTGAATAAACATCAGCGGAAACAACATCAGAACTTCCCGAGTACTTCCGGGGGAATTTCAGTTTTGCATGTATTAAGATATTGCACGCCTGCTTACTCATTATTCTAAACGTTACAGAGCAGACAAGAACCTCTGTATCCCGAACAAGTGTCACACAAAAGGACATATAGATGTCACACTAAATATACCTTACTGCAACTATATACCAAGAAATGAAATGATGTGTGAACAATGCATGACTTAAATCCTACCTTTCAGACCGACGAGTCCGGAAACATCAGTAACAAGCAACAAACATCCGCATATAAACATCTCACAGCCAGAAAGAATACTGATCAAGGGCTTCTTTCCAAGGGTAGAAAGGGGAAGAAGACTTGCCAACTGCAATGATTATGGACAAAAGATGCCAATAGACGGAACATTTCAATGTACATTGATCCAGGCGTCAGCAATTTTTGATACACAAAAACTCACAGCTAAACCACGGTAAACATGTACAAGTAATAATCAGAGTGAATGCTCAAAAACAAGAGATAACTCATAATGCTGATGGCAAAACTCTTACAGAGGCTATGTCAGTAACGTTAGAAACCACAGTCGTAAATCTGTGTCTTTTCCTATCGGCTAGTCTCTTGAGTCCCGAAAGACAGAACATGGGCATATCCATAATTTCAAAAAGAACCTACAAGCAGGTGATAAGGCAGTAGTATCAAGCTGCCACAAAGTTTACACAGACAGGCAATACTTCATTCAAAACCTATTGGGGTTTTCAAGGTTTCCAAATGAACGATGATAAGAGACTAGCAAAATCCTACCTGTGGGTACCAAACAATCACCACAAGAAATTAACAGTGCAAAACACATACTAGTACATTTGAATGCTTTCCGGCGCAATAAAATTTAAGCTCTGAAAAAAAAAGTCATTAAATAAACTAGAAAGTAACTAACATAGCTCAGAAACAAGGAACTGAGGAAATATTCGCAGTAAATGTAGAGACAGGCTAACAGCCCCAAATATAACCACACTCCTAATTCAAAATATTGAGTAGGATCAGTGAATTTTTTTGCTATGCACATTGCTAGTTCAAACCTGAAGAACAACTTCCCTATAGAAACATGTGTTAACAAGAAAGAAGACAATCGGGGATGTTACAATTACCCGAAAAAATGGGATGACATTGTTCATGTTGCGAAACCTCCGTAGTCTATGTATCGTTTCCAGCGGTGGGCACACACGATGCTGAATGCCAATCTCACCAATTTCTGAACAAATGTCGTAGAGTTTAGCCCACGTGAGTGCAGTTATGATGCTGACTTGTGTAAAATAGGGCCTACGTCCAACTGGCATGGTGCTAGACAAGACACCGATAATCTTTTTGCCTTCTCGTGAATCATCTGAAAGAACTGCAGCCCCAGAATTACCAACCGCAGAGTCGCATCTGGTAAAAATCAGATTCCCATCAACCATCGCTTTGTTGGACTGGGCAGGACAGATGGACAACCAAAGGTCATCTTTATTGTTAGGAAACCCGAGAAATTGTAGGTTTTCGTTTAGTACACCTGCAGTGGGTACTGCTAGAGGGAAAAACTGCGACCTTCCGTGGATTCCGAAGCTGAGTTTGACTACGGCATAGTCCCAAGATGCCTGGTGTTCGTGGATGCTTTTTGGGTGTAGCCATCTGCCGGGAATACCGATCTTCTCTATGTAGTATGCACGCATACCCATGCTGTCTGGTATCTCCACCTTCAGCATTTCCAGATTGTTTCTGAAGTCGAATCCCGTATGTAGGCAGTGAGCAGCAGTCAAAACATGTTGTGGTGTAACAAGAGTCCCCGTGCACCCAGTCGACAGCCGAACTATATTGGAATAGGGAAATTTTCGTAATAGGGACGGATATATTCTTAGTCTATCATCCTTGCCGTAAACAAAGACTTTTTTATTATAAGGTGTCACTATTCTTTTCTGGTATCTTTCCGTGTGTAACGAAGAATCATTCTTTGTAGAGAAACTAGCCGAAGAGTCCAACAAGGTCTTTGTATTCTCAGGTTTTGTTGAGTAATCTTTCCTAAATCTGTTTCTTTTCGCCCATCTGGCTATTAATAGCAATGTTGTCAATTGCTTGTTTTGACTGTTGAGTGTTGGTTCATTCTGATGCCGTAGAGCATTCGGCAACAGAGAATAACTTTCCTGAGACCAATTGCGCCTGGAGTGTACGGAAGCTGTCTCTGTGTTTAGCATTCCTGAAATATTTTGGAAAGACATTTGTGTTGGAGTCCCTGATAACCAAATGTGTCTAGTGGTCATTGAACTTCCTAAAGCCACGGTTGGTAAGGCATATGTACAATACAGCAGAGTAATAATCCACGTTTCGCGTTCATAGAGGCTAGAAGTGAAGACAGGCGAAATAGTTGTTTGCTCTACAGGTGCCATTCTATCGCGTCAGACAGTCTCCAAAGGTTGAATAAAGAACCTGTTGAATAAAGAAAATATCATAAAATGTTAATATTTCCTGTTTAAATTATTAGAATCAAGAACATTATCACAAATTAAAGGATAATCTATCTACCAAGCGTTATCAGTCATATTAATGGCAGCCTCAATGGTTCCAAGTTGCCGTCAAGAGCACAGAGGTGTTAAAGAGTTTGATCGAGAAGCACATTAGTCGTCTGGACTGTTCTGAGTTTGTGATGTATACCATGACAGAAAACCTCAAGTTTGTTCTTGTCTGTCTGTACACGTGTAGGGATACATTGGGCGTTGGGTTAGAGTCTGTTGACAATGGAGACAGCCTATGGAGAAATGTGACGAATCTATGGCGAAATGTGACCAACCTATGGAGAAATGTGACCAGCGTATAGATATATGTGACCAACCTATGGAGAAATGTGACCAAATTATGGATAAATGTGACCAACCTATGGTGAAATGTGACCAAATTATGGATAAATGTGACCAACCTATGGATAAATGTGACCAACCTATGGAGAAATGTGACCAAATTATGGATAAATGTGACCAACCTATGGTGAAATGTGACCAAATTATGGATAAATGTGACCAACCTATGGATAAATGTGACCAACCTATGGAGAAATGTGACCAAATTATGGATAAATGTGACCAACCTATGGATAAATGTGACCAACCTATGGAGAAATGTGACCAAATTATGGATAAATGTGACCAACCTATGGAGAAATGTGACCAAATTATGGAGAAATGTGACCAACCTATGGAGAAATGTGACCAACCTATGAAGAAATGTGACCAACCTATGGAGAAATGTGACCAACCTATGAAGAAATGTGACCAAATTATGGATAAATGTGGCCAACCTATGGATAAATGTGACCAACCTATGGAGAAATGTGACCAACCTATGGAGAAATGTGACCAGCCTATGGAGAAATGTGACCAAACTATGGAAAAATGTGACGAACCTATGGAGAAATGTGACCAACCAATGGAGAAATGTGACGACCCTATTGCGAAGTGTGACCAACCTGTGGAGAAATGTGACCAGCCTATTGAGAAATGTGACCAACCTATGGATAAATGTGACAAACATGTGGCGAAATGTGACCAACCTATGGAGACATGGGACCAACATATGGAGAAATGTGACCAACCTATAGAGAGATGTGACCGGCCTATGGAGAAATGTGACCAACCTATGGAGACATGAGACCAACATATGGAGAATGTGACCAACCTATAGAGAGATGTGACCGGCCTATGGAGAAATGTGACCATCCTATGGAAAAATGTGACTAACCAATGGAGAAATGTGACCAACCTATGGAGAAATGTTACCAGCCTATGTAACAATGTGACCAACCAATGGAGAAACGTGACCAACCTATGGAGAAATGTGACCAACCTATGAAGAAGTATTACCAACCAATGGAGAAATGTGACGAGCCTTTGAAAAAATGTGACCAACCTATGGAAAAAAGTGACAAAGCCATGGAGAAATGTGACCAACCTAAGCCTAATCCCAGCTAGTCCGTATATGATATTCTGAATTACGAGCTCGTGACAACAGAATATGCCTCTCCACATATTCTGAAGGGGTAAAACTAGACAATGGATGAAATAACCCAACAGAAACCTCTAGTAGAGAAAGTCCTCCAGCCCATGTGGCAGATATATTTTACCCACCACTGTGTCGACATGCTTCGATCACCATTAAGACTTACCCAGGAAGTACACCTTGGTTCAACATGCAGGCAACCAACCTCGCTTTAAAAGTCCCAAGATCAAGTGATCTAGCGTGCGGGTGGACTGTATGGCCGCTGGGACAGCAGTCGTTAACTTTCGCCGTTTATTCGGCACACGGGAAGACGCTAGGCAGAAGGACCCTCTGTGATACTGGTTTGTGCAATCAGGACTCACCTTGTCTCAATAAATGACAGTAAATATTTAGTCATTACAGTTGCTTTATTTAACATTAATTCACTACGCGTCTGTCTAAACACAACCTAAAGCAACACAAGGACCGAGGCAACTGTTAATGTTATACGCTATCATATTCCTAATGATTTCCCAAAGTGTCTGATGATGTACACCATAAAATGCCTTTGAATAATCCACAAAACATGAGAATAGGTTTACATTAAATGTTCTGCTGGTGTCAGGTCTTAGTCAGATATGACTGAGCTACCGTATAACAGTAGACGGTACTACTTGCTTTCTGTTAGCGCCGAAAGTTGTGCGGCGCTTATCAAACCCGACACCCCACATTGTGCCAACGGCTTCGGGCAGGAAGAGCGCAAATGGGAGGGTACAAGCCTTACCCACGTGCGAGGAAATGCAACCTAAAGACAAAATGTCATAGCAGGGCAGACCAGGCCCTAAGCCTTGGTTGGCGGCTGGTCTAGGATCGAAGCTCCGACAGGCGGACAGTTAGAACATTGCTTTGCTGATCCGACAGCTTCTGAAGCTTGTCTTGTTCCAGATGTAAAGGTGTTACCTTTCCTCTGGAGTGAACTAGGCAGGCAGAGAGAGGGATCATGCTGCATTGGCAACACATGATCTCTATATTTTAGCCCAGGCTTTGTGCTATGGAGAGGCAATAACTCCATCCCTGGTCTTAACCGGTCTCGGAATCAAAGCGAGAGGCAACTGTTAGGGGTTATAATGTCAATTGGCGTAGACATGGGACGCCACGCGTTGCCTCTGACGGTGGGAGACACCTACAGGTGTCACTGATCAGCTACCGCCCGCCTCAAATTGGGCAGCCCCCGGCCAATTGGGTGCTGATCCGCCACAGCCTGCCTTCTTCAATGGGTGCTTCGGGCTAAGAGAAAATCTAAATCGCAGGCTGTAAAATCAATGCACCCGGTACTAATAAAAAGAAAAAAATAAACCTCAAGCTACGGCTTGCAACCTGGAACGTGAGAACCATGTGTCCAGGATTTTCCACTGACTTGACCAATATTGACGATGTGAGAAAAACGGCTGTGATCGATGCCGAACTCAATCGTCTTAACATTGATATTGCTGGCCTGCAGGAGACTCGCCTCGCTGAGGAAGGGTCACTCAGGGAAAACAATTACATCTCTTTTTTTTTGGAAGGGTAGAGGGCTGGCAGAAAAAAGGCAACGCGGTGTGGGCTTTGCAGTGAAGAATTCGCTACTGGGAATGATTGAAATTCCAGCAGGAGAAAATGAAAGACTATTATCCTTGCGCTTGGCAACCTCTTGTGGTTTGCCACCATTATTACTGCATATGCACCGACACTTGATTCCTCTGATGATGTGAAGGATTCGTTCTATGAGGAGTTAGACTCCGTGATCAAGGCAGTTCCAAAATCTGACTACATTTATATGCTCTGTTGACTTCAATGCTCGTGTGGGCAAGGACTCGAGTTCATGGCCAGTGTGCCTTAGGAAAATACAACATCGGTCGCATGAATGAAAATTGGCAAAGGCTGCTGAAGCATTGCACCAGAAATGACCTATGTATTACGAATTCCTTGTTTTTAAAAACAAAAGAGCTGCATAAGGTCACATGTAAACATCCAAGATCCGGTCTTTGGCACCAGCTGGACTTCATCATCACACGGAGACAACATCTGAACCATATATCATTGACTCGAAGATTACCACAGTGCTGACTGTGATACGGATCATTCTTTGGTTGTTGCAAGGGTTAGACTGAGACCAAAGAGAATCTACACAGCTAAACACAAATCTAGCCACAGGATTAATATTATTAACACTCACGATACTGGAAAGTGCTTTCAGTTTCAAAAGCAACTTGAAGACGCTTTCACTGATACACCAGAAAATTGTACAGTAAATGAAAATTGGGGTCAACTTAAGGAAACTCTTTATAAAACAGCCGTAGGGGTTTACGGCACTGTGGATCATAAGAGGCAGGACTGGTTTGCGGCAAACAGCCAGACTCTGCAGCCCTTGATTGATAAGAAGAAACTAGCTCTCTTAAGAAACAAGGAAAGACCAACGCGTAACACTCTGAGTGAGCTAAGCAAGCTAGGAAGGATGTGCAAAGGCTGCCAGGCAGTGTGCAAATGATTATTGGATCAAGTTATGTGAGTCCATTCAAATCGCAAGTGATAAGGGAAACATCAGAAGCATGTATGAAGGAATAAAGAAAGCCTGTGGTCCAATGATCAAAAGAAGTGCACCATTGAAAACCTTGACTGGAGAAATCATCACTGATAAGAAACAGCAGATGGACAGATGGGTAGAGCACTATTTGGAGCTTTACTCAAGTGAGACCAAACTAGCGGATGATGCCCTCAACGCCATAGAGGCTCTACCAACTCTTGACCACCTGGACACACTTCCCACCATAACAGAAGTTAAGTGTGCTATAAATGAACTTGCATCTGGCAAGGCTCCAGGTAAGGATGGGATTCCAATAGAGGTTATCAGGAGTGGGCAAGACACACTCACTCTACAGATCCACCAGCTAATAGAGCTATGCTGGCGAGAAGGACAAGTCCCACAGGATTTCAAAGATTCAAGCATCATAACACTGTACAAGAACAAGGGCGATCGGAGCGACTGCAACAACTATAGGGGTATCTCACTTCTGTGTATTGTTGGAAAAGTATTTGCCAGAATTGTTCTGCGCAGACTTCAAGTCCTAGGAGATCAAGTCTACCCCGAATCACAGTGTGGCTTTCGACAGAACCGGTCTACCATTGATATGATATTCTCATTGCGACAAATGCAAGAAAAATGCCGTGAACAGAATCAACCACTGTTTATTGCCTTCATCGACCTCACAAAGGCATTTGATTTGGTCAGTCGTGAGGGTCTGTTCAAGGCACTAAAGAAGATTGGCTGCCCACCAACTCTTCTGTCCATTGTGGAATCGTTCCACACAGGCATGAAGGGTATAATCAAGTTTGATGGTGCAACTTCTGAAGAGTTTGAAATCAAGAGTGGAGTTAAGCAAGGTTGTGTACTAGCTCCCACCCTCTTTGGAATATACTTTTCACTTCTACTGAAATATGCCTTTCGTGATCAGGATGGTGGTATATACATTCACTCACGCTCAGATGGCGGCCTCTACAATGCTCAGAGATTGAAGGCCAAGACCAAAATTAGGAGGGTACTGATCAGAGAGTTGCTTTTTGCAGATGATGCTGCAGTTACGACCCACTCTGAGGAAGAATTACAATGTCTACTATCTGCATTCTCCAATGCTTGTTCTGAATTTGGTTTAACAATTAGCAAAAAGAAGACACAGATTATGTCACAAGGTGCACATGGGGTACCATCAATCTTTATTGACGACGCCGAACTAGAGATGGTAGACCATTTTACATATCTAGGATCAGTGGTAAATAGCAAATTATCCCTAGATCAGGAAATCAACATCCGGATTGGTAAGGCAGCAACAACAATGAACAGGTTAAGAAAAAGAGTCTGGGAGAACAGGAAGCTTACTGCCAAAACAAAAGTCCTTGTCTATCAAGCCTGTGTCCTTAGTACTCTTCTTTATGGCAGTGAAACCTGGACAACTTACTCACACCAAGAGAAACGTTTAAACAGCTTTTATATGCGGTGTCTGCGAAGAATTCGTGGTATTAAGTGGCAAGACAAAATCACAAATACTGAAGTATTGCAAAGATCAGGTTGTGTGACGGTTTATTCCATGCTCAGTCTTCGTAGACTTAGATGGATAGGACATCTTTGGAGGATGGATGATGGTAGAATACCAAAGGACATCTTTTTTGGTGAATGACAGATGGGTAAGAGATCTCAGGGTCGGCCTCTACTACGATACAAAGATGTGTGTAAGCGGGACATGATTAATACAGGCATTGATAATGCACATTGGGAGAAAGTCGCTGCTGAACGTGTTTGCATGGAGGGCAAACATCAGAAATGGAATAAAGACAAAGTAGAAAATTATAAATCACACACCGAGCGTGTGAGACGTAAGATGATGCATGATGGTGGAAATGACCACGTGTTCACATGCGCCCACTGTGAGCGAACATTTATTTACAGCGCGAATTGGCCTTACCAGTCACATTCGCTATCGCCATGGATAAAATGTTATTATGCCTTTTTGAAGCACAAACTATCGTCTGTCAAGATGGCAAGGTGCCAATGAATGAAATGTTCGACACCTCTGTTATTAAACGCTTGGTGGGTATGTGATCTCTTTTTCCTCTTCCTTGTCTAAATCCAGCTTGAACCACGTTAATCTCTTCTTCCATTTTCTTAAGAAGTCTTCCTGTTATGATTTTTATAGAATTTTACTTCCATGACTGATCAGAGGAACAGTTCTATAGTTGATGCATAATTTCAGGTTACCCTTTTTGGTATTCGAATGAAGATAGTTCTCTTCCAATCTTTTGGCCATATACCATATGTCTATATCATTTTACATAATGCGTGATAGATTCAAAGAGATGGGACGTTCAGAAAATATGCCAATTCCATAACTATAGTGCATTTACTTTTGTCTGCCCCAATATAAAATTCCATATCTCAGTAACCAACTGAGGGAAAATGATGAGACTTAGCATATAACCTTATCATTATGTCCACCCAACACAAAAAGTTTTGTCCTGAAGATTGTACAGAAGATTTCAATGTTTGTTTATATGCGATATATAATTTACGAGTCAGAAATGAAGTGCATAGTATTAAATGGATTTCATCTTGACCCAGAGAATCAGCGTTCAATATTGAATATTCTCCGTGATGCACGGGAATATCCTTATGGCAAATCCCCGCGCAGTTTAAATGGGAGTGTTCAGAGGTGTAGTCAATAATGTGGGTGCTTTCATGAAACCTGATTATTTTTTTTTTAAATCTTATCATTTATTGCTAACAGTTGAATGTGTGAATATTGTTGAATGGAATCAAATGTGCAATTTTGTACACTTCAAAGCATCGCTATGAAGTTGTACACATATTTTTTATCAAGAAGCTGATTGCAGAAAGCTTTTTTCATTTTTCATATACTATTACAAATCCCGAGAAAAGAACAGTGCATGCTTTGGGTTTGAGTAAACGGTCATTTCGTCGATTGGTGCTGGAATCTGGAATGAAACCATCATGCAATAAGCAAACGGTAGGCAGAAAGGCAATTGTAGACAAATAAAGCTTTGACAAGGATGTCATAAGGCGAGCTATTATTAAAATTCTGGATACCAAAGAAACAGTGACTGTAAGAAAACGTAGGATTTGGTTGAGAAAGAACAATGAAATAGTGCTATCCAAGACAACTTTGTAGAAAATTATAAGGACATTAGGCTTCACGTTTAGAAATTACAATTTAGGTAGAAATATCATTTGCGAGCAACCGCATTTAGGAGCCATGAGAATCAGATACCTACGTGAAATAAGGGATACATGCAAAGAAAATTATGACATAGAGTATTTGGATGAAGCCTGGATCAATGCGCACCACACACGTGAAGAGGAATGACAATCAGTGGATGGAAAGATAAAGCGATATGTGCCCAGTAGTAAAGGACAGCATTTGGTAATAGCCCATTCTGGTAGTATGCATAATGGCTTACTACAGAATGCTGGACTCGTGTTCGTATACAAGCATACTGACAATAGGGATTATCATAATAAGATGAATAGTAATGTATTTAGAGATTGGCTCGAGAATACAGTGCTTCTATCCCTAGATAGAACGCCGTGTCCAATTATGGACAATGCATTATATCACAATGTTGTTGCCCAAGGAGAAAAAATACCTTCAGCATCGAGCACAAAAGCAGCAATAAAGATACGGCTCAGAATGGAAAACACACTATTTCCAGAATCGTATTTCAAGCTGGAATTGTTGTCCCTTGTAAAATAGACACCAAAAAGCAAGAAATATCAAATCGACAAGTTGATAGAAGAGCATCGTCATGGGTGGTTGAGACTTCCGCCTACTATTCTCATTTTAACCATATAGAACTTGTGTGGGCTAAAATTAAAGGACAGGTGGCAGCTGACAATACTATATTCAAATTGTCTGACGTCAAGATACTAACCCAGTCCGCGCTATTAAGTATTAATAAAAGTTAGTGGGGGAAAAAAATTTGAGGACCATGTGTTGAAAGATGAAGATGACTATTGGAGAAATGATGGAATGAATTTTATGCAACCGAGAGCAGTCATCAACCTACTGGAATTGCCCGACACAGATTAAGGTCTGGGCAGATCACAGACATTAATCCACATGCACACCTACGGGGATGTTTTTGGTTCAATATTCAGACAATTGCAGGCCCTAAACATGACAGCATCGGTGTCACGGGTTAAATAAACTTGTCAGTCGATCGATGACAACCAGGCCCAACATTAGTTTGCAAACACAATCGACCCTTTGATGTGGAACTAACTGGGGAAAATAGGTTGTTATAACTGTCTGCACCTGGTCGACATTTGTGTATGAGATCTAAGTGAGTGTCAGAGTCTTGCATAACACAAGACAAGTAGCTCGTTTTCTGGCAAGTGTGAAGTAATATCAAACTATCAAATCACACGAAGTGAATATCCGAAAGTATTATTCACACGCTTTATTGACGCGCTGCATTCATTATCGCACAAACATCGCGCACTGACAATCTATAGCAATCATTTCAACATGAACAAGATCACTACAATACATAATAATACATGCAAGCAATAAACATCTCACTTACAGTTAAACTATACAAGCATTCGACTCAGTCTCCCACTGTCAGTACAGGCTAGCTCTCAAGGCAGATTCAAACTCAACTCGCATTCCCTTGCGACCTGTCCGTTCAACGATCTAAGCCCGTCTGCCAGTTCTGGCGTCTTACACGCTTACACGCTCACGTCAGCTGGTGTCCCCTGCACGGTTCACGGGGTGAACTCAATTGCTGTGCGTGGCTACCTATCCGGGCGTCGGTAACGACGCCGCGTTCTCTCTGCCGTGTTTAACATTACTCAGGGTTGCGTGTTGTTATGTTGTCTGGCGTTGGTACAGACAACGCGTCGCAACCTCGGATGTGAGACCTTGACACTCTCCACACCCCTTTTTCATGAAAGGATTTCCTTACATGTATAATATATCTCTAGGTGTTCTTAAACATGTCAAAGTCGAACATTATACATTAACAATTATCATAAATATATACAGGTGAATAGTCAACAATATGTATACACCACTTATGTTGCACTATGAAGTACAACAGTCAAGTACAATCTATTTAATGGGCATTACCTCGCTGTGACCCAGCTAGTCCGGTAGGTATCGGCTAAACTGGCCCCTACCTCACAACCAAGAACAAAAATACTAAAATAATCAGGTCAAGCCGTGAGCATCTCCCTCTGAGATGACTCCTCCATCAGACCTCTATTTAGAGTTTCTAATGAAGGTCAACAGTTTTGGCAATATACTGTCCATATCTAAACGATGTTACATTGACATGTTATTTATCAAGCACACATGTTAATGGTTACAATACATATTTACATATCACCAACAATTTAGAATAATGTCCCCTGGTTATTATACAGAAAATTTAGGAACAATAATTTATCGTCGTTTACAAGACATAAATTACAATTGCAAACTCATTTCTTAGTGTCATAATTTGATCCTTATTGACAAATGTGCACAAAAAGTCACGTTTGTAAAGAAGCAATCAAGTTATGATGCTGAGATTACATCCTATACAAATCAACATATACAATTCCGTATATGGGAATATTTTAAATCACATTTTAATACAACGTCATACATTTATATACTTTTAATAATATGCAAAAACTCGGAAGTATACAGCTGTACTATTACATGTGTTGTGATGTCATTCAAACAAAGCTGGTCCGTTCTGGATGGATCTTCTATAAACGGAGTAGTAGTTGTTACTATCAGCTGTTGGATCATCTCTTCCGCCTTCTGCTCGGATTGTACTGTCGCAGTCATCTTTCGTACCTTGTTAAAACGTCTTGGGCACCTCGGTCTGGATACTTTAGGATTACCTCACGTTTTAGTGGCTTGGTAACTTCTTGGATCCTCTAGTGTTGTCCCGTGACACTTCTCTGTAGTGTCTGGTTGTTATAATATTTATTTACAATAATAATTACATTCTTTCTCATATCTCACAGTTATACAACACATTAGTTTACATAATACTGATTTCATTCTTTCACATATCTCACAATTATATACGCATTCATTCGCATGATAATAATAAGAATCACAATATGTACATAAGTTATATACATTGGGAGATACAATCTTCCCCATCACAATGGTGTACACAGCGTTACTGACACATTGTCACAATTGGCTGTGGTACTGAGCACTATCTACGTTGCAGTTTTATACACCCTCTGCACTGTGCTCTGGTGTCGACTGGGTATTAGGTTCGTTGTATGGACATCTCGACAAAAGGTCTGCAAGACAGTTTTGTGAACCTTTTATGTGGTTAACCTCATAGCTATAGTCCTGCAGAAGAAGGGACCATCTTGCCACCCTGCTGTTACTAGGCGTTCCTCTGGTAACAATTGTCAGCGGAGTATTATCTGTTTCAATAATGAAATGTTTGCCTAACAAAAATCTAGAAAGTTTACGTACCGAAAATACCATGGCAAGAGCCTCGAGTTCCGGTGTACTGTAATTTCGTTCGCTGGTGTTCAGTTTTCGAGAGACGTAGTATACTGGGTACAAGATTTGGTCGTGTTCTTGGAGAAGCACACCTCCAATGGCTACGGAGCTCGCATCACATCTTAATCTAAAAGTAATATTCAAATTTGGCAATTTCAAAATAGGTGATTTAGAAAAATAAGAAAGAATTTTCGTAAATGCTGGCCTTAAACATTCACTGTTTACAATCACATTGGGGTGTTTATTTGTTAGTAGATCAGTGAAACATTTGGTCAATTCAGCAAAATGAGGAATAAACTGTCTATAATAGTTTAACAGACCTAACACACTTCGCAACTGTTTCTTAGTTGTCGGAAGCGACAATTTCAAAATTCTGGACATGATGTTATCGTCAGTTGATATAAAGCCATTTGAGATCTTATAGCCCAAAAATGAAATTTCCTGAAAGGCTATATCCACTTTGGAAGGTTTTACAGTCAGTCCATGATGTCTAATTCTGTCAAATGTCTGCTGTAGTGCTGTTATGTGCTCTGTCATGTCCTTTGTGTGTATGCAAATGTCGTCCATGTACCAAATGATGTTAGCAATGTCTGTCAAAAGAATTCTTGTCATTCTGACGAAGGTAGCTGGTGCATTGACTAATCCGAAAGGTAGTTTACACCATTCGTATAAACCCCAAGGTGTGGCAAATGCAGTCAGATGTATACTATCAGGATGTACAGCTATCTGCCAGTAGCCTTTTGTCATGTCAAGTTTAGTAAAATAACGTGAGTCAGATAGTTCAGTCAAGATGTCTTCACAGTTGCTCATTGGTTCTAAATCCAACTGTGTAATACTGTTGAGTTTACGATAGTCCACACAAAGTCTAATAGTGTTGTCCTTTTTGCGTACCAAAACTATTGGTGAACAGAAATGAGATTGTGAACGTCGAATGATATGATTTGTTTCTAAATCAATGATTTCTTGATGAAGTTTTTCTTTATAGTGTATAGGGATGGAATATGGTCTACACTTAATAGGAACGTCAGATGTTAAGATGATTTGGTGTTGCACTAAATCTGTCTGTCCTGGGCTGTCAGAAAAGATCGTCCTGTAGTCTTGTATCAGTTGTCTGCAACTGTCAGTTTGTGTCTGAGTCAGTTTAGGATTTACCTTAATGTCTTGTAAGTTGGTCGTCGTGTCAAGACCTGGTGTCGGTATCTCGTCAGTGTCGTTGTCGTCCGTCTGGTCCACTATGGAGGTGCTTGCTGCAGTCTCTACTTGTTCGTCTTGCCTGTGGTGATATGGTTTGAGCATGTTAATATGAAAAATCTTATGTTTGTCCCTAACTGCAATCTCGTAATCTACCGTCGAAATTTGTCGTAGCACTTTGAACGGTCCTTGCCATGAGTCAGTTAGGAGATGTCTATCACTTGGCAAAAGAAGAAGCACGTCCTGTCCTGGCGTCAGTGTAATAGTTCTATTTCCTCTGTTAGCATATTGTCGGTAAATAGCTCCTGATTTTTGGAGAGCTTCTTTGGCTAATATACATGATTTCATAATTCTATCACGCAATGATGTTACATGTTCATATGGTGAAATGGGTATAGACACAGTTGTACTTCCAGTCAACACAGATTCATACAGAGATAATGGGCCGCGTGGTTGTGCACCATATAACATTTCGAATGGTGAGAACCCAGTGCTGGAATGGGGCACTTCCCTATATGCAAACAAAATGGCAGGCAGATAAGTATCCCAATCTTCAGGATGTTCTTGGGTTACCTTAGAGAGCATATGTTTCATATCGCCATTAATCTTTTCTACTATACCGGTCGAATGTGGGTGATATGGACTGTTGAAGCATTGTTTAACACCCAACATTTTGGTAAAGGCTTGTGTAGCCGAGGAAATAAATTGGCTACCCCAATCTGAAAGGATGGTATCAGGGAATCCTACCCTCGCAAAAATATGAAAGAACACTTCCATGATGTCGTTGGAAGTTATGTTCTTCATTGGAATCGCTTCTGGCCAGCGAGTACATAGATCAATGAGTGTTACAATGTATCTATTACCTTTAGATGTTATATGGTTCAGAGGACCAACTATATCGACCGAGATCTTTTCAAACGGTCTACTATCCAAATCAGTAACTTGCAATTCAGCTTGTGGGTGTTTACCCTTTTTGACAAGCTTTTGACAGATGTCACACGATCTGCAATACTGTTTGGTATCGTTGCAAAACTTTGGCCAATAAAATTGAGTAAGTAACCTTGCTCTAGTTTTAGCATAAGCCATGTGTCCTGCAAAGGGTATGTCATGAGCTATATTCAATGCTTGCTTGCGGTTTTCTAACGGTAGCACTGTTTGTTCTATAGTGCTGGAACCTTTGGTGTAGTACCGTGTTAGAATTCCGTTCTTGAGAGCAAAGTACCATTGAGCATTCTTTGCTACTCTTGGCTTTTGGCCTATAAGTTTAAAATACTTTTGCAGAGATCGATCGGCTTTCTGAGATGTTATAAACGTCTCCCTAGTTGTCTCAGGAGATGTTACAACAGGACTTACTCGTTGTAAAGCCTCTGTTTGATCGATTCGATCTTGCATCTGTGCAGTAGATCGAGTTACTGCGTTTACTACATTACAACGATCATTCTCATCACACATTGATGTTACATTCACACAATTACATGTATGTTCTGGCATAGCCAGGTTGGTATTTGTACATTCAATTACAGGTGGTAATACATCATGAATGGTGATTGGTGATGAAGGTGAAGTGGTAGTATCAATATTACAACTGACAGATGATGTATTGATGTCATGTGGTATGTCATTCACTTCAGGAAGGTTTCCAATGATAATATCACAGCAAGGATTGGTTAATGCTGCGCATTTAACCTTTCCTGTAAGGAATGGTGTAGTTATATATGCCCATGCAAGTGGATATTTCTCTATGTTCCCTGAGAATGTCCTGCATGTGACATATTTACCACTATATTGTGATTGGTAGAATATAATCTCTCTTTACACCAATGAGAGTACTTCCGCTATCACGTAAAACTGTGGCAGGTTTACCATTAACATACCCCTGGTGGATGTTCAGTTTACCTTTGGAGTTTACTACAGAATTGGCCTCCTCACTGGTAATAGGTATAGAATGGCCGCATGTTAACACGCCATCCTCATGAAATTGATCACAAATTGTACATTTTTCCTGATGGAATACCTTCAATGGAATGTGCCGAGTTTACTGGGTGATCTTGTACACTTTCATCTTCTGACGAAGAAATGTCAAACATGGCTGCATTAGCCTTTTTGGTCATTGACTTGGCTTTACAATCCTTACGCCAGTGACCAAAAGCCTTACAAAGGTAACATTTTGTAAGTTTTTTGTAGTTCTTCCTCTCTTTCTCTTGCTTAGAAATGTAATTATGCAAGTAAGCAGTGTACCCAGGATGTTGGTCGCACATATCATGCTCATTGTGTGCATAGTTGCAATATTTACACTGATATAATTTCTCTGCAGTTTGCCTATAAGGTCTTTGTTTGCTATTTGACCCTGCCTGATATTTGCCATATGTAGCTGCTGCTACAAAGTCTGTGCTGGTCAGACTACTAGAGAAACAATGCTTATTGGCTGCAAAATAACCAGAGCCACGACTTTCAATCTGTTGAACACTTTCACACTGACATTCCAACAAAAATTTAGAAAAGGGGGCTGGGAGAGATGCAATAATCTTATCTCTCAACATAAGGTCAACCAATTTGTCATAACTTCCATTTACTTTAGCTGCTGACAGCCATTTAGAAAAAATATTTTGAATTTCTGAGATGTAATCAGAGAACGTGTGTGTTGGCTTAGGAGACAACTTCCTAAACTGTTCTCTATAACCTGATTCATCTAGCAAAAAATGTGACATAATTTTTGCTTTTATGTAAAGATAATCTTCTTTCAGGTCATTTGGGATCGACTCTATGACTTTAAGAGGTTCCCCAGAAAGACTTCTTACATATACTATCCCCCATTCAGGTTTTGGGATTTTGTAATGATCCATAACAAATTCAAAATTTTGGGTGAATGCTGCTATGCAATCACCTGTGTTGTAACTTCTGATCAGACCTTGGTACTTCTTATGAGGTTGATCTTTGTCTGTTTCTCTATTCACTTTCTCTTTAGAACATTCAGCTTTAAGTTGTTCAATTTTCATTTGTGTTTCTTGCTCTTCTTTCTTACTTTGTGCTAAGATCTCAGCTTGCCTCACTGCAGCTTCTGACTGTTTAAAGCAGCTTCTGATTGTGCTTGTTGAAGCTTTAGAGCAGCATTCTGATTGTGCTTGTTGAAGCTTTAAAGCAGCTTCTGATTGTGCTTGTTGAAGCTTTAAAGCAGCTTTCTGAGTCTGCCTCTTTAGGGCAGCTTCTGATTGCTTTTACGCCCTTTCGGCCGCTCTCTCATCCCTCTCACTAATTTGCTCTTGTTTCACAAGATATTCTGCATATTTACTTTCACTCCATGTTCTCAATCCCTCACCAGACATATTCATTTTAAACCCATTTCAATGAAATCGTTTAAAGAAGACATGATGAACAATAGATATGATGGAATAAATATAAACAAACTTACTTATGATGTTAGTAAGTTACAAATATTTATAGCACAGTTAATGTCTAAAGCCAGACTAACGAAAGTATAAAGAAAGCTGAAAAAAATTTTATACTCAAGTAATCCTTGGGTACTGTGCTGTTCAGTGGTGCTCGAAATCACACTGGAACGTCTTTCGGGTTGACGCACAAAAAATTTTTGAAGTTCACCAGACTCAGGTAAAGTTGTCACAAAAACCCTGTACTTTTTAAACTAAACGAAATTAGAACGTTTGTAAATGTATGGTGTGTGTAATGTCACTGAAGTCTGTAAAGGTTTGTATGCTGTCAAGTATTATTGTTAGTCGTTACCACAATCAACAACTTTCACGCTCACACTACCTCTACTCAATGACATTCAAGGGCACGGCCGCCATTTTGGATTTTAGGTACAAAATTTGTTGAATTTAGTGCTAAGTCTGAAGACGCCTCGGTTGGCTTCAAATAATATCTTCACACTTATAATTTAATTAAATCAACTCTATTAATTCGTTACTTTACCTTAATCTATGACTTGCGCACTTCTATCGGCATGTTCACATTCGCTTCAAACTCGGACAAAAAAATTTATACGTTCGCATTTGATTCAAAACCCGGACGAAAGCCACCACATTCGCACTTGTCAGAGTCTTGCATAACACAAGACAAGTAGCTCGTTTTCTGGCAAGTGTGAAGTAATATCAAACTATCAAATCACACGAAGTGAATATCCGAAAGTATTATTCACACGCTTTATTGACGCGCTGCATTAATTATCGCACAAACATCGCGCACTGACAATCTATAGCAATCATTTCAACATGAACAAGATCACTACAATACATAATAATACATGCAAGCAATAAACATCTCACTTACAGTTAAACTATACAAGCGTTCGAACTCAGTCTCCCACTGTCAGTACAGGCTAGCTCTCAAGGCAGATTCAAACTCAACTCGCATTCCCTTGCGACCTGTCCGTTCAACGATCTAAGCCCGTCTGCCAGTTCTGGCGTCTTACACGCTTACACGCTCACGTCAGCTGGTGTCCCCTGCACGGTTCACGGGGTGAACTCAATTGCTGTGCGTGGCTACCTATCCTGGCGTCGGTAACGACGCCGCGTTCTCTCTGCCGTGTTTAACATTACTCAGGGTTGCGTGTTGTTATGGTGTCTGGCGTTGGTACAGACAACGCGTCGCAACCTCGGATGTGAGACCTTGACAGTGAGTCACGTCGAGTTGTCTACACACGGTCGACAGTTTGTTGACAGGTTGTTGTTTGAGAGACGTGTACTGGCGACATCTGTCTACGAAGCGGGAGTTGGCCGTTGCAAGTGATGGACAGAATGCCTGCTAGAGGTCGGAAGGATTCTGTAATGGGGGAAAGGTCTCTGGCTTACAGACAGCCAGGATATTTGTTGGATGAGACAAAGAACTCCCCAGATGAAAAGGAAACTTGACAGCTAATTGACTCTGGTTAGTCTGGAAACAGGAGGACAAAGCCAGATTCTGGACTGATTGGCGTCTGGACTTTCTGGTGACTCACTCAAGCACCCATATAAAACCCAGTGCGGTAAACAGGTGGAGGGAGTTGGGAAAAAACATTCTGAAGTGTTAGGATTGGGGATTATTCCGAGTTGTGTTATATGAGAGGGACTAGACTGTCTAAGTAGTGATAATTATCCGTGGACATAGATCCAATCGGATTGCCTAGTTTCTCGAGTAACAACTTGAATAGGCATATGGTTCAATTTCCAGGTCCACGTATGTGTGCTGTGATTTTCAGCGGTGGGACTAATACAAATTTAGAAGATGATCGCTCAGAATCTGAAGACAGAGGTTGCTGAGAGGCCGCTACATAGGGCTTATACCCAAGTTGGTTTGCGGGAACCTGGCTTCTGCTGAGCAGGACATGTTGACGAGATTGAGGTTTAGCCAAGTGATAGATGTATCAATGAACAGTCAGAACATTGCATAATTTATACTGATACCCAGAACAGTTAGATTGTGGTGTTAATATGAGGAATCTTTAGAACCAGTGACTCTAGATCCATTAAGATTTCTCCAATAACAGTGACAATAGGATTAGAATTTCCTGATTAACAATCAGTTAAATAACCGAGGAAGTTCATAGTGTGAATCAGACTCTCATTAGACAGTGTTTGTCAGGGGTGTCCAGCATCCTAGTGGTTCCAGAGACAACGGAGGAAGTCTTCACGTGACCGGAGGAGCATCACCTGGGTGAGGCTACTTGTATGGGATACCTGGTGCTGGTGTGTCTTCAGCACAGGGATGAGAATGACTACTCTTGAACACTGATCTGAGTCTATAGACGATTTAGAATACATGTCACACATTCTACACCTTATACACATACACTTCTCCTACATATACTCTTTGGTTTAATAAATTTCTTGTTTTTATTTGTTGAAGCGAGAGTTGTCAAGTATGTTATGTTGGGGAAGAATAAGAGGGGGCATGTTCCAGGGGTGAGTAAGAGTGAGAGGAAGGTGTCTTCAGATTGAGGGAGTGTGTGGACGGAGTCTGCTGGATATCTCCAGAATAGAGATATTGAATTAATACAAATGTGGGTGTGGATTCCCCTCACTCCAGGGACGACACTCAAGTGGTAAAGAAGAACACGGAACTACTACGACATTCATTCTTTACACACACGACAATCGGCACAAACAATACAACTTGTCAATGGCAACAGTTTGTATTATACACTGATGAATTTTCAATTCCGTAAGCCCTCAGCGGTGACAAACTGGCATTGAAAAAGAAAAAGCTCAAGACACATTGAATACCAAAAGAAGAGTAATATTGTGGTGGAAACTGACATAGTGTGGCATTCCAAGAAACGTGAGAACAAACACGTTGTCAAATGAGGAGACAATACACGAACATACGAATCAATCTATAAACTTCAATTAAAAGAGGACCAATATCTTGGCCGTTAAGAAAGAAGCTCACTAAGGAGACATTCACAGCTATATTCGCTGTGCAAAACAGGTAATAATCATGTTCCGTCTCTGAACAGTAAAGAGCAGGGTAGACAATCTTTCACGAAGACTCAAAACGGTTCTGTCACCAATGCGCACGTGTGAACAAATTACACAGACAGCTGAGAGGATCCTTAAAAATTGACACATGATGACTAAATCGCTGTATCACCTATGGTCATTCCATACACACATTAATTAACGCACGGCTGTTTGGAAGCCATCACGAACTCTATATAAAAAGTCAAATGCATCCTAGTAGCATGACTCCTTGTGTACACATTGTAGCGAGGCGACTGAGATTCGGCGTGCGACTATGGTCACCCTGGATACCCAGTAAGGCGTTGCATTTCTTGTTCTTTGTTGGAATATTCTTGGGGGATATGACTCTGTGAACACCAGTTCACCGAGATCTGCGCAATACTGTAAGCACCGAGTTGCACGAGGAAAGAACGCTGCGCGCAACAAAAACCGTGTTCGTGTTAACGTGTAAAAGAGAAATGGTGAATTAGCTTAGTTGTTGTGTACTACGAAGCTGTTCTAAGGACATCGTTGCAACAAGGCTCTAAGAATCGTCTTCAGGGCTATCAAAGGAGCCTGGCGAATTCGGCAGCCATGGGCCAACGACACTTTGATAAACTTAAGGTAATTATTAATTTTATTGTTAGAATTAAGTGTCGATCTGGGACGCAGAGGTGTTTCCAAGGCACCAGGGCCAGGTTCTATACTGGCCAAGACCTACTAGCACGTCCTAGTCGTGCGTCCTGGGCAACAGGTCACTTCGGGGTCCTGGCTAACGTAGTAGGATCGCTGATTCTTCCGAAGTCGGAGAGTGTCTGTCTGCACGGCGAGGAACCACCAGTCTGCACACCAATAAGCCAGACATGGGACAACGGATACCCACGCAAACCTCAGGTCTGGTATGACATCACACTGATGTTGGACAACAGGATTTCTTCATCCGACATACAGGACTTCACGCTGGAGTTCACAGCCAGCGAACGCAAGCAAGCAAGCAAGTGTCGATCTAACAAACCGTTACCGTGCTCCGGGTTGGCAATCGGCGACGGTACGGCAGGTTAGCACATGCATATTTGTCCGAATGGTTAAGTGGGCTTAATCGAAATTGGGGAGATAAGAGGGATGGCTTTCCCATCCGCGTTTGAAGCACATACTAGGAGCTAACAGCTAATAGCTAGCCAATTAAAAAGGTATAATAGACGCCGGGCCTTGCGGTCTTTTCATAGAGTGTATGCATGTGAAGGCTTGAAGATCGAAATTGTCGAGTGAGGTCAGCGTTTCAGGCCGATCGGACGAACGCGTTTCCGGTGTACGCCGCGGGCGCTGGGGCGAGATGGGGCGGCACTTAAACCATATCGAGTAACCTATCTAATTACTTGTGGGAACTGGCTACGTCGTTTGCGCAGGCTGGTAGGAGTGTCGGGGGATTGACTGCGGAGATGACGGCCGTCTCCACAATTTTGGTCGAACTCTTAAATTAATTTTTCTGCTTCCCTCCCAACTATCCCGAACCCAATTAGTTCTTTAGGGGAAACCGTGGAAAGGGATATTGGAGATTCCTAAGGGAGTGCGGAGGGAAATAGAACCAAGGGGACACATATCCTTCGATGATTATATGACTGTTCCACTGAACATGGACATCGTTCTAACCAGTCAACCTACTGGAAGGGAGGGGTTAAAATTAAGGCCTATGGACACTAATATTAATGACTAACCTTTATACATGGGATAATTGAGACTTTTACCGGGGAGTCTACACTTCACCGGTGACTGACCGACAAGACAGATACGAGCTCTTGCCCCATTCTCTAGGGACGACGCTCTTCCTGGGGTGGTCTGACAGATGAAAGTCCCACTTCATCCCAGTCCAGATCACCGCAGATAAGGATTGATACAGGAACATTTATATATTTTATATAATGTTTCATAATGCTCTGAGGGCCATGCCCATGTACACCTTTGTGCTGAATGATATGGTCAGTTGCTCTCACTAGGTCGTTTGTTGCAGAATCTGCCATAGAGTGAACTCCTAACCAGCTTAGGCCCGGCTAAAGAAAGAGGGATGGAGTGGACCAACGAAAGAGTGTTTTAGAGTTTCCGAGAGTGGGGGCGAATCTCGGGTCACTCTAGAGTAACCACGTACCTTTGCTTATGGTCTCCTGGTTGACGCGTGGACCATTGTCGGCTATTAAATAACCAGCACCGCTCAGTGGTATCGCTCTCAAGGTAATACGACTTTGTCTCATTTGAATGCCAACCATGGCAGTTACGAGATGGTGTGATACACCCAGACCACAGGTCTAGGGACCAGAGGCCTACTGACTTTATGAACGGTAAAAATGACTGTTTCATGTCTCTGGGTCCAACTCCCGTCATCGGAATCTTTTGTTTGAAAGACAGTTGTTTCAGGATTCCAATATCGTCAGAATGAATGTCAGTCATCCTCGTGCCTCCCCTACATTAACTGTGAACCATTTACCGTACCCAAGGGGCTAAGAGGGAGGACACGAGTTTCAAAACAACTGAGTTGGCGAACATGCCAGCCATCACCATGTAAACCAGGAAACGTCTACAGAGTCTAGTGTGGAGTCAGAGTATCGGCTTCTACAGGAGGAAGACCTCACCTAATATCCCGCCAGTCCGGAGCATCCTTCGGAGATCTGCCACGATCGGGTGAGCAAGCACTGACAGCAGACTGAAAGGACACACCCTGTACGGCTCCGTGATGAGAATCTGGATCCAAGATGCCTGATCTGAATATTGTCTAGCTTCCAACTGCCTTCCCTTATCTATGCCTATCTCTTGTGACAGCTTGTTGTAAATACACAGTTATCTTGTGTTTGTTCATCCCGAGTTGAGTCAGTCTTTGGAAAGAGCATTAACGGGTAAGATCAAGTAAATAGAAGGGTATGGCCAGATTCTGATGGAGTATGTAGACAGAAAGTTCCTACACTCTCACCCAGTACTGACCCAAGGTAACTATTGTGGCGATAGCTTCTCTCACTCCAGGGACATTGCGACACACATTATTAACAAAAAGCTGAAGAAACAAGAAGAAAATTAAATATAAGGTAAGAAATATATTCCTTCTACTTTCCTGTCCAATTCCATTTAGGTTCCACATTATTTACCCCATGCCTCTGTAAATTCTGTCTTTACTTATATAACATACACATTGCACCCACTCCCATAAGAATCTGGATACGCCTTGTGTCGCCACCGGAATTGAGGTGCGGTACTGTAAACCAAGTTTGTTAGCGTGAATTCACTAGTTTATCGCCACAACATCAAAGAAATGTCGCAGATTTCCATGATTTTTCAGTTGCTTTTGGATCTATCAAAGACATATTCCTTGGGTGGGGGTAAATATAAGACGGCAGGAAACATTTCAAAACGATGCAACAGACAGTTTACAAAATAATTGATCGTGAATGAAGGCATTCATTTCTGGACAGACTATATAATCCAGTGTCAGACTTTCTCCCCCATACAGTCTCTCAGAATGTACCTCTTTCATATGCCACATCTAGCGGGCACGTTAGCGAAGTTGATAGGGTGCTACGCTGATGAAGCTATGCTCGCAGTCGGACGGGGTTCTCACAAAGAGAGAGCAAGAGACTGGTTCCTCCACCTATTCAAGCCTATGTGCTGACTCTTTCAGACGCGTAGCCGGGTCCTGCGTTGGGACACTTGTTTTGCTGACAAGCCAGATGCCCTGCCTCTGTTGGCGTCTTTTACAAATTATCTGTCACATCTTGCTTTAATCCATCCACATTATATGCTTCTTCTTCTCTTCCTCGGTATCCCAGGTACACACCTCTCCATAGTCATCTTTCTAGATGTTTGTGTCTTTTCATATGTGCGAAATATTTAGTGAGATCTTGTTCTGTAAATCTGTTTGCTTTCCTTCCATCCAATGAAGTTTTTATACAGGCCAATAACATTAACACCCAGTTGGCGGATGTGTGCTTTCCCGCTGACTGGTAAATATGCACGTTTCGCAATCATGTGTTGCCATCGGAAATATGTCTGCTTGTATTATTCTTATTTGTGTTGTTTTGTCTGCTTCAGTCCATAAGGTTTTAATTAATTTAATTTTTATAGAGGAATTATTTTTCTTGTAATTTATAGCATCGCCTTTACGACGTCCGTCAGCAGAGCACCTAGATGCTATTAGCTATTCACTTTATGTAATGCTTCTCCGGGGATAAATATATCTCCCGCTGAGTTGCTGTTATGGGTTGTCATTATATTACTGTTCTTGTTGCGCCGATACATAAATTATGCTTTTCGATTTTTTCTTGCTCTGATTTAATTTCCTAATTACTGTTTGAAATACTGATAGTAATACTGTATTGTCAGCATATCCAAGTTCCGGTATTTTTATATCCCCTGATTACAAAAGGATCATATATCTTCGTGGACATTTCTCAGGATTAGCAAATAACTGAAGATCATTAAAAATCATGCTATAATGTGGGCATTAAAGACATGAAAGTTGAAACATATATTACCTAATATTATCTAGAATGTCAAATTATCACTTTAAAATGTCAGATAAAACTTTACAATTTTCAACAAAGAAAAAACATAGTAATTTATTTATGTAAACATTTCACTGCTTGATTATCCGCTGGCGTAGGAGTTCATGGCTCTCCACAAATCTCGGTCTTTGGTGTTCTGTATCACAATTTCTGATGATATTACTCAATGCCACCGTTTCAATCCATCCAGCATGTTGGTTTTCCTCTGCCCCTTTTTCCCGTGATCTTTCCAGTCAAAACGATGTTCTCCAATGCCTCTCTTCTCATCACATGAACAAAGAAAGCTGTTTGTCTCTTTCTTATTGTTGCATATAGTGATCTGGTTTGATTAGTCTCTTTCAGGTAATCGTCGTTAGTTACTCAGGCAGTCCTAGGAATTCGCAACATTCATCTCAGGAGCCCCATCTCTGTTGCTTCCGACTTCTTTCTCATTTGTTAATTTACATTCCAAAATTCACAACCACACAGCAAAACAGGTTCAATATAGGATGTAAGCACTCTCTTTGTTACATTCAATGATAGTGACTTACTGCATAACATACTCTTCATTTTCTGAAATGCAGCATTTGCTTGTTGTCACGGGAAAACTGCAGTTTAGTGATTCCTTGATAACTTACATATAAAACTACAATGTAGGAGGAGGGTTAACAATCGTGTACTTCAGTCTGAGAGGAGGATAAATTAAAGATCATTGACCGACGGATATAAAAATAGGATACAGGTGTTCGCAGAGGTCATTGCCTGACGATCTGATCGGACGGACACGGGAAATGGGGAGATCGCGTTGGGGAAAAATGAACGGATAAGGCGATCAACGGGTTCGGATGCTTTGAAGTATTAGCGTAAGGGGAACCCAGGGAAACAGCGTAACAACGGAACGAAACGAGCAACTAATCACTACGTGATTTCACAGCCTTTTGATGTGCAGGATACGTCAAGAGACGAGTGTTGAGGTATGAACATCAAACAATAACGGAGGATTTGACACTCGATATAAATAGTAGAAATTGGGTTTTCTGTTTTAGTGTATGTTCCAAAACTGGACAGAGATATCTATTACTCCCAGGTGTGGAAAAGAAATTATAGTCCCGTATTGTTTAAGACAATGGGATATTAGTGCCGATGTGCTTAATTATTAATTTCGATTCCGGGATGATAATAGAAGAAATAAGGTTCCAATTCCCTTCCTGACCTATCAGAGAAGATAGACCAATACGTCTTGTGTACAGAAAAAGCTTTGTTGATAAACTCAAGGCATTTCATTTGGGCGGAGATCTAATACCTCAATAAACCAAGGAAGAACATAGACAGGGTCAAATAGGGAGACGAAATAAAATATAGCCTTAAATGAACTCTGAAAAGAAGAAAAGGATATCCAGATAACAAAAGTAACAATGAAAAAGGAAGATAATCTTGCGGAAAGCCAAGCCAAATAAAACTACATACGTTTACACTGTAGACTCATAGTGAAGAACCAATAGACAAGTCAGAACATTGATAGTCGATATATACAATATGCTGGACTGTGGTGATGTGGTTTTTCCGATGTTGGATTATTAACTTCGTGAAGCAGACTCGGGCGAAGTCATAGACTTACTGGAATATTATTACTTTACGGTGATCCAGTGGTGAACAGTTTTTTTCCGTTCAATAACGGATTTACCTCCAGACTCAAGCATACGGAACATCCAGGGTGAGACCTGTCCTGTTACATGTTGATGTCCTGTGGTTTGGCCGTGTGACTGGGCGAGATGTGATATGGAGACTAGACATTCCGAGTTCATTCTTGCACCCACAATAGAAGACACTACCAACTACACCTACACAGTCCATACATACATCAGACACAGTTTTGATTAATAAATATTTTATTAATTGTTGAAGGGGACTGTTGTCGGAGTATGTTATGGAGGAATAATAGAGAGAGAGAAAGAAATAGATATATGGAAGGGAAGACAGAAGGGAGGAGTGTAGACAGAAGTCAGTCAAGAATCCCAAAGAAGAAGAAGTAATAAGGTGTGCTTGTTCATTCCACGTTCCTCCCGGGACGACAAGTTACACTTGTCCTATTTTGCTCTTAATCTATGTTGTGCATCTTCGATTTGATGTTATTAATGCCCCTGCATATTTAAAATTATCCACTCGGTTAAGAATTGTCCCTTCTATTTCTATTTAACATTTTGGTGTAACCTTTTTCTTTGATATGACCATTGTTACTGTTTCTTTGTTATTCAAGGAGTGTCCTTACTACAATGTCCAACAATATTTGTAGATGTTTTTCATTATCCATAACCAATACTGTGTCATCTGCACTGCGTATATTGTTTATATTATAACCTCCGATGAGTACTCCTGGCCTCTCTGTGATCTCTCTCATTATTACTTTGCTATAGAAGCAGACAATATCTGGTGACAAGACACATACATCCCTGTCGCACTCCTATCTTTGTTTGTTTATAATTGCACTCTTTATTTCCCATTTTAATTGCTTCTACTTTGTTCCAGTAAATACTTTTTTTTTTTATTATTGTAAGATCTCTCCCCCCCCCCCCCCCCCCCCCCCCCCCATAAACTCTACGAGAGCTGGTTCCTTATTTCCTAGACCAGTAACATTCCAAGTCGCGAATATCTCCTTTCTGTTTCGTAATTTAGCTGTTGTTGGTTGCTTGTTGTTCGGTGTGTTTCCGGCGTGAACGCTGAGTTGCGTTTTTCTTTCAATTTCCTCCATTATTCTTGAGCAATAGTATTTGGACAAATAAATTCCCTACCGGTTTGCTGGACCTGTTGTAGGTTCAAGACCAAGAGGACGTCCAAGAAGAAAATGGATTAACGACATCAAAGACATTGTACAATCACACGGAATAACACTATCCAGTGCCGCCCATCGAGCACGGAGAGCAAATTATTCCTCCCCACAACGCTTGACGGCAGAAATGGAAGATGATGATGATGATGATGATGATGATGATGATGATGATGATGATGATGATGATGATGATGATGATGATCATGATGATGATGATGATGATGATGATGATGATGATGATGATGATTCTGAGATCTTTCCCATCATTGTTGGTATTTTCCAATATTTTAATCAGTTCGTCATGTTTTACTTTATCAAATGCCTTAGTATAATATGTTTATTTTATTTTTTATTTTTTTTAAAAAATTTAGTATAATATACGATGCACAAATATATGTCGTTTGGTGTCTTTATTTATCTTTATATTAGTGTTCGTACTGGATTACCACCCCGGTCTCCCTGGCCTAGGTGTTATCGTCTTTCTCCGTAATCCGGTATATTCTCATGAGTAACGTAACCTGCGCGAGAATCGGTAGCGGTTCTCGCCGCGTTGGTAACTTACTGGGTATGTGAGCCGGTCGTTCAGAAAGCAATGGCGAACTACTGAACGATATACTTGCCCAGTACATCAACAGCAGCTGAAAAAAATGCTGATGTTGACTGCAACGTCTTGTAAGGGATATGCAACATTAAAAAGGGTATATATTGCATTGTTTGTACCTTTTCCTTCCACATATCCATACTGTTCTTCGCCAATTTCCATTTTTATTTTGTTTCTGATTCTTCTCAGTATAATTCTGAGTAGAAGCTTAGTGGCATGATTTATGGGGTTAACTGTAATTACGACGTAACGTAAAAACAAAACGTGTTCTAGTTCAGACTGTTTTACTTTAATTTAAAGCTAAATTGCATAGAATACGATATTAAAATGAAAACATTCAGCACAATATTTCAAGTAAATAATCGTGTAGCTTTTGTCATCGTCATCTTGTATCATGCCAATAAGTTTAGGTGGTCATGGTAGAAAACCGCACACGATCACCAGAGTCGTGGATCAGGCCTTTGTTCTCTGGTCCATATAGCCATACATCCAGTAAGTTTTTCCTTGCCTCCCCCGCCCTTCCCCGCCCGCACCAATTGTAACAGTTGTTGTTGCGCTTTCAAGTAGAGTTCATGGCCAGTGTGCCTTAGAAAATACAACATCGGTCGCATGAATGATAATGGGCAAAGGCTGCTGGAGCATTGCACTAGAAATGACCTATGTATTACAAACTCCTTTTTTAAAACAAAAGAGCTGCATAAGGTCACATGCAAACATCCAAGATCCGGCGACTGGCATCAGCTGGACTTCATTATCACACGGGGACAACATCTGAACCATACATGATTAACTCGAAGTTACCACAGAGCTGACTGTGATACAGATTATTGTTTGGTTGTTGCAAGGGTTAGACTGAGACCAAAGAGAATCTACACAGCTAAACACAAGTCTAGCCCCAGGATTAATATTATTAACACTCCCGATCCTGGAAAGTGCTTTCAATTTCAACAGCAACTTGAAGACGCTTTCAATGATACATCAGAAAATTGTATAGTAAATGATAAATGGAGTAAACTTAAGGAAGCTATTTATAAAACAGCGGTAGGGGTTTACGGCACTGTGGATTAAAGAGGCAGGACTGGTTTGCGGCAAACAGCCAGATACTGCAGCCCTTGATTGTTAAAAAGAAGATAGCTCTCTTAAGAAACAAGGAAAGACCAACGCGTAACACTCTAAGTGAGCTGAAGCAAGCGAGGAAGGATGTACAAAAGGCTGCCAGGCAGTGTGTGAATGGCTATTGGATCAAGTTATGTGAGTCCATTCAAATCGCAAGTGATAAGGGAAACATCAGAAGCATGTATGAAGGGATAAAGAAAGCCTGTGGTCCAATGATCAAAAGACGTGCACCGCTGGAAACCTTGACTGGAGAAATCATCACTGATATGAAACAGCAGATGGATAGATGGGTAGAGCACTATTTAGAGCTTTACTCAAGTGAGACCAAGCTAGCGGATGATGCCCTCAACGCCATAGAGGCCCTGCCAACTCTTGACCACCTGGACACACTTCCCACTATAACAGAAGTTAAGTGTGCTATAAATGAGCTTGCATCTTGCAAGGCTCTAGGTAAGGATGGTATTCCAATAGAGGTAATCAGGAGTGGGCAAGACACACTCGCTCTACAGATCCACCAGCTAATAGAGCTATGCTGGCGAGAAGGACAAGTCCCACAGGATTTCAATGATTCAAACATCATACCGCTGTACAAGAACAAGGGCGATCGGAGCGACCGCAACAACTATAGGGGTATCTCACTTCTGTGTATTGTTGGGAAAAGTATTTGCCAGAATTGTCCTGCGCAGACTTCAAGTCCTGGGAATCAAGTCTACCCTCGAATCACAGTGCGGCTTCCGTCAGAACCGGTCTACCATAGATATATTCTCATTGCGACAAATGCAAGAAAAATGCCGGGAACAAAATCAGCCACTGTTTATTGCCTTCATCGACCTCACAAAGGCATTCGATTTGGTCAGTCGTAAGGGTCTGTTCAAAGCACTAAAGAAGATTGGCTGCCCACCAACTCTTCTGTCCATTGTGGAATCGTTCCACACAGGCATGAAGGGTATAATCAAGTTTGATGGCTCAACTTCAGAAGAGTTTGAAATCAAGAGTGGAGTTAAGCAAGGTTGTGTACTATCCTCCACCCTCTTTGGGATATACTTTTCACTTCTACTGAAATATGCCTTTCGTGATCAGGATGACGGTATATACATTCACTCACGCTCAGATGGTGGCCTCTATAATGCTCAGAGATTGAAGGCCAAGACCAAAATTAGGAGGGTACTAATCAGAGAGTTGCTTTTTGCGGATGATGCTGCGATTACGACCCACTCTGAGGAAGAATTACAACATCTACTATCTGCATTCTCCAATGCTTGTTCTGAATTTGGTTTAACAATTAACAAAAAGAAGACACAGATTATGTCACAAGGTGCACATGGTGTACCATCAATCTTTATTGACGACGCCTAACTGGAGATAGTAGACCATTTTACATATCTAGGATAAGAGGTAAATAGCAAATTATCCCTCGATTAGGAAATCAACATCAGGATTGGCAAGGCAGCAACAACAATGCACATGTTAGCAAAAAGAGTCTGGGAGAACAGGAAGCTTACTGCCAAAACAAAAGTCCTCGTCTATCAAGCCTGTGTCCTTAGTACTCTTCTTTATGGCAGTGAAACCTGGACAACTTACTCACGCCAAGAGAAACGTTTAAACAGCTTTCATATGCGGTGTCTGCGAAGAATACTTGGTATTAAGTGGCAAGACAAAATCACAAATACTGAAGTATTGGAAAGATCAGGTTGTGTGACGGTGTATTCCATGCTCAGTCTTCGTAGACTTAGATGGATAGGACATGTTAGGAGGATGGATGATGGTAGAATACCAAAGGACATCTTTTTTGGTGAATTACAGACGGGTAGGAGATCTCAGGGTCGGCCTCTACTACGATACAAAGATGTGTGTAAGCGGGACATGATTGATACAGGCATAGATAATGCACATTGGGAGCAAGTCACCGCTGAACGTGTTGCATGGAGGGCAAACATCAGAAATGGAATAAAGACAAAAGAGAAAATGATTGCAGATAAAGCACACACATAGCGTGAGAGACGTAAGTTGGTGCACATTGGTGGAAATGACCATGTTTTCACATGAATCTACTGTGGGCAAACATTTGCAGCAAGAATTGGCCTTACCAGCCACACTCGCCACCGCCATGGATCGTAGTTATTAAGCCTTTTTGAAGAACGATGTACCAAACTATCGTCTGTCAAGACGGAAAGGTGCCAATGATTGATTGCAATGATATTTCTGACATTATGTTCTCTGAAGGCGATTTCTCTTATGCTTGCTTCGCTTCGGAGGTCACGGGTGACAAGCATCGCCAGGATCTTTTCTCCGGGGCATGCCGGTGTGCTGGGAAATGAACAGGCGGACAGATTGGCTGGCTCTGCAGAACTTGGTGGAGTATTGATACATGACAAGGCAGACGTGGTTGCGGCCTTGTGGGAGCACGTGCACACCTCGGAGGAGCAAATGAATTACCATGGTCTGGCAAGAATGAGACAACGAGGTGTGACGAAGGGATCTGGCCGACGCTCAACGCTCAAAGGAAAGGCGAGACGGACTTATAATCAGATTGCTACTGGTACTATTAGTGATGGAACTCTTCGCTGGCTGCTGAGGATGGGGACGGAGCACTTATGGGAATACCCCGAATGCTGTGATGTCGATTCCTAAATCAATCAATCAATCAATCTCTTATGTAGTCATCATTCCTTCTATGATTTTCACAATTTAAACAAACAGTCTGAAATCACCATCATCACGATGTGACTCATTGTGCTGATTGTTCGATACTGATCAAATTGTAAAGATCCTGATTTCTTCTGGATTGCAATAAGCATATATGTACAAGTCACTAACATACGTAGATTTCCAAAATAATATACTATGTTTAGCAGCCTGTTTTAGTAGACCAATTTCATAGTTTTACATCGTATTGATCATTCTTTTGCGATGTTGTCTAGACCCGAGGAACTTGCCAGATTTCATTGGTAAGAACATTCTCAACTTCCACCTTAAAAGCAGATGATCTTTTATTATTATAGGTTGTCAATGTTCCAAGCGTGAATCGTGAAGGTTTTCAACATAATCTGACCATGTACACTAAAATCCGATACTTGGTCATGATGATTATTAACGTTCTGAAATATAATTTATAGATCAGACACTGTATAAAACCTACACTTTATTTCTATGTTGAATATGTCTTTTATCTACCGATTCTTCAGTGCACAGAGATATAATTTAACATTTCTTGGTTTGTATTTGACCTTCTTTGACGTTAAAAGTATTTTGAATATAGCAAATCTTCGATCCTTGTAATCCACTTTGTGGTACCGTCTTTGCAACGTTTAAAGCATTTCGAAACCTTCTGTTGATGAGGATATAGTCAGTCTGGTTTCTGATCTTATTGTCAGATTACTTCTTCAAAATAACATTACAAATAATTCAGTTAATTTGTTCGCGATTTGTACCTTGGCGATGATATTGGTCAGAATTAAATTGTAAGAATATAGAGATTATGGTCGTCGCTAAGAAGACAGAAATACCACAATGTAATACTCGTGTAAATGGAAATATTCTTCAACAAGTGAATAGGTCAACTATCTTGGAATAGTCATACCTTTTGATGAGAGATGCCGTGCAGAAATTAGAGCAAGAATTGCTATGACAAATGAAGTCTTTGTTAAATGGAAAACATACTGACCAAAAAAAAAAAAAACATGTAAATTGCATCAATCAATCAATCAATCCTTTGCCGTCGCCACAGTGAAGGTTGGCTGCAATGGATCTCCAACATTGTCTGTCTCTCGCCTTGACTGTACATTCTGTAAGGCTGATGTTCGTACATCTCTTGATGTTATCTTCCCACTTGTATCGTTGTCTATCTCTTGCTCGCTTGCCCTCAACCTTGCCTTCCAGTGTGGTTTTTATAAGAGTATCATGTCTTTTAACGTGGCCGAAATATTTATCTTTCCTCCTCTTTATTTCTTTCATCAACTCTCTCTTCATTCCCACTTTTTCTAGAACCTCTGCATTTGATTGTTTTTGTTTCCATGAAATACGACATATTCGTCTGTATATCCATATCTTCGGGGCCTCTATGCGACTTTCTAGTTGCTTGTTCGATGTCCAGGCTTCCGGCGCTATACAGTAGCGTTGAATATACGTAGTATTTGATAATTCTCATTTTTAATGCGTTATATCTCTCTAGATGTTAATACTGACTTCATGTCGTTAAAAGTATTTTGGCCGTTCCTATTCTCTTTTTGATTTCTATTTCACTTCTGCCATCACCTGTTATTATATGTCCAAGATAGGAGAAACTTGTTACTTGTTCTAGTATCTAGCCCGTTTACTGTGATGTTCATTGATGACCTTTCCTTTTCACTGCTAATTATCATAGTTTTTTGTTTTTTGGATGTTAATATCTAAGCCACATTCTACACTGTGCCTGTTTACTTCTTCCACTAGGTCTTGCAACTCTTGCTCACTTTCTATTAGTAACACGGTATCGTTAGCATACCTAAGATTATTTATGATTCTTCCGTTGATGTTAAGTCCAGGCATTTCAACTTGTTTAAAAATTCTTTCTGTGTATAGGTTAAAGAGGCTTGGCGACAGTATACATCTCTGTCGTACGCCTCTTTTTATCTCTATAGGGTCGACGAATAGTTATTTCCGCACCTAATAAACGCCACTTGTTCCCAGTACAAGTTACTAATAAGTCTGATGTCCATTCCGTCTACTCCTATATCTTGAAGGCACGTAATTAGTCGTTCATGTAAATTGCAACGAACGAGAAAAAATGTTGAAGAGTTACATAGAATCTAAACGTGTGTATGGATTTGAAACGGACAATGAGCAGACAAGCTGAAAAACATCTTATGGCAGTGGAAATGTAGATTCTGGCGAAAATGCGAAGAAAACCATGGACCGACAGGAAAACAAAATGAACAAGTCCTACGAGAAGCAAATGAAAACCGTAAACTGATTAGAGAAATTAGACGTAGACATTCAACTTGTTTTGGGCATATTATGAGAAAAAATGAACTAGATAACTTGTCGACAACTAGAAAGATTGCGGGGAAAAGAACAAGGCGAAGGCAGAGAAGTAAATATATGGATGGCTTGGCCACGTGGCATGGGCGAGATAAGAACACGACTCTGGTGATTGTGTGATATGATGAAACATTACCGCTTACTCTTATTGGCATGGCACATGATGATGATGATTACACAATCCTACCAAAAATTATTTTTTGGTGCCAAACATTTCACACCAGCTTATGCATAAATGAGGCCTGCTTAATCTAAATATCACATTTATTTGTCTGTAGCAGCTCTATTATTTGAGATACGGGCGTTTGTGTACTTAATTGATGTTACTACAGTATTTTCTATATTGATTGATTTATTGATTAAGAAACCGACATCACAGCATTCGGGGCATTCCCATAAGCGCTTCGTCCCCATCCCCAGCAGCCAGCGAAGAGTTCCACCACTAATAGTACCATTAGCAATCTGATTATATGTCCGTCTAGCCTTTCCTCTGAGCGTCGATCGGCTGCCAGATAGTATTTTCTATATAAGACTTTAAAAAAACCAAAAAAAAACTATTGTTATCTAGTCCCTTACAAAATTTGGAATTCCAATTGTTTGGAGAGAGACCAAGAACCACTATTATGGTTGTTATTTCTGTGTTGTCATTATTAAAGGAATTAATGGGAAAAATCACAAAGCATGGAAATATCCAGATTTAGACAATGCTAGACGTGTTCCACACGGAGATGACATATCAATTCCAACTTTCAGTCAGATTTCGGTGTCACTGCTAAAATATGAAACAGTAGTGGCACGTTGCACGACAAGTGACAGTGGTAATGATTTCGAAGATGATTTTCCAACTGCTCAAAGCTTCGACCAGGCATGAACTGAATGATTTAATCCGAGATCTATATCTCTCCAGAGAATCTTCAGAACTTTTGGCTTCAAGACTGAAAGAAAAAAAAATTTCTGACTGCTGAAACAAAGATTACATTTTATCCCAGCAGAGAGCAAGGTTTTCTGCCATTCTTGTGTAAAGAAAACAGTCTTGTGTTTTGAACTAAAGTAGGAGGTCTTGTAAACGAAAAGGGAGTAAGTTATATAGCAGATGAGTGGCGACTTTTCATTGACAGCTCTAAAAGACGTTTGAAAGGTGTTATCTAAGACAATGGTACCAAATACGGCCCATTCTGTTACAATGAAGAAGGAGTATGCTAAAAAAAATTTAAGTATTTAGAACATATCTGGATGGTTTGTGTAGATCTTAACATGATGAACTTCTTGCTTGGACAGCACAGAGGATTCACCAAATATCCATGCTTAATGTGTTTTGGAGATAGCAGGGCAAACGATACTCACTAGACAAAGAAATAGTGGCCGTTGGGGAATGAATTTAATGTTAGAGAAGAAAATATTGTCAACAACCCCATCATGATCGAAAAAGAGTTCTACTGGTAAGGTGCTGAACAAAGATGGTACCTGCTTTAATTACTTATGCAGACAGTTTTCGGAATTGAGCATAGAAAAACTTAAAGCTGGAATTTTGATGGACCTCAAATTAGAAAGTTAATAAACGATCCAAATTTTATTGATTCTACGAGCAAAACAGAGTCCACAGCCTGATCATCATTTGTTTTATTTGTGCAAAGCTTTATAGGTACCTTTAAAGCAACAATTATTCTGAATTAGTTGAAAACATGCTGTGGAGTTTTTCTAAGCTTGAATTTAACATGAGCATGACATTTTTCTACCTCCATAACCATTTACAGTTCTTTCCCGAGAATCCTGGTGACTTTAATGAGGAGCCAGGTGAAAGATTTCACCACGCTATGAAATAATAAAGAACATATATTGGCAGCAAAAAGCAGCCATATGAATCAAAACCTTGTAGGAACATTTCAATGTATAAAGGAGGACGTCAGACAAGGTTGTGTATTGTCTCCTGATTTGTTCTGATTGTACAGTTAATATATGAGATCTACAGAAAATATATCAGCGATCCTGGTTGATGGACATAACATAAGTAACTTACGTAATGCTGATGATATTGTCTTTACATCAACAAGTCAGAAGGATCTACAGGAAATGATAGACACAGTGGTTGTAGAAAGTGAAAAACATGGGCCTTAGTTTGAATAATAAAAAGACAGAAATCATGGTGATATCAAAGAAACAGATCATGCATAAATCTGCAATTAAAGTACAGGCAGGACGTTATTTTGGGGAATGTTCAGAAATTCAAATATCTAAGCACATGGATACCATAAGATGGAAGATGCATCATTGAGGTAAAAGAGCAGAATAGGTCAAGCAAAAGCTGCATTCTATCAAATGAAGAAAGTGTTGTGCAATAATTAGTTTAAAAAAGAGTTCTTGCATGTTATCAATTTTAACTGCGAATCCTGGAAATTAATAAACAGGCGTAAACATCCATGGAAGCCTCGGAGATGTGATTTTATAGAAGAATGCTGAAAATTAATGGGACAGCCAAAATAACCAATCAGGACGATTTGAGGGACTGAGTCGCAAAGACAACTTATCACAAACACGAGAGAGAGAGAGAGAGAGAGAGAGAGAGAGAGAGAGAGAGAGAGAGAGAGAGAGAGAGAGAGAGAGAGAGAGAGAGAGAGAGAGAGAGAGAGAGAGAGAGAGAGGCAGTTTTGTGTTTACCACGTTATGAGAAGACCAAAAAAAAAACTTGAACATGTTGTGACACCCGGAAAGATTTGCGGAAAGAGATACAGAGGAAGACAGCATGAGAAGATTCTTGACAGCTATGGCATGGAAGGGAGTCAACACACAAATTGGCCCATGACGTCGGATATCGTAATATGTGGAGAGGCATGATCGCCCACGAAAGCCACTGGATAAATGAACAAAAACAATGGAGTAGAGATATCGGGGACTGTGGGATGCCCACATGATGGCAGGTTACTTTTAGACCCTTAGGCATGACTGACTGGAAATATCACATTCCAGGAATTCCTCGAAAAGAAGCTTTTTGTGTGTTGACTTCAGATTTTTTTTTGTTAATTTGTTAACCAAAGGTGAAACATTTTGGCCAAAGTTCAACCAAACTTATAAATTTATCACCCTAACTTCTGAAAAGTAGGAAACTTTGTTAACCAAATGTGAAAAAATGTTGGCCAAATTTCAAACAAACGTATAATTATCTCAACGAAACATAAAATGTAGGACACTTTATTTTAACCAAAGTGAAAAAACTTAGATAAATTTCAACCAAACTTATAAATATCTCAGCCAAACTTATGAAAAGTAGGAAAGTTTTTTTTAACCAAATGTGAGAAGTGTGGCCAAATTTCAACCAAACTTATAAAAAGGAGAAAACTTTGTTAACCAAATGTGAAAAGTTTGGCCTTTCAGGCATTCGTTGTTAGTTATTTTGGCAGTCCAAGGAATTCGCAACATTCGTCTAAGGAACCACATCTCTGTTGCTTCCAATGTCTTCCTAATTTGTTCATTTATATTCACAGATTCACAGCCATACAGCAAAACAGGTTCTATATAGCACTTCAGTACATTACGTAATAAAAAATTTTTTATTGTGACCATGAATCATTTCTTGTTGGTTCGTTTTGCCTCTGAAAATAGTCCTCAAGTCCGGTTCCATTACCAATACAGTAGGTCCTTTGCAGAACGTCGATCTCATCACTTGCTCGCCGAAACACGTCTCGATCCCTTGCCAATTCTTCTGTATTATGCACCTTCATGCAAAATTTATCTGCAATGTCAAGGAACTTCTTCTTCGGGGAACTTCCATTACTATTGTCCCAAAGCCACTGTAAATGTGTCAGTTATCCGCTGTAAATTGTAGATGTACAGTTCATTCGTGAGTAGTTAGACAGACTGTAACCTTGCCACTGATCTTTTAATTGTTCATGTCTAGCTAGGTACAAAGAGTCCGGGCAAGCGAGTATTTACGTCAAACACTCTCAGAAATGTACTTCCAGTTTCGTACAAACTTAAAATCACATATGCCTTTTCTTAACTGCCGCGCGACTTACCCATCTGTGCAATAGTGTTCGTTACCAATGATGATGATACTAGTGTACTTCTTGTGACGGATACATGTGTTTTCGTGACAGATATATTGATTCATTTAATATTGCTAACTTTTAAAAATAGTACTCAAAATCTGTATGACAGTGTATTACAACAAGAGAAATGAGATTCCTGAGAAGAATACTCAATGTATTGAGAAGATGGAAATTCAGAAATGAATAAATAGGGACTAAAGTTGGCTTTATAGCAGCGCTAGATTTATTAGAAGCCTCAAATGGTGGCATGTGAATATCAATACATGAAGCCCATTAACTGGAATCCTCTGTTTATACTTCAACCCGACACCGCACGGTACAAGAGGAACAAGATGAGATTAGATGAGTATATATGTTCTGTCTGGTAATATTGTATTCCCTAATTTATTTATGTTCTTCACGTAATGCTCAGTCAAACGCAATATTCGTTGGGTCTTCATTGCAGTCACAAATTGTATTATATTTGTTTCCGATTATTCTGCTTCTTGCCTTTTTTTCTCTCAAGGATGTAACTGTGCTTATGAATTTCGTAGAGAAAACATAATTCGTCAATTCGATTACGATAATTTTTTCGCTCTAAATATATTCAGTTTCCAAGTATATGTCGTCGTCTCGAAACGTGAGGAGAAAACAAAATCTCATGAATCGTGTCTTTTTATTTACCAATTGTGTCATTATGCTGGCCTTTTTTCCCGCCGAAGTTATATTCGTGAATTTTAACCGATTCAGTTTCGAAGGTAATATATCACAAAATGTGACATCCCATTTGGACGGAAGGACGATATATCGCCATGTTAAGGCCATCGTGTTATTTATTTATTTATTTATTTATTTATTTAGTTTCTTGGTATCTTCCATAATGTCAGCGCTCAGTGAACAGAATTAACATTATAATACATGTTCATGTGATTGTGCACCATGTTTGGTCCAAACCATCTGCTGTTTGGCACTGAATCAGTCAAGTATGTTTGCTTCTGCCTGTTATCTGCCAAATGGATCACAGAACCTCAACCAGCTCACTTTAAACCATTTGTAGACGTATTTATTATTGTTTGGGTTTTGCAGCTAAACTTTGTTTCTGGATAAGGTGGTCAGTCACACGTCAACCCCGCCCCCCCCCCCCCTCCCTTCTTTGTCTGCTACGACATGCATGATACGTTAAAGAGTTACTACTCTTTGATTTCCTTACTGGCCCGGATAACACACTCACCTCATCTTATCTCATCTTGTTCCCCTTGTACCTTGCGGTGTCGATGTGAAGAACAAACAGCGGGAAAGTATCCGTTTATGGGCTTCGTGTATCGAGATTCTCAAGGACTCTGCTATTCCCTCTGTCCATCGTTTACGTGGTCGGTCTTTTCTTCCGCTTGCAATTGATCTGTACATCATTGCTTGTTGTGGCATTATGTTAGTTGGTAATCTAGTTGCATGGCCAAACCATTTCATTTGCTGTCTTCTGATAAAATCTAGCGCTACTATAACCTCCACTTTAGTCCTAATTTCTTCATTTCTGATTTTCTCTCTTCTTGAAACATCCATGTCTGTTGATGTGATTTTTCTTTTATCTTTTTTTTCCCTATTATTATCCAGGTTTAGCATTGGTAGCATAGAGTTGGTAGGAAGATTGTGTTGTAGATTACTTTCTTAGTAACTATAGATACGTATTTGTTCTTTAGTATTGGTGCCATTTGTCCAATGAGTTGGTTTGCCTTACTTATTACATCAATTTTCGATCTCGTCTTCTTATTTGCCATTAGATGAAATTATACTTCCTAAGTACTTAAAGTTCTTTACTTTTTTCCCCTGGTGTTCTTTTAGATGAATCTTTGTTGATTTACTTCTTCTTTGGTTATAGTCATTACCTCTGTTTTACTAATGCTAATTTTCATGTTATCTTCCTTTCACACTTCATTTAGACTATTCATGTGTGTAGTCTTGTAAAATATACTTTTGTTTCTGCTATTAGTGCTTGATCGTCAGCAAATAGGAGTTCTTTAATGATGTAATTTGATTTGGTTCTTCTTCTGTGTTCTGTTCGTCACGTGGTGTTGTTGCTGTCTCTGTTTGGCTGATTTATATAAATATGCTACGTTATGTTATGAACAAGACGTTGGGGGGGGGGGGGGGGGGGGGGGGGGGGGGGGCAGGCATAACCTGTCCGTACTTCAGATCTTATGGTAAAGTGTTCTGAGTGTCCTCCATGTGTTCGCCATATGCATTGGCTGTTTTCTTATAGTCTTCTACATATGTTTGTTATGTGTGTACTCACTCGATATCGTTTAAGGATTTCCCATAGATTGTTTCTATCTACTTTATCAAATGCCTTTTCTTGTCTTTTTTTTTTCTTTTTTTTTTTTAAACAAAGTCTAAGTAGAATGTTTCTCGCTCACTTTGAACTCAAGCGTATTCCACACACATTTCTTCTAGTAGTGCTGGACTGAATTTTGCGTGTGGATTAGCTTTCCCCATGTACAGTGTCCTTCGCCATCAGGCGAACCCACTCCGACTTCAGAGGTACTTGTAATTTACATCCCAAAGTCAAGGACTATAGGTCAACATTTTAGCCCCCACTGTTCGGTGTAGGGGTTGAACCCCTGACCTCGACATCAGCACACCGGATGTTCAAAACACGCGTTCTTATCCATTCGGCCATGCTGACCTACATACTTTTCTATAATTTGTTTATATAGGAATGGTAACGAGGCAAGGGACTGGTCACCCGGCTCATTATGTCGTGATCTAGAATACCAAAAGGCCTAAAACTTCAACCTCTGCAGTTTCTGTCATGGGACTACATTACACTATTCATCTCTTCACTTCTCTATTGCATTCAGTTGCTACATTAATCCACGCTAACACTAATGTGCCGGTCTCCGTGGCAAAGACCGTGCAGACGCGATTCTTAAGCCCGCTTACCCGCATTCCAAACACAGCGGCAACCGATTTGGCAGCAGATGGCGTTACTCTGGTTTCAACGAGATGGTCGTTAGAAAGCAATGGCAAACTACTGAACATAAACTTGCCAAGACATCAACAACAGAAATAAAATGCTGGTGTTGACAGCTATGTCCTGTAAAAAATATATGCTGGGAAAAAAAACACTAATGTGACCTGTTCACCTTTTCGTCATCCAATAATTATTGTAAAGGCGTTTGTCCCTAACCTGTCATACTTTATACCAATTCCAATTCCAATTTTCAAAACAAAAATTCCACATTCGGTCTCGTCTAACCTGCCTCCTCAGCTTTGGTTATTGTTGAGATCCGTGGTTTATGTGGATTTTAACCCAGTTTCTTGTCTTGTGCGCTCTTACGACTGAGTCCTATCTCGGACTGGTGATGTTGGTTTGTGTCTGTGACGTAAGCTTGGAGATCGGTCGGCGACTATCCTTTGTGCCCGTCTCCTCTTGTGGTTTCTTTTGTTAGTGAAGGCTCCTGGCTCGTCTGGCTTGACTGGTTGCAGTCCTTAGAAGGACTTTGTATATGGTGTTGTGTCTATTCCTTTTTGCCTTAGCCCCTCGTAGAGCCTGGCTTGATATTTTTCCCACTCCGCCTTTGATGCTTTTTCGTCTTCGCTTTCGCTCCAATTATCGTCAGGTGTTTCAGAAAGCTCCTCTCGGCTATATTCATCTACCTGGCAGGATACTGATTTCCCCTTGGCTTGCTTGGTCACTGCTGGTGTTAACTTGTGGTTTCTGGTTGTTCTTTGGTTTGGCTCGAGCTTGCGTCTCTTTGCCTCCTTTTTTGTGTATCGCCTTTATCAGTTTTTCGATGCTTTTTTGTTGAGTTTCATCCTGCGGCTTCTCTGCGACTTCTGCTGGTTTGCTTCGGATTATTTCCATTTCAGCTTTCAGCAGCTCTCTCTCCGCTTTGATAGTGGGTAGCATTTCTTCGTTTTCCTTCTTCATCTCGGCTATATGTTCCACTTCTTGTTTGATGTTTTGCTGGATCTCCTTTATTTCAGCCAGCAGTTTTTCATTGTCGCTGGTTTGTGCCGGTGTTAGGAGTAACTTGACTTGCTTCTTTAACTCGTCAATTTGGCTTTGTAGTTGTGTCCTTTCAGCTTGCGAGATGCTCGTGGCTGTCTCGCACCTCCGCATTGCGTCCTTATATGGTGTCTTTGTGGTGATGGCGATCTTTAAGACGTCTCTGTGTCTTTGGAGGTACGGACAGCCCAGGTATCTTGCTCCATGCTTGCCCAGGCAGTTGGCGCACTTTCTTTTGTTGTTGGGTGCTCGGAAGTCCGTGTCCAGCTTGGCCAGCGGACACTCCTTGAAAGGCGTGGTGATCGGCGCAGTAACGGCAGATTTCCGTCTTACTGTGACATGCTGCTCTGTTGTGGCCGGTCCTCTAGCATCTGGAGCATTGGGTGATTCTTGGTATGAATCCTTCAGGCTGTTGTATTTTCTGGTTTATTGATACTTGACTTGGTATCTCGCTGCCCTCAGTCGTCACCACCTCCAGCGTCGTTGAGATCTTTGAGTATGTCAGGATCTGCTCCGCCTTCAGGATTATGATGTGGAGGTTTTCTTCTTGCAGCTGCTTCGTGATTTGTTCGTCTGACAGCTCCACTTGAATCCATTTGACAACCTATCTGACGTTTTTCAGTCGGTGTTTCCGACTCTGGTGTCTTTCTCCTCCTTCTTCGCTGCTGTCTTGGTTCTTGTCTGTGGTGGGCTGTCGACGGTCTTCCTCGTGGTTGCTTCAGTAGTTACTGTAGCTTCAGGTTCTTTGCAGCTCGCAGGCAGGCTCTCCACGTTCGTCTTCTTGACAACAACAAGAGAAAGTGCACCAACTACCTGGGCAAGCATGGAGCAAGATACTTGGGCTGCCCGTACCTCCAAAACCACCGAGACGTTCTAAAGATCGCCATTACCACAAAGACACCGAACAAGGAAGCAAGTCGGGGGTGCGAGACAGCCACGAGTATATCACAAACTGAAAGAGATCAACTGCAAAACAAGATAGACGAGGTGAAGAAGCAAGTCAAGGCACTGCTGACGCCGACTCCGACCAGCAACAATGAGAAACTGCTGACTGAAATAAAGGAGATCCATCAAAACATCAAGCAAGAAGTGGAACAGATGGCACTTATAAAGAAGGAGAACGAAGAAATCATACAAACCATTAAATCAGAGCGATAACTGCAAAAAGCTTAAATGGAACTTTTCCAAAACAAACCAACAGACGCCATACAAGAAACCACAGAGAAACCGCAAGATGAAAACCAAGAGACCGAGCCTGAACCGCAAGCTAAAGTCAGCAGTCCAACCACGACGCCCGAGACATACAAGGGGAAACAAATATCCCGCCAGACATCCGAAGAAAACCGAGATGAGCACTCTGATGACGGCGCGGAGAGGCCCATGGGACCTACCTTGGAGGAGTGCTTAGAATGGATAAAATTGCAGGCAATTAGACAGGAACTCGGGCGCAAGGAATTCAGAATGCGCTGGAGAGAAAAAGAAAAGGAGAAGCCCAGGAGACTCAGAGGGCAACCGATAGAATACCCAGATACACACTATCACCCTGAGTCCGGCTTCGAGTACTATATAGATGACGGAGAGATCACCCCGTGGTTGTCCACAAAGGAAGACTGCGAAAAGAAACATAAACTATTTATCGAAATAGAAAACAGGCGCAAGGAGGAAAATGATAACATCGAAAAGCTTCAACGGACAATGCACAAAATAGGAGGCAAACAGACCAAATAAAAAGTTCTTATAAGGACTGCACCCAGCCAAGCCAGACTAGCCAGGAGCCTGCACTAACAAAGAAAACACAAGAGGAGACGGGCACAAAGAATAGCCGCCGAACAATCCCCCAGCTGACCTCACAGACACAAAAGCCGATATAACCAGTCCGGGTCAGGTCCAACTCGTAAGAGCGCACAAGACAAGAATCAGGGTGAATAAACCCACAAAAACAACGGACCTCAACAATAACCACAGCTGAAAGAAGCAGGTTGAACGAGGCCGAATTTGGAATGTTCGTTTTTCAAGTCAAGTCAATATACCAAATATACCCCAAGAGAAAGACAAGTGTTATGTTCCTGTATTTTACTAAAGTAACAACTGCCTGCCGGCTTCGTGGCTTAGAGGTTAGCGACTTTTCCCCGTAATCTCGTATACACTCGTAGGTAACGTGATGACGATGAGAATCAGCAGTGGTTCGAATCGTATCGGTAACTTACGGGGTATGTAAGCCGGCCGCTCAGAAAGCAATGGCAAACTACTGAGCGGAATCTTGCCAAGAAATCAACATACAGCTGAAAGATGCTGGTGTTGACAGCATGTCCTGTAAAGGATATGCAAAAAAAAAAAAAAAAAAAAAACTGCCTGGGACAGAACCGTTAAAACAACAGTTGCATAGATTGATTGATTGATTGATTGATTTAGGAACCGACATCACAGCATTCGGGGCATTCCCATAAGCGCTCCGTCCCCATCCGCAGAAGCCAGCGAAGAGTTCCAGTCCCTATAGTACCAGTAGCAATCTGATTATATGTTCGTCTCGCCTTTCCTCTAAGCGTCGAGCATCGGCCAGATCCCCTCGTCACTCCTCGCTGTCGCATTCTTGCCAGACCATGGTGATCCATTTGCTCCTCCGAGGTGCTCCCACAAGGCCGCAACCACGTCTGCCTTATCATGCATCATTACTCCACCAAGTTTTGCAGAGCCAGCCAATCTGTCTGCCTGTTCATTCATGAACAGTTGCATAGAAATATAATCAATTATTACTGTTTGAGATATTCTGTTATCGTTGCTTGCATCATCAACGAGTAATGCTACGTGCAGTGTTTATTTACTATGATGTTTGGTTTATGTACTTGCATGTCATGTTTTCTGTGGAATAATGTCGATTAAGTTATTCAACGCTGAATTTTAATCAAAACTTCTTAGATATGCAGACTATACCGTGTTACTAGCAGAAATGGAGCAAGAGTTACAAACCCCAGTGGAACAAGTAAACAGGCATAGTGTGGCTGAGATATTAAAATCCTAAAAACGAAAACTATGATAATTAGCAATGGAAAGGAAAGGTCATCAGTGAACATCACTGTAAACGGTGAGATTCTAGAACAAGTAACAAGTTTTTCCTATCTTGGACATGTAATAACAGATGATGGCAGAAGTGAAATAGGAATTAAAAAGAGAATAGAAATGGCCAAAATGCTTTTCAACAACATGAAATCAGTATTGCTTGCTTGCTTGCTTGTGTTCGCTGGCTGTGAACTCCAGCTTGAAGTCCTGTATGTCGGATGAAGACATCCTGTTGTCCAACATCAATGTGATGTCATACCAGACCTGAGGTTTGCGTGGGTATCCGTTGTCCCATGTCTGGCTTATTGGTGTGCAGACTGGTGGTTCCTCGTCGTGCAGGCAGATACTCTCCGACTTCGGAAGAATCAGCGATCCTACTATGTTAGCCAGGACCCCGAAGGGACCTGTTGCCCAGGACACATGACTAGGACGTGCTAGTAGGTCTTGGCCAGTATAGAACCTGGCCCTGGTGCCTTGGAAACACTTCTGCGTCCCAAATTAGTATTAACATCCAGAGAGATTAACAACGCATTAAAAATGAGAATTATAAAATGTTACGTATATTCAACACTATTGTATGGTGCGGAAGCCTGGACATTGAACAAGCAATTAGAAAGTCGAATAGAGGCTCTGGAGATGTGGATATACAGAAGAATATGTCGTATTTCAAGGAAACAGAAACAATCAAATGCAGAGGTTCCAGAAAAACTGGGAATGAAAAGAGAGTTGATGAAATAAATAAAAAAGAAGCAAGTGAAATATTTCAGCACGTTAAAAGATATAACACTCTTATTAAAACCATACTGAAGGCCAAGATTAAGGGCAAGCGAGCAAGAGGTTGACAACGATACAAGCGGGAAGATAACATCAAGAGATGGATGATCATCAATCTGACAGAATGTACAGTCAAGGCGAGAGACAGACAGTGCTGGAGATCCATTGCAGCCAACCTTCACTGCGGAGACGGTTCCTGATTGATTGAAGCAAAACTATTCCAACAGTAAGTTATATTTTCAAAAAGCACGTTTGGAAATTGTAAATATATCTCTAAGTAATTTCACCAAACAATGAAACTAAGCAGTCGTGGGTGGTACTACAAGATCCACGCATAAACACTCAGTGCAGATTAACGACTATAGCATATCAAACAGTTGTGTGATGTATGATACGATCAAATATTCATTCGTCTTGATATTGAATACGCTAGATGTCTAATATAAACAGAATTGCAGTGATCGTCTTTTTCAATGCCATGGCCTTGTATTGCGTTTTCAAGTATCGGGCGAGTAAACTCCGTTGAAATTCTGCATCAAACAGTTCTGTTTGCAGAGTAAAGCGATTGTTACGTGCTCGTTCTGATTGTTTAAAATAACATTTAGGAAAACCTTTCTATGAATGTCAAGTGTTTAATTTTTATTTTTTTTAAAGTTCCAGCTTCAAAATTCGTCACAGGTGAATTACATGCTATTCATAGATACCAAGAGATGCAAAGAAACATGATTCTAGAAAGTAAAAGACCATTTTCCCCGACTCTCAGATTGTGGAGAGGCTTCCGGTCAAGATGGCGGCGGATGTTTGTGTTGTTCTGTGACCGTCCCCTTTTTTCGCGTAGGAGATGGATATTTTCATCTCTTGCGTGTAATTTGTGAGCCTGGATGTAATACCAGAAGTTTCTTCTCAAGATCTGCGCCGATGCTACGGAGTTCGTGCATTGAGCGAAGCAATCCTTGAGTGAATTTTTCGCAGCGTGTGTGGTTCTGTGGTGTTCGGTTTTTTCATCATGGCGGAACAACGTGTGTTCTCCGAGCGGTGGGCAGTCAACCTAACAAGGCGACGTGGGCGCCGGGCAGGCCGCAAAGCGCAAGGTAAGCGTGGTGGTTTAAGGCGTTTTAGACTCAAGTGTGACCGTCTGGGCCTCAGGAATATCCGTATTCTATATTGGAACTGCGCCAGCGTAAAACAACGGGGCCCTATTCTAGAAAACCTGGTTTACAGGAATGACATTGTAGCGCTCCAGGAGACGAGACTGGGTGATCAGCTACTCCGAATTGCCGGCTTCAAATGTTTCTACAACAGACGACATCTGGGAATGGCGATTCTCATCCGCGACAGTATGGTGGCGTCAGAGCTAGACATGTCCAGTTGGGACAGTGACGACATACAAATACAGGCGGTAAGAGTTCAATCCGGTCTACCATTCGTGTTGGTTAATGTTTATGCCCGCAACGCGAGTATGGATTCCCAGAAGTGGCAGTGCTTAAGTGACATATTAGGTCACGAGAGAAATGTTATTTTCTGTGGCGATTTCAACGCTAAAGGCAGATCATGGGGAAACATTTCCTCCAACACACAGGGGAGGGAGCTCGAGACTGCACTTGAAACCATTGACCTGGTTTGTATCAACAGTGGCTGTGTCACCAGGACAGCAAGCCGTCCAGGTGATGAGGACAGTGCTATTGACCTGGCGCTGGTTTCTCCTTCACTCACTACAGTGTGTAGATGGGGTGTCCTAGGGCACCACGGCAGCGACCACCACCCTTGCAGCATATTGGTGGAGAAAGGCAGAACCAGGCAGCACAAGTTAACGGTCAAGACTTTCCAGTATGACAGTACAGGGCAAGATGTGGTGAGTAAAATAAGACGTGACAAGCGCAGAAAGCTTCAGGGCAGGAAAAAAAGCTGGGAGCAGCCACCTTGGTGGAATTTCGAGGTGGAGAAGGCCTGGGTGGATAAGCGTAGTGCTGTAAGGAGATGGCAAAATGCCAAGAAGAACAGAGCTGGCCATCCTAGTCCCTGCATGCACTTAGAAAGAGAGATGCACACAAAAGTAAGCTATTTAAAAAAACTGGTCAAGGTGGTTAAAAGTGAAAAATGGGCAGAGGTATGTCAAAGAGTAAGCACAGACAAGTCACTGAAATTGTTCTGGCGACTACATAAAAGCATGAGTGGGGTAGTCAAGAATAAGAGCATTTCTGACTTCCAAGGTGCTGACCTCATCTGGCAGAGGACTGACGAGGACAAGGACAAAGCCCTCTTTGAACGCTATCTAGAGCAGAACAACCAGACAGACATGGAGGCCGAAATCTTGCCAAGGAGGTCACCTCAGACAGGTGCAAGGCCCAGAACATTTCGGATGAAGACACAGTGACAGTGAAAGAAATCAAGGCTGTGCTTCGACGATCAAAAAACAGCGCTCCAGGGCCAGATGGCATAAGATATGACGACATCAATAGGTGTACCGACAACGAGCTAGAGAAACTAGCAGACATGTACAACAACAGTATAGGGAGTGCTAGCATCAAGGAGGAGTGGTTACACAGCTATCTGATTCCCTTGCCGAAGCCTGGCAAAGACCACACAAAAATTCAGGGATATCGAGTAATAACCATGCAGAATACAATAGGCAAGCTGCTGGAGAAGTTAATTGCCAGGAAAATATCAAGCCAGCTAGAGAGGCAAGGTGTTTTCCCACCTACCCTGGGAGGGTACCGTCCAAAAAGAGAAACCTGGACCAATGCAGCAGTTTTTGCCCATGATGTCTATGAAGGTTTCCACTCAGGCATTGAAACCTTTGCTGCAGTGATTGATCTTAAGGACTCGTACAACAGAGTACCATTGGATTTCTTAATGCTTCAGCTTCTTGAACTCAAGATAAGTCCTTTCCTCCTTAGTTGGATCGCTGCAGCCCTCTTCCAACGGAAAGTAGTTTTTAGATGTGGCAGTTGGACTTCGGAACCAACAACAATATATCCTGGCCTACCACAGGGATCACCATTATCTCCGGTGCTGTTCAACGCCTACACTGTGAGAATCACCAGCGAGCAGATCACTGGACCGGGGAGGACATTGTCATATGCCGACGATGTTTTAGTGTATCGTCAGGGTAAGGATAGAGATCAGGTTGCTGTGGAACTACAAACCGAACTCAATCGCATACGTACTTGGTGTGTTGAAGATGGGGCAATGGTCAATCCATCAAAGGCAACAGTGACATGGTTCTCTTTGAATAACCATATTGTCAACACTCCAACACCAACTGTAAATCTGTGTTCAGAGACAGTGGAAAGAACGCAGGCAATGAATTACCTGGGGATACGTTTTGATCAAAGCCTTGCTTATAATGAGCACATAGACCAGGTGATAACAAAGGCCAAGCGGGGTTTGGCTGCGATGCGGGTGATGGCGGCAGCAAACTGTGAGCAGCGCCATCTATGTCTTCTATACGAGGGGCTGGTCATGTCTGTTTTTGAATATGCGATGGCGATCCTGACTCTCAGCCGTAAGCAGATAGAAAGGATGGAAAGGATACAGAACGAAGCTATGCGCATTATTCTTGGATGTACAAGAGATACAGCATGCAGGGCGATGCGCTACCTTCTTGATTTTCCAACCATTGAAGACAGAATACAAATTTGCAGAGCACGTGCCTACCTCAGAGTTAACGCAAACACACAACATCCACTGCATAGTGAAATTAGGAAGGTGAAGGGCAGCAGGTTAAAAAGAGGAAGGTCGTGGATGGGTCAAGCCGAAGACATTCTTCAACAGGTGTGTTCACTTGAGGACTTAGAACCTGGCGAGGAGTGGGTACAAGTGCCAACAGATTTCTGTACGTCCTTTTCTGTTTGCATCCAACTAGACAGAAAATGCAGACAAGAAAATCCGGCTGCTGTGGAGGCGGAAGTACAAGCGTTGATTTTCGAGAATTCGTTAGACGGTGATGCTGTCATCTACACAGATGGGTCGGTCGTCCGACATGTGAGAAGCTCATGGGCCTTTACGGCTCAGGCCGGAGGGAGAATTGTGAAGAGAGACTCTGGTGCTTTTGTTGAGACCACAAGTAGCCTGACTATGGAAGTCATGGCAGTAAGTAATGCAATAATATGGCTCGAGACACAAACATTCACTAGAGCATGTTTCCTTAGTGACTCAATGAGCATGCTCAAGAGGATAGAGATGGGGTGGATCCGAAGAGAGTGGTTGCTGTCTCTGGAGCGGTCTCGGCTGGCAAAGATTAGTTTCATCTTCGTGCCAGGGCATGCGGGAGTACAAGGAAATGAGCGGGCTGACAAGCTCGCAGGTAAGGCTACTGTGGAGGAAGGCGGACGCGCCATGGACCAGGCTGACATTCTGAATGCTCTACGAGAAGTAAGACTTTTGCGAGAACCAAGTGATGACTGTGAATCTACAACTGTGGTCAGACTGCGAGAACAGCAAATTAAAAGAGGTGTGACCAAACAAGAACACTACGCAGGAAGCCAAAGAAGATTAATAAACCAACACAGAACTGTTAGCCGCTACACGCTGCAGGATTTGCTGAGGAGGGAATCCGAGCACTTATGGACTGAATGCGTGATGTGCAGTGAGGATGATCTGTCGACTAACTAACGACTAACTAATTTCCCCCGACTTATGAGGTATATGGTGCCAGAGGTACACGCTTATAGACCGATCGACACTCAGTGGGTGATTCAGTCAAGATCACTCCGACCTCGTAAGTTCTCAGACGATGCCCTGGTACCCAGTGTAGTCTGTCTGGACCTGGGAATCAATGTCAATTTTGGGGGGATTTGAATACACAACCACCCGGTCTGAAGCAGTCATGCTAACTATCCACTGCACGACGCCAGCTCCCAAAGTAAGTGCTACTTGCCTACATAAATGCCCTTAGTTCATCTTGTAAATGGACACCATACGTGATCAAATTACTTTCTGCCCGTCTACTGAAAGTGATCAGTTTAGTCAGCAGACTACGGAAGATTGAGAGCATCAAAGAGCATGTATTTTTCAGGTAAGGGAGTAACTAATCAATGTAGGATGCAGAATAAACTAATATCCCAAGCATACAACACGGTATTCAACGGGAATTTTAACACTCGATAGCACGAAAATACTAACCTACCATCCAACCTACATATCAACTAACCTACCATCCAACCAACCTATCAACTAACCTACCATCTAACCAACCTATCAACTAACCTACCATCTAACCAACCTATCAACTAACCTGCCATCTAACCAACCTATCAAATAACCTACAATCTAACCAACCTATCAACTAACCTGCCATCTAACCAACCTATCAAATAACCTACCATCCAACCTACCTATCAACTAACCTACCATCCAACCACCCTATCTACTAACCTGTCATTTAACAAACCTATCAACTAACCTACTATCAACCAACCTATCAAGTAATCTACCATCCAACCAACCTACCACACAACCTACAACTAACCAACCAGCAAACTCACATATTGGGTATTGTGCGAGGACCATCTTTACTTGTTTGACCAGTCGGCACTCGATGCCTGCTGTAGACGGTATCACGCGGGCAGATTTTAACTTCCCAGATAGTTTTCTATCACCCACTTCAAAAGGCTACGTCGAACCCTTTCTCATGGTGTCACGTAAAATTAAATTCCCGCTAGGTAGGAAATTTGAACCATGAAATACCATCAGGCAGGTGAGTGCACTAGCCACTAAAATAACGTGGCTTCTACCATAACTGTGTAAATCTTGCTATCAGGAGATACTGGATATTGTCTGTCTGAGGTTTGTTTCTTTATTATTCATTAATTAATTCGGCTCTGTTGCGAAGGGGTTACAGGCGCAATTCGTAATCCCGCATACCGCGCTAGAAACACAGCTGCGGGTTATTTGACAGCAAACCGTATGGCATCGATTTCTGTATAATGTTGGAGTGCCGGTCGTTCAGAAAGCAATGGAACACTGCTGAACGTAAAACTTCCCAAGAAATCACAAATAATAAAAAATATTGGAATTTTCTGTGACCTCTTGTAAATGATGTGCTAATAACTTATTAAGTACATATATCATTAAAGGTTAGAAGAAATGTGAATTTTTAAAAGTAGTCGGCATTGTTGTTAAAGTCTGATCGTAATTTTTCCCTCAATCATATATAAAACCTGCATAAATATAATATGATTTATCTTCACATTTCCCTGGAAAAATTAGCTTCAAATGTCCCTGGAATAAAATAGATGAACACTGTTTTGGAATTTCCAAAATGTCAATGACGTTGACGAAACAACACTGAGATATAAACTGCTCATTTATTTAGGAACACAAGTGAAGTGAGGTGTGTGTGTGTGTGTGTGTGTGTGTGTGTGTGTGTGTGTGTGTGTGTGTGTGTGTGTCGTGCGTGCGTGCGTGCGTGCGTGTGCGTGTGTGTGTGTGTGTGTTTTTTTTTTTTATCACATAACATCCATGCTATCAATGCGAAACCTGGACGATGACAGAAAGAAAACAAAAGAAAACTTACAAAAACAAAACTTAAGATTCCTGAGAAGGGTACTCAACGTATCTATCCATCCATCATGTGCCATGCCAAAAAGCGTGGGCTGTCATGTTTTGCCATCTCACTCGATCACCAGAGTCGTGGATCAGCTCCGTGTTCCTGTCTCGACCATGCCATGTGGCCAAGACATCCAGGTATCTACTTCTCGGTCTTCCCCTTGGTCTCTTCCCTTCGATCTTGCCAGTTGTGACCAAGTTCTCCAAGTCATTTCTTCTCATAACATGCCCAAAAAAGTTTGACTGTCTGCGTCTAATGTCTCTAATCAGTTGACGATCTTCATTTGTTTCTTGAAGGACTTGTTAATTAGTTGTTTTTTTTTTTATTTTTCTGTCTGTCCCTGGTATTCTTTGCATTTTCCTCAGAAACAACATTTCCACAGCTATCAGATGTTTTTCAGCTTGACTGCTCATTGTCCACGCTTTACATCCATACAAAAGTACAGGTTCTATGTAGCACTTCAACACTCTTTTTCTCGTTTCAAATGATATCATCTTATTGGTCAATATGTTTTTCATCTTGCAAAAGGCTACCTTTGCAATGGCAATTCGTGTTCTAATCTCTTCAAGGCATCTCCCATCAGATGTTATGACTGTTCCGAGATAACTGTACCGATTAACTTGCTTAAGAATATGCCCATTTACTCGTATATCGTATCAAGGTAAGAAAACATCAGAAATTATGAAATCAGGACTAAAGTGGGGTAACAGCAGCGCTGATTTTCATTAGAAAACAGTAAGGTAAATGGTTCTGCCATATACCTCGGCGACCAACTGACAGTATACCACAAAAAGCAATGATGTACAGACCAAATGGAACCAGAAGGCAGACGAGGCGCCCATGTAAGCAATTGTCAGAGGGAACAACAGAGTCCGTTATAATCTCGATATATTAAGCCCATAAACGGGTACTCTCCCATTATTTATGTTTCACCTCGACACTGCAAGGTACAAGAGGAACATGGTGAGTTTATATTTCGATATCTCAAGGTACAAGAAGAACAAGATGAGATAATGTGGTCACATGACATCACACTCGTAAAGGATTGAAGCTAAGGTATCATTTATTAAACGATGTAAACATTTTGTGTTTGCTTTAGATGTCACCCTCAGAGGCATTAACGTGCCTTCAGAAAACATATGATAATACTAACAACTAGTTAAAGGATAACGCCGATTAGTGACTTTATAGAACACCAAAGAATAAAATGCGTAGGGCATTTAGCTAGAATGGAACATGGTCTCCCGGCCCTTTCAGCGTTCTACGTGAGAACATCGAGGTACAAAGGGAGACAGCGACCCAGGAAGACTTGGCTAAATGGAGTGAAAGGGACATTGAAGAAATCAAATATGACATTAGTACAAGAAACAAGACTAGCGAAAAAGAGAAAATTACTTTAGCTGCTCTCTGTGGGGGTTTAGCGGCAAAAGCAGTAGAGCAAAGCAAGAAGAAGGACAAGAAGAAGTAGAAGAAAGACTACCATCCAGTAGCTTGCCATATGCAGAAGTGTCCCCCCCCCCTTCCCCCACACCCCAGAACAGTATTTCGAAATGTCTGTCAATTATGAACCAGATGCCCTACCTCTGTTGCTGTCATGTGCAATTCATCTATCACATCTTTAAACTATTTGCTTGCCTTCCTCTTTTCCGCTTCTCATGTTCAGCATCTCTCTGAGGTTATCTTCTTCAGACTTCCCTGTCTTTTTATGTGACGAAGATATCCCATGATCAAGTGAGATGGCAGAATATGACCGCCCAAGCTTACCGGCATGGCACATGATGGATGGATGGAAGCAATGTTCTTCAAAACTGAACTCCTGCTGGATGTATCTGTTTGTTCTTTGTTCAGCCCAATAAACGTATAAATATACTGTACAACTCGTATGTAGCATTTACATTCCAAGGAGCAAATGAGTTTTTAAGCTGAGTTGTTAAGTGTACAAGTTTCACACACACACGTGAATTATCATAGGAAATGAGCTTTCATTCAGTACTCTGACTGTTGTTGTTCTGTCTGTTCCGATCCATACAGATTTTAGTTGCTTTAATGTTTGCAGAACAATGCTCTTTATTCTGTTAATTTCTGTCACAACATTCCCATCCCCCACAGCAGTCAGTCTAGACTTTCAAAACTGTTGACTTTAAGTAATTTCACTTCATTGATACCATCATGTTGACATATGTGTTTTATAGTTGGTATTGTGATATTTGGGTTGGTTTAATTAAGAAATACATTTTCGATTGTTTGCTTTTTGCAAGATGGAAAACATATGGACCAATAAAAAGATGTCATTTGCAACGAAGAAAACAACAAGCGTGTTGAAGTGCTACATTAAACCTGTGCTTTTGTATGGATGTGAAGCGTGGACAGTGAGTAAACAGGTTGAAGCACATCTGATGGCTGTGGAAAGGTGGGATTTGAGGAAAATGCAAATAATACCATCAATCAATCAATCATGTGCCATGCCGGAAAGCGTGGGCGGTCATGACTCGCCATTTCACTCGATCACCAGTGTCAGCTCAGTGTTCCTGTCTCGTCCATGCCATGTGGCTAAGCCATCCAGGTATTTTCCTCTCGGTCTGCCTCATGGTCTGTTCCCTTCGATCTTGCCAGTTGTCACCAAGTTCTCCAATCCATTTCTTCTCATAATATGTCCAAAAAATTTTGACTGTCTACGTCTAATTTCTCTAATCAGTTTACGATGTTCATTTGTCTCCTGTAGTACTTGGTCATTGGTTTTTCTGTCTGTCCATGGTATTCTGTGCATTTTCCTCAGAAACCACATTTCTGCAGCCATCAGATGTTTTTCAGCTTGACTGCCCATTGTCCAAGTTTCACATTCATACATAAGAACAGGCTCTATGTATCCCCTCAACACTCTTTTTCTCGTTTCAATTGACATCTTTTTATTGGTCAGAATGTTTTTCATCTTGCTAAAGGCTACTTTCGCCATGGCGATTCTTGTTCTAATCTCTTCAAGGCATCGCCCATCAGATGTTATGACTGTTCCAAGATAATTGTACCGATAGTTAGTTAGTTAGTTAGTCGTAGTTCCAACCTCATAGCAACGGGTTGTCCCCATTATGCTCCGTTCCTGTGCCAGCGAATATCGCACAAAACGCTCCCCACTGTCCAATGCGAAAAGTGGAAAAGACAGGAGTCTCGACAAACAACAGCCCGCACAGATACACTGTGCATAATGCCACCGCCAGAATGTCAACACAATAGTCCCCAACGAAACTCCCAGTTCATGTCTGATTGAATCGGCAATTATTTTCCCATCTGGATGTTTCCTAGATGTTCATCCACACAGTCCACGAAAATACAGTTCATCGTCGATGGCAGTGGCAGTCAACCAGAAGCCCAGCAGCCACGCATTTCTGCATAAGGCAAAAACCGGTCAACTCTGGGACATAGCCATCTACCATCGCTCCGAATATGCAGTCACATTCCAAAAAACCTCGGGCAGATTCAAAAGCATTTCACACGAAACTCACAGCTCACAGTGTCGCGCCACGCACTCACTCAGTAGCAGGACGACGGAACCATCACTTGTTGAAGGATATTTCCATTTACTTGTATATTACATTGTGGCACTTCTTCCTTCCTAGTGACGACCATAACCTGTGTCTTTTTACAATTTAATTCTAACCCCAGATGCTCACTGTGTACAACAACAAAGTCTACTAATTGTTGCAGATCCTGTGCATTGTATGCAATCAATACTGTGTCATCTGCATATCTAATGTTATTGATGTTTCGTCCTCCAATGCTGATTCCATTTATATACTCTACATTTCTGAAAATATTTTCACTGTATAGGGGAAAAAGATCTGGAGACATCACACATCCCTGCCTAACACCTCTCTTAATAATACCATAGACAGACAGAAAAACCAATGGGCAAGTCACACAAGAAACAAATGAAAATCGTAAACTGATTAGAGAAATTAGACGTAGACAGTCACACATTTTTTGGATACGTTATGAGGAGAAATACATCAGAGACCTTGGTGACAACTGGCAAGATTGATGGGATAAGAAGATGGGGAAGACACAGAAGTATATATATATATATGGATAGCTTTGGCCACGTGGCATGATCGCGACAAGAGCACGGAGCTGATCCACAACTCTGGTGATCGCGTGAGATGGTGAAACATGACCGCCCACGCTTATCGGCATGGCACATGATGATGATGATTTTGCAATGATAATATTAATTTCTAAATTCCCATTTGTATTGATGAAAGTAATAATGTGTTGTCAGCATATGGAATTTCTGAAACATGTAACCGTCCCATTACAAAGAGATCATTATGTCTCTTCCTTGTCAATATTCTATTCAACATGCCGCTTGGTGTTTTCAGTGTGTAAGTTAAACAGATAAGGGGACAAAATGCATCTCTGTTGACTCACTGTTCTATATCAAACCAATCTGCGGTATCATCACTTACTCTCACGGCTGCCTGTTGTGTCCTATAGCGCGTTTATGAACTGTATTAATTTAGTTAGTCAGTTAGTCTCGGTTCCAACTTCACGTCAAAGGGTCACCCTATTATGCTCCATTCCTGTGCCAATGAATGTCACACAAAATGCTCCTCACTGCCCCTATGTGAAAAGTGGAAACAGACTAGAGTCTAGACAAACCAACAGCCAGCACATATATACTATGCTTAATGCAGCTGCCAGAATGCCAACACAAAAGTCAGCCACGAAAAATCCAATTCATCGTCGATGGAAGCTGCAGTCACTAAGAAACCAGCAGCCACACATTACTGCAAAAAGCAACCCAGTTAGTTCAGTGACCGGCCGTTTGCCATTTTTCTGAAAATGCAGTTTACTCTACAAACAGCCGCGGACAAATGTAAAAGAACTCCACACGAAATTCACAACTCACAATGTCGCTCCACACACTCAACTCAGTAGCAGAGCGACGGAACCATAACTTTATTAAGTGTAATGGTAAACCCATTTCATCCACTATATTCCATAATTCTTTATGTTCTACACAGTCCATCCTTTGAGTAGTGTATAAATGACGAGTACAGATCTACGGTTAATTCATTGTTAGTTTCAATAATTTCCATTATGTTACAAATACTGTCACGTCTTGCTCTGTTTCATATAATGGCAGCCTGTGTGATGTTCTTCTATGTTCTTTTAAAATTATATATATATATATATATTCTACAAATTATAAACTTCTATTTCCATGTAAAGTTTTCCCATAATATGTGCATGACTTCTCAAGGCGTCTGTTAAGTGACTAGTACATAATTTCACGTCACCTCTTTTAGTGTTAAGATTTATTTATATTGGTGGTACCACAATGAATAAATAGAAACTTTTTAAGTGACGTAAGTGCTTCGTGAAAACTTTAATAGAAACAGTTGGATTATGTTCGTTGACGGGACACCAGCCATCGATGCCAACAGGTTAAAACCCCAAAAAAAGTTATCAGTTGACAGTGTCATATTCCTCGAAGTATCTTTGTATTCTCCGACACATAATCGCTTGATTTTCTTGCTCTTTCTCCTCACATCTGCAATAAAAGGGCAGCTGCCTACGAATACCGAGGTCATTATCACCAATGCTACAATGCAACTGAAAGCAGTTTCAAGAGGTGGGTAAAAAGAATGTTTTCAACTGCTCTTAAGCAGATGAAATTAGTGCAATGTTTACCGAAGTGGAAGATTTAGAAGGAAATGGTTGTAAATAACTGAACAAATTTTTTTTTTTTTTTTTTTTTTTCCTTTTGATAATTAAGAATATACTTAATTACTTCTTCTTCGTACTTTTTTTAAAGGGCACCCCGAGTGCCTATAAGAAAAAAAAATAACTGAACAAATTAAGTGAACTTTTTGAAACTGTCTCGTATTTAGGTATAAAAGAACTATGTAAATTTAAGCCACAGAAATACCAAACTGCCATACCTGTACGAAGTCTTGGAATCAAAGGGAATACTGAACTTTCATTGCTTTTTAAAAAAATATAATTGTTACAGTTGCACTCACTGACACATGGCTGTGAATCATGGACAATTTGTAAAGTGGGGAAAATCATCATTAAAGTTATAGAAATTTTGTAAGACGTGCAATCGAAATGAGAAATGGTGATTTTCTTAAAAAGGTCAAGACACAATGAAAGCGTTTACACCGGACATGCGAATAGCATAATAAACATCCGTGGGTCAAATCTCGACAGAATACAAACTGTTACATGTTCAATTTCTAAGGAAACAACGCTTCTCACCTTGAAGTGATTATTCCATGATTGCATTACGCCTGTCGCATCAACAGCAAGTAACGTCTAGGGTACAAGTCGTTAAAATATGTGTTGGGGACAGTAGAAGGTTAAGACAATGCATTGCATTTAATGTCACTGCATAGCCCAGATATTGAACAAGATAGAACTATTTTAATTGTAAATAATTGCTATATGTGGAACATATATGAATGTGTCCTTTCTTGAAAGAAAACTACCATACATTCAGTTTTACTAACGTTTACAGATAATCACTTTTTCTCTGTCTCCTCAACCACCATGTCAAGAATAGTTCGCAAATTATTTACAGAGCTGCTCTTAAAATTGTCTCATTCGCACATCTCAGAATATTTAAGTTTTGTCCACGGACAAGAGGTTGGGCTTTTCTGAGTGTTGTAAATATCGACAAGATCAAGTGATGAAAGCACGTACTTTGTGTCAGTGATCTAACTTTCCTTTACTAAGTTCTTAATGTCTCTGACGGCTGCTTCCCCGTGCTGTTTTCCTTTAAATGTTGCCGTCACACGTTTTCAAGTTTACTTCTTCTCATAACATGCCACAAAAATAGTGTTTGTCTGTGTCTAATTTCTGTAATCAATTTACGGCTTTAATTTCTTTCTTTTTTTTCAAGAATTTTATCATTTTCTTTTTTACCTGTCCATGATATTCTTTGCATGTTCCCAGGATATCATATTTCCATTGCAATTAGGTGTCTAATTAAGCTTGAAAATGAACACGTCCGTACAGAAGGCGATATACTCACTAGCATATGGTGGTTTACTTATTCATTCATCCAGTGCCTTGCCGGCTGGCGTGGGCGATCATGCCTCTCCACAAATTACTATCTCTGACGTCATGGATCAATTCATGTGTTGACTCCTTTCCGTGCTATCACACAAGACTGCCAAGAATCTTCTCATACTGTCTTCCTCTATCTCTCTTTCCGCAAATCTTTCCGGTTGTCACAACATGTTCCAGTTTTTGTCTTCTCATAACGTGGCCAGAATACGATGACTGCCTCTTTCTGATGTTTGTGATACGTTGTCTTTGCGACTCAGCTTCCCGTAAAACTGTCCTGATTGCTCATTTTGGCTGTCCAATTAATTTTCGGCATTCTTCTATAAAACCACATCTCCAAGGCTTCCATGGATTTTTTTCGCCTGTTTATTTTATTATGGCGGGTTACATATCTTTCAAATGATGTTATTGTCTGTCGTGATAGCGTCGTTGTCACTACACTTAACTATCTTCACAATGGCTCAGGGTGTCATCCTTAGAAATAGTTGTCGTCAAAGGCATCATCAAACCGTGATCAAAATTAGGTATCACTTAAAACCTGTGATATAAATTAGGTTAATCATAACGAAGGCTGGTGCTGAAGTGGCTGATCATGTTACTCCACTATTCTGCCTAAGTTTTACCACAATGTCTTGTCATGCGCCTGTGATGTAGTTATTCCTTGAATGTCCTCGTTACTTTCCACGACTTTGCTCATCAACATTTTTGGTACTTGTCTTCTATTTCGCTAATTGTTACCAACATAGGATGGTTGTAATTTTGAGTATTTGCCAGTATTTGTCAACGTTCATTATTTTTACTTTTAAAAGAATGTATGCATATCCTGTCTGTCTAGCTTTCTATTTGCACACTGTGTTAACATTACATCTCTGAAGAGTTCAACTTGTTTTCATCTGGGCCTGAGTGGTCTCGAGGTATGGTGCTAGCCTCGAGTGCTGGAGGTTCCGGGTTCAAGCCTCGGTGAGGGCCTGGGATTTTTTCACGTCGACTTCTAGTACACAAATTTCCTCTGGTCTCTGGGTAGTGAGACCAGACGCCCGTGTGTATTGTTGCGTACGTAAAAAATCCGTTGGCAGTTGGAAATCGAAAAAGAGTAGCCTAACGGCGCTGCCCGGGCAAAATTTCGAGTTAAAAATCTACCCAAAGTATTTCAGGGTCCTCGCCGGTGCTACGGAGCTCGCGTACTGATCTGAGATTCTCAGAACTCAGGCTTGAGTTAGGAGTAGAACGGAGCACTTATGGGTTACACCCGTGTGCCATGATGTTGATCCATCAACTAAACTAAACTAAAACTAAACTTCATCTACTATGATTAAAGTTCATGTTTCATAGCGGCATAGAGTTACTGGCTAGATATGTGTAGTGGAGATACATATTAAATTGGTGACAGAGAAATGGGCATGTAAGGTGGCCGTCGTCTTGCAGGACATGTTATGCCTCGAATAATATTAGCTCACGAAAACTATCCGCAACTATGTCGTATTTCTCATTATGGATTATGACGTGTGGATAGGTAAGGGTTCGATTGCTGCACCCGTCATTTCCTACGGAAAGGAAAGTCTGGCCACCTATCCCATTATTACAAACAGCAAACTGATTACAGATAAGGAACTGATTTTAGATAGCCTTAGGCGAATAGGTTCCCGGACGCAATTCGTAATCCCGCGTAACGCGTACGAAACACAGCTGCGGACGACTTGGCAGCAGACCATCTTGCGTTGGGGTTTTATAAAATGGTATGAGTACCGGTCGTTCAAAAGCAGTGGCAAACTACTGAACGTAAAACTTGTTATGAAATCACAAACTCTAAAATATGCTGGGCTAACCATGACGTCATGTAAAGGATATGCAACTAACTTAACTATTTTTTTTTAGCTGCTGCCTTTCTGCAGATGTATGTAGTATTGATTACAGACAATGCCTAGGATCTGCAACAATTAGTAGATGCTGTTGTTGTACACAGTGAGCAGCTAGGGTTAGAATTAAACTGTAAAAAGACACAGGTTATGGTCTTCACTAGGAAGAACGAAGTACCACAATGTAGTATACAAATAAATGGGAATATTCTTCAAGAAGTGAATCGATACAATTATCTCGGAACAGTCATAACATCTGATGGGAGATGCCTTGAAGAAATTAGAACACGAATCGCCATGGCGAAAGTAGTCTTTAGCAAGATGAAAAACATTCTGACCAATACAAAGATGTCAGTTGAAACGAGAAAAAGAGTGTTGAGGGGATACATAGAGCCTGTTCTTTTGCATGGATGTGAAACTTGGACAATGTGCAGTCAAGCTGAAAAACATCTGATAACTGCAGAAATGTGGTTTCTGAGAAAAATGCAAAGAATACCATGGACAGACAGAAAAACCAATGACAAAGTACTACAGGAGACAAATAAAACTCGTAAATTGATTAGAGAAATTAGACGTAGACAGTCAACAATTTTCGGACATGTTATGAGAAGAAATGGATTGGAGAACTTAGTGACAACTGGCAAGATCAAAGGGAACAGAACAAGAGGAAAACCGAGAGGAAAATACCTGGATGGCTTGACCACATGGCATGGACGAGACAAGAAAACTGAGCTGATCCACGACACTGGTGATCGAGTGAAATGGCGAGTCATGACCACCCAGGCTTTCCGGCATGGCACATGATTGATTGATTGATGTAGGCAGGGGCGCAGAGGTGTTTCCAAGGCACCAGGGCCAGGTTATATACTGGCCAAGACCTATTGACGCGTCCTCGTCGAGCGTCCTGGGCAACTGGTCCCTTCGGGGTCCTGGCTCAAGTCAGTAGGATCGCCGATTCCTCCGAAGTCGGAGAGTGTCTGCCTGTACGGCGAGGAACCACCAGTCTGCACACCAATAAGCCAGACATGGGACAACGGATACTCACGCAAACCTCAGGTCCTGTATGACATCACACTGATGTTGGACAACAGGATGCCTTCATCCGACATACAGGACTTCGCGTTGGAGCTCAAGCCAACGAAGACAAGCAAGCAAGCAAGCATGTAGGCAAACTAGCAGAAGATGCCTTTTATGAAGTGTGCAATGTTATCTCTCGGTATTTAATGATATGTACCCACATGCATACAATCAAAAGGGTAAGAAATAATTTTGTTACCTACCTTTCTAGGTTTTCCTTCGCAAGTTCAGAATAAAATCACTTACATGTACAATATAATTCTATGTCGCCGTCAATCTTTTTAAAAACTGGTAACTCTTAACATAACCGCACGCGACATTAATTACCTGGTAAATTCTCGAAGTCCGTTCAGGTTACTTGTATATTGTACTCTAATGACAATTTGCACACTCAAAGTAACATAGTCAGTGGTATCCAATATCCTTTACTTTCAAGCACATATTCTATTTAAAAAATGGAAACAAGCAAGGTTTGTTCAGATTCTGCTGAGAAGCAGCAAGTGCAAGCAACATATATCTTGCGTCAAAAAATTGTCAGGTTCGGTGTACAATTCCCTGACATCGGTTTATTTGGTGTAATATTCCAGGGAAATAAATAGCAACAAAATATATCAAATACACACATACGCGCGCGCGCAAGCACACACACGGACAAACATATGTGTGTGCTATACATTTTTGTGCTATAAGTTTTCTAGGCTGTACTCACTGAATATGGTACTTTTGTGAGGAATAGTATATGTTGGTTGTACTTTCTCCGCATGATCTTAATCTGATTATTTTATCTTCGCATGATCTTAATCTATCAATTTTATCTTCATAATGTGCTGCACTCACTTGGTGCTGGCAACATCATGCTATTTGCTACATTATATACAACCCAAACACTTTCTTGATATGCAAGAAGCTAGTAGATACGGTCTACAACCAAGCATTTGAAGCTAATTTCATGAACTAGCCGCTGAAGATATTGCTGTCAAAACGTTTACATATAGTCACACACATAAAGTATCCCTTTACACACAGTTAGCCGTAATTGATATATAGTGCTAGCCCTGTATTCTATATAACAATCGCCATCCCATGGATGATGTGCTCAGTATCACACCGACAGCCTCCACTTCCCAAAACATGTCCTGGTACCCAGTCTAGACTAGACTGACCTGTCAGCCCAGTGCAAGTTTAAAAATCAACCTGAATGGAATTCGAATACATGACCAGAGGGCCAGCGGATAAGAAAGCTTGCTACTGGGCCACTGCGGATCCCTGTCTCATATTTAAGCCTGGCATAATTCACAATACTCTGTGGCCAGAATTAGTGGTGCTGCATTCAATAGTAAAGTGTAGCGTAATTCAGCAAGTTCATGCACTTTCTACCGCGACATTCGAAGCTTTATGTGTAGCAATTGTGTGACTAGATTTGCCGCATTATTCAAGACACTGTACTGCTTCCGCGTGACTTGGGGCTGTTAGGACTTGTTCAAAAGCAGTGGATCCCCTTAGTGAATTTAATCACAGAAGCCACAGACACAAGGCTGTCACAGTTTGTTGCCTGTCATATTTCCCTGCATGTCGTCAGGTGCAGACTGCAGACTTTTAACATTTGAAGTGAAATATTGAATTATATTTTGATTGAAATGCATAACACACACTGGCCACTGATGCTCTTCCAATTGTGGTGCGCAACTGTTTTCATCGCAGTAATCACAGATTCGCTATAAAGTCTATTAAAGACTGCCTGCAGCGAAATATGGCAGGCATCACATTGTGCATCGGATTATTTATAGCTTCTTTGTTTACATATATTTGTTAGCATTTTATGTATAATGAAACCGAGCATAATCAAGTTAAATCTGAATATTTATCTGAAATCATGGAGCTTCTTTTGCTAGAGTGTCGTTAATGTTATGGACGCGTGTGATTCACTAAGCATATTGGTTATTATAAAGTTTCTAGATGTTGTATTTATAACTATTTTATTAACAGCTAAGTTGGCAATATTTTGTACACGTCAATATTTTTAACAGGATTCACAAAATTGTGTTTCTAAAAGCCGTGTTAACATTTTAACTCGGTATAATTATAGTATTAAAGAAACTGCACCGCTTCCTGTAGGATTCGTAAAATTCTATTTGTTGCAATTGTGTTGCAACTTTATTCGAAAAACTGTTACTTAACTGGTAAAAAGTTTATATATATATATATATATATATATATATATATATATATATATATATATATATATATATATGATAAACTGGTTTATGCAACAGAAACAACGTGAACCTTACGTCGGAAATGGCAGTCTGGGTGTCATGTGCTGAGTGTATGGTGCACAGTTGCAGATTGCTCAGTTGATCATCTCTCTGGCTAACCACAGAGACACGCCAAATGTTGTCAGTACCTTACTCCCATCATTTCACTTACTGTCACCATCGTCCCCTAACCTCCTCTTCACCTCTCCTCCCCTACAGCATCTGTCATTGGGCCCTGCGCAGCGTCCACAGCAATAGTTCCTGCCACACCGCTCCGGTCCCAAAGTCAGCTTTTCGCTTTTATTTCTGCCTCCCTTTTCCCGCTTAGAGATGCCAGAAAAACACTGAACGATTTACTTAGCTTTCCAGTTTTTTCCCTTCTTTCCCGCCGTTCAATTCGATCGCCTCCCCCGCACGCCATAATCGTGTGCCATAAATAACCCAGCTGCTGTAGGGACAGATATAAAATGCGAAGTGGCGAGAGGCTGATGAAGCGTTCGTCTTGTGCTCGCATCGCGTAATAACTCCCACACGTCGCCTGGAGTCAAGCCTGTTTTATCAGTTGCTTCCGATCTTGGTGTCGATGAGAAGTTGACCGTTCTGGCCACATCATATAATTTTTTTTTTTTTTTTACACGGCCTGTTTCAATAATGTGTTAATAATTTAGTTTTATAGACCCGAGAAACGCCAGAACAATGATAGAGAACGGGAAATTATAAAACATCAAAAGAGAATTATATTGGAGGCAGACAGGTATGCTGAGATCAGAAAGATAGAGGGTGGTGAAATATAGTCTGACTGGTAATGCATTATACAGTAGGAAGAAATATAGCAAGAACAAAAGGTTGAGTTTATATTTGTTCCAGTTAGAGTAACAAGATAGAGGGTTTATATTTGTTCCAGTTGCAGAAAACAAGATAAAGGGTTTATATTTATTTCAGCTCCAGAAAACAAGATAAAGGGTTTATATTTGTTTCAATTGTAGAAAACAAACAAAGGGTGTATATGTGTTCCAGTTGTAGAAAACAAGATAGGTTGTTTATATTTCTTCCAGTTTCAGAAAACAAGTTTCTGCCAGTTCCAGAAACAAGATATAGAGTTTATATTTATACCAGCTGCAGAAAACAAGATTAGGGGTTTATATTTGTTCCAGTTCCAGAAAACAAGATAAAGGTTTTATAATTGTTCCAGTTCCAGAAAACAAGATGAAGGGTTTATATTTGTTCCAGTTCAAAAATGCACGATATGGAGTTTGTTTTTTTTTTTTTTTAAACCTTCCAGATAAGGTGATAATGGCTGATCTAAAAGCAAGGTCAACAGAGGTGAAGGTTTTAAAATATTTGTCTCGGAACTTTTCTCTTATTGTGCCATCTGTATGTGATTCATACGTAGGTTTTGCAACACGAAAAGTACAATTCTCGCATGTGCAGTCACAGACTCTAGGGTTTGTAACACACGCAAAGTACAATGCTCGCATGTGCAGTCACAGACTCTAGGGTTTGTAACACACGCAAAGTACAATGCTCGCATGTGCAGTCACATACTTAAGGGATTGAAACTGTCGTAAGTTATCATTTCTTACTTTAGTGTCGTCCCTGGAGTGAGGGGAATCAACACCCACATTTTTTATTACCCCAATATTATTGTCTTAGAGAAACCACCAGACTCCGTCCACAAAACTCCGTCAGTCTGCAGGCACCTCTTTCTTACTCTCACTCACCCCTAGATCATGCCCCCTCTCATTCTTCACGAATATAACATACTTGACAACTCTAGCCTCAACAAATAAATACAAGAAAATTTATTAAAGCTAAGAGTATATGTGGGAGAAGTGTGTGTATGGGTATAAAGTGTAGAATGTGTGTCGCATGTTCTAAGGTGAATATGTAGAAATCAGACCCCAAAGCTCCGGATCACAGTCTGATCATCATTGTACGAGTTACACCACATTATCACGGGTCAGTAAACAAAAACCTCACCATACGCCGTGTCCCTCTTGTGCGATGTTGACTCTCTCCGATAGCCCCTTTGATAACCCAGATACCTGGTCACCAATCACGAATATAGTCTGATATTGCTCTGGCAGCGATCATACACCTTGTTAATAAATGTCTACATGGTTCCGAACTATAAACCTTCCTTGCTGTGACAAAACGCCAGTGGCCCATGTCCTCATGCCTTCTTTGGGTTTGGGTAAACAGGGGGAAACAGCTTTCGGGAACCCCTCAGTTCTCTTATTCGCTCAATCACCATAGAAGATAGTTCTCTGGGATACTTTAACAACACGATCTTTTTAATAGAACGATTAGATATATGTCTTGTCTTGGGGGAAAACCCGATAGGGCACCTTGCACCAAATACGCACTAATGTAAAGTCTGAGGCCATCAATGTCGGTTTAATCACCTACCATATGTAGACTGCCTCATGTCTATTTGACACTTCAAAGAGTGCGACAGATGAAGCGCAGCATGCTACTGGCTGAATGAAAGGTAACAATGAGGTTTATTTAATACTGCTAGACCTTGGTCTATAAAGCTAACTGGTTGTCACGACTAGTGAGACGAATTGGCGAAACGGCAGTCTTGCCATATTGGGAGTGGGTTGACCGTTGGCCAATCTAGCTAAGCATCTTCTTCTTGGCATTGCCTGGGAACGAATCTGAGCAATATAGCTTCCCAGATGATTTCGCTTGTTCTTGGCAGCAGATGGGCGAGGGCTATCTTTCCTCCTACGGCCTGAACTCTGCATACTGTCATCTTTCATTGGAATATAATCATTATATAGATACGGTATGCCGGAAGGAGGGAATGGCTCCGTGGGGATGGATTCCACCCATCTATGATCTATATTTTTGAGCCGGAAGAGGCTATCCACTGGGCTATCTCTTTCATCTTTTGGCGGATAGGGTGGCCGGGTGAACTGAATAGTTACTGGTCGATAAGATCATCTAGTTCTACGTGTAAGGTGAGGCACTGCCGGTACATTGCGGCGACAGCTCAGACAAGAGCAGCAGCCGGAAGGAGTAGTATCTTCTTTCCTATTCTTGCTAGGGATGGGGAACTACACTGCGTGCCATACAGCCCCACTACTATAATATTAGTTGGGGGGGGGGGGGGAGAAACACATATCACTACGCACACCGCACTGCAAGAGTTTTCTCGTGAGAAAGGCAGGGTTTGCAAGTGAGAGATAAGCCTGGAAATGAATGTGCCCAATAATAATAAAGGCTTGGTATGAGTGTGGAGAGTGAGTCTTGTATGCAAAAAGTTCCTAGGGTCAAACGACAAGACTTCGTCAAGCTGAAGGCCTAGTCTAGGAAAGACGCCACCAATCCAGGACCTCTTGTCAGGTCAGGCCAATTCAATCAGGTCTCTTGATTAGTACTATTATATATATTTTGTTTTGACAACTGATATGCTGAGACCAGTAGGAGTCTCCATGTCGGCTGTACCTGAAGTTTACGCTGGAGGCTTTCACTATTGTTTGTCATCTCCAGGGTCCTCTTCTTTTGGAAGTAAGAATCGAGCTGAAGGTATCGACAGGGCTCTACGCAGAAAGTATGTTTAAGACGATGCCATGTCAAGTTTTGGGCCATGCCAGGTCTAAGGGTATGATCTCTACGAGATAGAGCCAGTGGTGACTTTGAAAGAATGACCATCAGCTGTACTGATACATCACCAGTCATCTCGATACGCTAGGATCGAGTCCTTTTGTATTATTGGCTGGACCCCGCCAATCACTCAGACACACCCATTATTATATAAGAATTGTTCTCCATGATATTATTTCCTACCCGACATTATGCCAAGTGATTCCATGGCACTTCCCTAGAACATTTGATTACTATAGACTGTGGTCCATGGAAACTTGGAAGCTTGATTCTACAGCGGCCTGTTGTTCCTACAACCGATCGGGAAGGAGGATACTACCGAAGGACCTAATCGGTGAGGCAGATGTCGACTGACGGGACTTTGTAGTACTCTTCGGTCTATGAGGAAAATCCATGAGGCTCTGTGCCTGAATTGACTTTATACTTGTTGTGTCTATACCGAACTATCTGTTTAACTGCCTTAATGTTTTCCTGTGCTGTTCTTTAGTAGGTTAATAAAATTACTTTCAAGTTATTCTGACGAACGCCATGTTATTTATGCCTCAGCCAGAAAGACACGTCAGGGAATAGGTCCCGAGGTCGAAAGAGAGAGAGTGACAGTGAGTCCGGGGAACGGAGGAGGGTTGGCAAGCAAAGACCTATCCCAGCCAGGGCGAAAGAATAATTTTGAAACATTGTGACATAGTTATTTGGGACCCTCCACGTAGCTTGTTACACTTGCCTATTGAAAACAAGTAACACGGTTCCAGGGAATAAATGATTCCTTCTTAAAAGTCCTACCGTTTTCACTCTTACACTGTTTTCGTTCTTAGAATTAATTTCTATTAATATTTCTCAGGTGCTGTGAAAATGTTATAACACTTTAATGTTATGTCACTTGTAGTGTGAAAAGCAACACTCTAATGTTCGTTCACTTGTATTGTGATATTCAAACACGATATTGTTCTTACACCTGTGGTGTGACATAATAAACCCTTTTCTCATGGGCTAAATGCACAGGCCACTGAACAGATCTCCTCGTACCAAGTTCTCCATGATACAAACAATTCAGCATCTGTTCTTTGTAAACCCCGAGGGAACCTGTGAAAGAGACACAACAAACTCGGTGAGGGCAATCTGATACTGACTCCTATTAGATGAGTGTAGGTTTACATTCTTACTCAGATTCATGACAGTGAACCAATTTCTGTCATGTCAGAGGAGCTCCTCCCCCTGGCCTGAGTTAGGGCAAGACAAGGAAAGACCAATATACGAAGTGTAGAACCCCAGTAGACCCCCACTGGAATATCCCACCCTTGGACATTTCCCCTATCTCCCCCCATTCCCAATCACACTAAATATCATCCCCTTTCACTATCCTCAACTAGCTGAGCTATTTTACATCTCACACTAGTTAGTTTAACACTGCGACTGTCTCTTGTCGCCGACACTGTTTTTATACTTGACTACATAGCAACCACTACGTTAAAGTTCTAAACTCTAACTATCATTTTACTATTCTACATTATTAACAGATTAAATGCTAAGTGTAGATACCCTATGAATTCCTAGCTCACAATACGAATTGAATCTCCAAATTGCCATGAAAGACACATGTTTTATTCTCAAATACACTGATAGTAAACATGCGGGATTCTTTTCACTACGAGCACTGAGCTATTCAACACTTTAGCCTAGGTCAACTTTATTGTGCACTCCCGACAACAAGCTTGTCTTTATATATTCTGGGATTGACCTCGTGACGTCATTCTCCTGTCAACAACATGTGGCAATCGAATCATGGCGGCGCTTTGCCTTTCATCTTGAATCTGCTTTATGACAACCGGGAAACTCTTTTCCCGTTTCTCCGGGGAATCATCATAGACCAGCGGCGCTTTTGATCTGACGGGAATGTAACCCCTAGTTGCAAACAATTTGTAAGTTAGAAAATAGCCTGCCTCTGTTGTTTCATCATCTATCGTGATTATAGTGGTTTCATGACAGAAACACAAGCCAAATACAACGCTTGTATGTGCTCTAAAGGACTGGCGGGCTTGCAACACGCAAAGTACAATGCTCGCATGTGCAGTCGCATTTAAGGAAGCAAATGTAACAACGTTTTGGAAACTGATTCTGCTTCCGTCTTCAACATACATACATGTTTATTCAAATGTACTGGCCACAAGTAGCAACCTTTCGATATTTAAGCGACAAAACAAATGCCCACTCCAACTTCCCAAGAAAAAGTGGAAACACTCTATAGAAACATTTAATGCAAGCAATGTCAGGACACCAACCATTTGGGGCCACTACTATAGTGAAATACTCCATGACCAATGTTGCCATTTTGCCGCTTATCGCACCAAATTTGGTGCTTTTTCACGTCATTTGGTGCCAAAATGTTGCAGCAGGCACGGCTCGCAAATCTGGTGTTTCACAATTTTTTTGTTTTTTTTTTTTTTTTTTCTTTTGGGGGGGGGGGGGGGGGGGGGGGGGTGTGCTCTTTTTGAGTGTGTAAAAATTACTTTTAAAATTATTTTGGGAACACCAAAAAGCCAAATTTAAACTGAAGCGAGGGAGTAAAACAGTCTTCGTACTAATATTCAACTAATTTAACTCCCTTTAGTACGTTTTTTTTTATTGGTAATTTCGTGGTGTCTACATTATCCTTTTATTTACGCTTATTTTTGTTTCACTATGAGCAAGAAATATTCTCAACGTTTCAGAGATCAGTAGCTAAGGGACTCAAGATTTCAAAAATGGTATTTAAAAGTAGACGGGGATAATACTAAGTGTTTTTTTCAAATACTGCAAATGTTCAATGGCGGGCAGGTTAGGTGATATTGAGAGGCACAAGAATACAACGAAACATCAGAAAGCCGAACAACCATTCAGTATACAAAGCCAAACATTAATTGCATTTGACAAACTGAAAGATGATGTCAAAGAAACAGAAGGATGCATGTCTTTGTTCAAAGCTGGCCATTGTTCGCTGTTGACCATTTAAGTGAACCCTGCAAGGTACAATTTGGTGACAGCATAGGTTGCAAGAACACTAAGCTTAGGAGAACTAAGTGCATAGCAGTTATTTCAAATGTACTTGCACCATATTTCACTACAGACTTGATAGCTGATATTGACAAAAGTAAATACAGCTTATTGATTGATGAGAGCAATGCCATTTCTGAAACTAAGCTACTTGGAGTAGCTATTAGGTACTTTTCAGAGACAAGAACGCAGTTTGTGGTTGCTTACTTAGATTTAGTTGAACTGAGTGACTGCAACGCACAGGCAATATGCAATGCGTTAAAAGATTGTTTAAACAAGAATGGACTTGAGTTGCAAAGACTAGTTGCACTCGGCACTGACAATGCATCTGTCATGACAGGTGTAAACAATGGAGTGCATACACAATTAAAATCCGAAGTTCCTCATCTGGTACTAGTTAGGTGTGTATGTCATTCTCTTCAGCTGGCAGTGTCACAGGCTGCAGCTGCTTGTCTGCCCAGGAACATAGAAGTTCATGATTAGAGACACATATAACTGGTTTTCTCACTCAAGCCTTCGTCAAGCAAAGTACAAGGAGTTGTTTGCTTCAATAAATAATGGACAACACCTTCTGAAGGTTGTTCAACTAAGCCAGACACGATGGATGTCCATTTAATCTGCCATTGTCAGAATGTTTCAGCAGTTGGTCGATCTGAAAATTCACTTCGATACAGCAAGACTCAACGGGCGCTGTTATACAGCACAACTTCTACATTCTATGTTTAGCGACATGAAAAACTATGTATTTCACCTATTTCTCTAGCATATTTTAGGAGAAATTCAAAGTTTGAATAAGAAATGTGAAGCACATATACAGGATCCAACAAAACTACTCGGCGATCTTGTCCAACTCATTGATTCTATCAGTTCAAAGATTGCTATTCCTGTGGGGAAAAAAACAGAAAGTGATGCTATTCAACATTATTTAGATCCTAACTCAATCTAGGTTATGAGTTTGAGAAAGAAATAGCAGGCTACAAGTTTCCTGATGAGAAAGAAATTCGTGGAAGGTGCATACAGTTTATAATAGAGCTGTAGACACAGCTGCGTTTACGTTTGCCGGATAACGTTCGAGTGTTGCCGTCCATGTCATGTCTTAGTGGAAGTGAATGTCTACAGCCAATGAAGCCATGTATATTGGATCTTGCTAAAATGTTTGTAGAAGATGCAGCTACTCTATCCCGCATCGATTTCCAGTGGTGGAAACTTCATCATATGCAGTGGACACAGACCTCTGACACAAATAGCCTCATACAGGGATGCCATCGGTGAAAATCCTTTCCAAGATCTTACAGATTTAGTTTTGACTGTGCTCATTTTACCTCATTCTATTGCGGAAGTGGAGCGTATTTTCAGTCAGATGGGAGTTATAAAATCAAAATTGCCCCCCCCCCGATGTGTCTCCACCTTGCCGTGGTGGGGGAGCTTGCGTGTTCCATCGACCCCATGTGCTTGCCGATGGATGAAAACTACATATCGGACAGCTTATGGGATAGGAGCCAGACTAAGAGAGACACAACCTGCTGGTCTGCAGGTAGACTGAGGATAGCAGTCAAAAGTTTAAATCAGGCGCACGAAGGCAGAAGTTCTTGGTCCGGACAATATTCTAGGGCTCTCTGTCGAGGGTTTAGGCTGAACGCCTCAAAGCCACTTACCCTCGGATGTGAGAGCCGGGACTATACCCACCTACCGAAAAATAGAGGTGAGATACTGAGCACGCTACATGCCCAGTTGTAATACTTGTTCGAAGGCTCTCAGCTGGCGGATATGAGGGATTCCCGGAAGAGAGGGCCTGGTCGTTTCTCGTTCACTGCTGCACGGAGGTAAGGTGCTAAGCACATGTAGCCTACCTCGTGAGCGAGTACTAAAAGGCAGAAAAGTGCCCCAGTCGAATGAAATGGTTACGAAAACTTTCTGTATCACTCATAGAGAGTGTAGACAACAGTGGGAAAACATCTCAATAACAATAAATGGAACGCACGGCTAGCGAATCCATTGCGTGGTCCGAAGTCAAAAGGAAAATCTTACCGAGTGGATCTCACCCGCAGTCTGACCGTTCCTGGTGTGTGCATGAGCGACCAGTGGCAAGCGAGATGCCCAAAACATGGAAGTGAGGAACTAAAACAGCCATGAGCAGGACGTGTACAACTCCTCGGGTGAGCCCAGTCTCAGAGCAATATGTGCCGGCTCTGCAATTATGGAAGCCTCCTTGGATAGTGAGGGAATGCCCATGGTCTGCCCCTGCCTTCCCTTGAGGGTTGAACATAATGTCATTGACCGTTCTATCTTGACCAGCTGAGATGTGGGCGACATCACAACAATAAGTATAACGTGCCTCGAAACCCGAGGAAGGCTAACCTCATTAAAAAAAATGCCCGACGAAGCCGGAAGTGCCGTCCTACGGGTGGCAAAATAAAAATTGGCACTACGCATTTACGTCCGAGTGAAATGTCTCGTCCGAATGTCTCTCGTGCTAGGAACAGCTCTGACTACCTAGTTTCCGAATGCCGCTCGTGTTCGGAACAGCTCTAACTAGATAGTTTCCGAATGTCCGTCGTGCCTGGAACAGCTCTGACGGCCGCAACGACAGCACATGTCCGAACCGAAAACTCGCTGAGTGGATACCGTCTGCAGACCTGTCTGATTTGTGCGGGAACGGCCCGGGGCAAACGAAATGCCCGATATATTGAAGTGAGGAATTAAAGCAGCCATGAGCAGGACGTGACGATTGCCCAGCACCAGAGCGCTATGTGTCGGCTCTGCAATTCTGGAAGCCACCCAGGATGGCGGAAAATGCTATGGACTGTCCCTGCCTTCCTTTGAGGGACGACCGCGAAGTCTTCGACTGTTCCAACTTGACCGGCTGGGAGGTGGACGGTACCACACAAGTGAGTCTCCCAGGAATGCTAACCTGGTCAAAAATGCACGCAAAAGCCGGATGTGTTGACCTAAGGATTTCAACCCAAGGGTGCCTAACGCACACCGCAATCACATCTGAAAAAACACTCCGGATGAACGCAAAGAAGAAGAGGAAGAAATCAAAATTGGGGAACAGACTGAGCATCACAAGTTTGACAGCTGTTTTGACTATTAGATATGGAATTAAAAGATATGGCAAATGCTGTCATGATTATAAACTACCTAAGGATATTCTACGAAACATTGGATTACAGGAGGCATATACACGTTTCTTTCAATCATTATCATCATCATCATCATCATCATCATCATCAACATCGCAGGAGCAAACACAACAGGAAATGGCTACAGAAACTGAAGAGTTGTCTGACTGGGATTTGGCGGATCTGGAATACACTTCATTCTAATATTCAGTGATAATAATAAATTATAATGTGCCACATTGTTACGTATGTAATACAAACCGTTGGTGCTGCTTTTCTTTTCTTTCTTTTTTCTTGTTTTCTTTTCTTTTTTTTTGGTGCTTTCCAAAAATTGTTGGTGCTTTTTGGTGCTTTTTGGGTCGATTTTAATTGCTTTTTTATCAAAAGGAGATGGCAACGCGGTCCATGACACATTGGGAAAGTTAATGTGAAACAAGCATTTACTATCGACACCATCGCTTGCCATATTGAGAGGCGCAAGCAATCACGTTCCTCCACAATCATCTAATTTATATGGTCTTGATAGACTTGTATGTGCCAGCCACATGTCCAGACCATCCAGCGCATTCTCCCTCTCCTGGCCCTGAAACTAATGCTGTCAATCTATCCGGTTTTCCAAACATTCATCAGCCTCTCTTTTCTTATGCAAAAGATGTACACAAATTGTCAGGATATTGTACTAATCGAGAGTGGTTAAAGGAATTCTGCTGAATATCAAGAAAACAGAAACATTGTTTATGACAAAGAAAAAAAGAGTTAATCAAAATATGAGATAACAACAGTAGGGCAAATGTTTATAAACAAGTTTAAATATCTAAGGACAATTATAACAGCATATATAAGATGCGTGACATAGATTAAGAGCAGAATAGTTGAAACAAAAGGTGCATTTCAGGAAATTAAAAGTACCTTACGCAATAAATCATTATAATTGAAAATAAGAAAGAGATTATTGAAATGTTATATTGAACCAGTTTTGCTATATGGCAGTCAATGGTGGCATATGATGATAATAATGATATTTTTCACATTGCAAAAAATCATACCTTTGCTGGCGATTCTAGTTCTAATCTTTACAAGCCATCTTCCTTCGGATGTTATGACTCTACCAAGAATGTTGAAAGTAGTCACCAGCTTTAGGATTTTCCTTATTTCCTAGCGGTTGTCATTATAGGATTCTTCTATTCATCTATTCTTCTATTCATGGTGCTTATTTTCTTACAGTTTAACTCCACACCTTGTAATACACACTTTTTAGAAAATTTGATGCATATACCTTTAGATCGTCCTATCTTCAACACGAGTAATCGAAAATAAAGATGTGTATTAAATAAATTGTGCATACATGACAATGCCAAAGGCGTATACACAAAGCACACACATGCAAATGCACATACACTTGCACTCGCGCACAAACACACTAGGGCGCGAGGGAAACAAACAAACTGACGTTGCTTGGTAACCTTAAATTACGAAATATGTGTACTTAGAACGTTTCAGGCAACTTTGTGTGTGGAACACAAAAGCGGTGATGAATGACATGGTTCCATGATGACACAATATAAAATTAAGAAGGGCATTACATATTAATAAGTAGTTATTTCGAGTTCTTGTTTCTGCTCACTGGTTTCGAGCTTTCATTTATACGACGGAAAGTTAATAAGTAAGTCACAAATGGCTGTAGAAAAATAACTAACTATGATAACAACTTGAAACCAGTTTATTTTTATACATACATTGTCCCTTTATTTCTCAACATAATTTCCACCAACATTGATGCACGTATCCCGTTATTTTATCAGTCCTCCCAAACTGGCTTTTGTGACGTACTTATTAACTTACCCTCGTAATTCCCTTCTACAGATACACGTTGTGAGTTTGTCAAGGATATTTCTATATTCTCTTTGTTCTGCCTTCTTGTTTTAGGAGAGTGTGTTACACCGTATAACTCGAAGATCTGTATGCAGCTTCGTCAGACTTGTTTAAAATGTAATTCCTATAAGTAACTACAGTACTACAGCTAAGAGGGCCGATTTCATTGCACCGGGTTTACCCCATGTGGCTGAATTGTAAGCTGCTTGTCGAGACCATCGCACAAAACAGAACCAGCTAACTCCAGCGATGACCCCCAGGAGACTTGGAAAATTGAACACATGCACTCAACGACGCAGTCCAAGGAAAGACCTGTGACCTTCAGAGCGCGAGGCAGACGGCTTACCCTGTTTGCCTCAGAGATTCTGTCCAAGGTTTTGGATATGGTTTACTCGTGGGTACGTGTTTCTTCTCTAACAAATTCGCAAGCAGGTATCCTGACAAACCTCTCTTTGCGATTCCCAGCTGCCGTAGAGTGTATCACGTGAGCATATTTCACCCCAGACCTCTTATTTTTCGCCATTAACAGAGAAGCCATGGTAGCTTATCTCACTACCCAAAAATATCTCAGCAACGACTGATATTAAAACGTATTTTTATTTTCGCTTTACTAGCCCTCCATTGGGAGTGAAGCAACTATCTCTGTAGCAATAGACAGACGTCTAATCCTCTTACCAAGGACCGACACATTAGCATCTAGATAATGGCATTGATTACCTCATCATTAAAAGAAAATTATCCACTGTAACTATCCACGTAAAATCAATCTTAGATGTAAGTACACGATTAGGGAGAGCCGTGGCTGAGAGGGTAGGTCTACGCTCAGTCTCAGAAGTTTCCGGGTTCCATCCGTGCATAGGGCTGGGAATGTTTCCAAGAACAATTGGTTTCTAATATTATCACACGTCTCCTGATCTCCTGAGTAGTGAGATTGGATGCCTAGCCTTTAGCGATAAGTGAAAAATACAAAATGTCCCGTGTGAGTTGGCCATCACACCTTTGCCTTGAAAAAAATATTAGGAAAAAAACAACCTATTCACGGATAGATAAAGCCTGTTACTTCTGATGACATCTGTTTAGAGGAAGTAAGCGTTACATAAATGCATACCGAAGTCTGTAACACTGAAACCTGAGGTGCATAAGTAGATGTGACTTATTACCCTCGAAAACGGAATGAAGAAATGGTAGAAGCAAACTATTAGAAGTGACCATGTCGTTCGATCACACAATCCGAAGACTTGTCACAGGTGTGCACCTTTCGCTCAAGAATAGAAGTACAGGTGTACACGCTTTAGAGCACATTTGGTATTTGGTCCTAGAACCTTATTTTATAGACCAAAGGGTCAACATCACCTGCTGCAATTACTTCCAAGACATTTCTTGGTACCCATTTTTGTCCAAGAATACGTTAAATTTTTGGTTGAAGCTGAAGCGGTCACCACTATGTCACATACCTATCCTAGTTTAGATTTATGAACGTAATTATTCAATAATACCATGACTAATTACAGATGGAAAAACTTTCATTTTCTACACTTATTTGCAATACTTCGAGTTGTCTTATGTTAGTAAATGCAAATCCGAGCATTTCCATTTTCATTTACATTCAAGTTCAAAACATGCAAATAACCACTACAACAGGTCTAAATATCCGTCAGAGGAAAGAGAAAGCTAGAGAGATAATCAAGCAATTGATAGTGCGATCTCCCTTGTGATACTTCACTTTAAAGCTGATGTCATATACCTGTTACTGTTTAGGTAGCAATGTAGGCAATGATGGGGAATAGACATAATACAAAAGGCAAGGTAAGTGTTCAGAGTCAAAACCAAAAGTCGCCTGCGTCGATTTCATTGCACCGGCTTTTATCCCATAAGGTTCAGCTTTTTCCGCAGCGCGGAAAGCGTCATACAAAGCACGAACCCCGTAGCTCCAGCGACAACCCCCAGGAGTCTCCGAGAAAAAAATGCACTCGTGAACCGAAGGACGCGGCCCGGAATCGAACCCACAACTTTCAGAGCCCGAGTCAGACGGCTTGACCACTTCGCCACGGAGGCTCCCGAGTTGTTGTTGCAAATTGCAACTACTACCAAACTTAGAATATGCATTCATTGGCACCTTGCCGTCTTGACGGACGATAGTTTGTTACATTGTGATTCAAAAAGGCTTAGTAACTACAACCCATGGCGGTAGCGAATGAGTCTAATCAGACCAATTCGCGCTCTAAATGTTTGTTCACAATGGATGCATGTGAGCACATGGTCATTTTCACCATCACGTACCATATTACGCCTCATACGCTCAGTGTGTGAGTTATCTGCAATCATTTTCTCCTTTGTCTTTATTCCATTTCTGATATGTGCTCTCCATGCAACACGTTAAGCGGCGACTTGCTCCCAATTTGCATTATCAATACCTGTATCAATTATGTCCCGCTTACACACATCTTTGTATCGTAGTAGAGGCCGACCCATGAGATCTCTCTCTCTCTCTTTTTTTTTTTTTTTTTTGCATATCCTTTACAGAACATCGCTGTCAACACCAGCATCTTTCAGCTGTATGTTAATTTCTTGGCAAGATTACGCTCAGTAGTTTGCTATTGATTTCTGAGCGGCCGGCTCACATACCCTGTAAGTTACCGATGCGATTCGAACCACTGATGATTCTCACCGCCATCACGTTACCTACGAGAGTATACGAGATTACGGAAAAAAGTCATAACCTCTAAGCCACGAAGCCGTCATGAGATCTCTTACACATCTGTAATTAACCAAAAAATGTTGTCCTTTGGTATTCTACCATCACCCATCCTCCTAACGTATCCTATCCATCTAAGTCTACGAAGAGTGAGCATGGAACAAACTGTCACACAATCTGATCTTTCCAATACTTCAGTATTTGTGATTTTGTCTTGCCACTTAATACCAAGTATTCTTCACAGACACCGGATATGAAAGCTGTTTAAACGTTTCTCTTGGTGTAAATAAGTTGACCAGGCATCAGCTGCCTTAAAGAAGAGTACCAATGACACAGGCTTGATAGACAAGTACTTTTGTTTTGGCAGTAAGCTTCCTGTTCTTCCAGACTCTATTTGTTAACCTGTTCATTGTCGTTGCTGCCTTACCAATCCTGATGTTGATTTCCTTATCTATGGATAATTTGCTATATACCTCTGATCCTAGATATGATTCACGGTACCACTGTCTCCAGACTATGCAATTCTAACTTTAAATTGGTATTGTTCCTGTATATATCAGAAACAAGGAGAACGACTAAAGCAATTGCGAATGAACCACACACACACACACACACGCACACACGCACGCACACGCACACACACACACAGAGAGAGAGAGAGAGAGAGAGAGAGAGAGAGAGAGAGAGAGTCATTAACCGGTGCTTGTTTAGAACAGAAGGACTAAAAAGTTATTACAGAATCACTAATGCAGGACATAAGGAGAAAACTAGACTGATGCCAACGAATAAAGAGGTTAGTAAAAGACGCCGTGGAAAGGATACTCATTGAGAAAACCTGATAAAAGTCTGACCAGACAGTCCTGATACTGAAACGCACAAGGTACACTGGAATAAACACAGACATAAAACACATCCAGAATATAATTATAGACAGATATTAGACACAGAGGTGACAAACAGGATGAAGACGCGGCGGGAACTGCAGGAGGCGGAAAAGATAGGGCGGTTTCACATGCGCTGTATGATGGTGTATGCTCCAGTGGGAGGCAAGGGGCAGAAGTAGAGAAGTGACTACAACTTGATCAACATTGATCTACAGTGTAGTGTTTCATATATAGATCTTAGTGTTCCTCTCATTCAACGGTACGTAATCCTCCTATAATCACATGAACATCAATCAATTAATTTTCACCACTAATTGCGTAACCAGTGTCGCTCCCGCAAATGTGGTAATCACAGAAAATAGGTTAACTTGCACTTTTAGCTCTCTACTGTACGCACTAACGTATACTTTGGCTCCAGTCAGCAACCTATTAGCAAATGACGCGCTTTCCCAGAATTCACAGAACAACCTAGCTGTCTTTTGACGGGAGAATGATGTAAAACTGACACATTTCAGCTCTTTCCCTATTAGATCGCACGGTTAGATGTTTATCTCTGGGATTTGTTCTAACAAATATGAATCTGTTGTATAAACGTAGGGCGTATCCTACAACAGATGTGCTAATGTTTGCCTTATGTAGCAACTTTAGTAACATTTTCTAAATTGCTTTTTAATTATATAACCTGCATAGTTAGATACCTCTTGGATAAAAACAATCCAACGGTACCTTATGCAAGTCTGTAGGTCAATTCTAAGCCGAGATATTATTGTTTGTGTGCCAGTTTATCATGTAATATGAACAAAGAGCAAAACACTATTTTATCCTTTGACAAAATGTGACCTACACACTCACACCACTGTCGGTAACACAGACGCCAAAAGAGATTACAACTGCCGAATTTTTCTAACTAAAGAGAAGATAACTGCTTCCGATTTATACATACATACATACATACATACATACATACATACATACATACATACATACATACATACATACATACATACATACATACATACATACATACATACATACATACATACATACATACATACATACATACATACATACATGCCAGGCAGGCACAGGGCACGCCATGCTGTGATGACGTCAGCCCAGCACGCTCTGACAGCGTGTGCTGACTGTTAGCGCTGTCTGCCAGTGCGAGGCCGTTAAAGTATATTTATTTTGACAAGAGAATTCGCATTAAAAATTTCATATTATTAATGATCTTGTATGTGTAGAGTGATGAAAAATTACACATAAATACAATAATGGGTGTTGAATGTACACATGCATTCGGTTTCATTGTAATCGCTCTGAATATCCCGTAACAATATTAAATGTTCATAGCTGGAGTATGACAAGGAAAACTGCTGTCTCCTGCCATTGAATTAGCACATTACAGCATGCGATCTTTATAATTGATTGCCAACTTAAATGGTCGAAAATTACAAAATATGCGTAAAATGGGTGCTAAATTTAATAATACATAGTAGAACAATGTAATACATCTCATAAAACGGTATGTATGGGTTTACTTACCACTTAGAATAGGTAGCCTGGTTCTCCGGTATAACAAGGATTCCCGAAGCGCCAGAAATGCAGAACGCAAAACGGTAAGGGAAATATCATGTCAAGATATCAAGTAATCGGTGTCTGTTTTAACACGATTTTGAAATAATCGGTGAATTTAACATCATGAGTACGCGTAACGTCACCATATAGAAGACACAAAAACAAGTAACCGAAAGACACCGAAAAAAAAAAAAACTCCCGTAAAATTCGGCGAACCTGAATCGTAGTGGCTAGCCTTATCATTTATAGAATATTTTTTGGTTGACCACTTCGTTGTGTAAATGTAGCTTCGTGTATGAATATTTTGCTTTAATAATGTTAATTTCGTAAACCAATGGCATTGACGGTATCTACGTGTCTATGACTTCTGTCTATAATAGTTGCAAACGTTAGGTACAAACGTAAAGCACCCGTTTACACGCCTTCGTGCGAATTTGTTTTTCATGCTAGTCCAATATTTGTATAGACCAATCAGCGCTCAGTGCGTCACATGATCAATATCGCACCGGCTTTACTGCCCATGACACTTCCTATTACCCATGTTAGGCTGGGTAGACCTGGGCCCCGAGGTCAACTTTTTTTTTTTTTAATGTCGCTTTAATGAGGATCCCAAGACATGATCAGCGGGCCGGCAGGCAGGGGTGCTAGCCGCAGCGCTCCCACGACCCCTTCATATTTAGGTGCTATAACAAACAGAAGTATATCGTATATGTTTATTTTAACCACCCTAACTGCCACAGACTCAATGTGGACTGCAGACAAGAAGAACACTACATAATTTTAACCACCCTAACTGCCACAGACTCAATGTGGACTGCAGACAAGAAGAACACTACATAATTTTAACCACCCTAACTGCCACAGACTCAATGTGGACTGCAGACAAGAAGAACACTACATAATTTTAACCACCCTAACTGCCACAGACTCAATGTGGACTGCAGACAAGAAGAACACTACATAATTTTAACCACCCTAACTGCCACAGACTCAATGTGGACTGCAGACAAGAAGAACACTACATAATTTTAACCACCCTAACTGCCACAGACTCAATGTGGACTGCAGACAAGAAGAACACTACATAATTTTAACCACCCTAACTGCCACAGACTCAATGTGGACTGCAGACAAGAAGAACACTACATAATTTTAACCACCCTAACTGCCACAGACTCAATGTGGACTGCAGACAAGAAGAACACTACATAATTTTAACCACCCTAACTGCCACAGACTCAATGTGGACTGCAGACAAGAAGAACACTACATAATTTTAACCACCCTAACTGCCACAGACTCAATGTGGACTGCAGACAAGAAGAACACTACATAATTTTAACCACCCTAACTGCCACAGACTCAATGTGGACTGCAGACAAGAAGAACACTACATAATTTTAACCACCCTAACTGCCACAGACTCAATGTGGACTGCAGACAAGAAGAACACTACATAATTTTAACCACCCTAACTGCCACAGACTCAATGTGGACTGCAGACAAGAAGAACACTACATAATTCTTGGAATAACCTAGATCTATTTTAATGGAGCAACTTTTCCAAATTTAGATGGCTGGCATTTGACAGTAAAGACGCATTCTGACGTAGGGGTGGTTTTTTGCCTATATTAGGTAAGGACTTTATGATTCAGTGGAACGAAAGGTTAGCTGACCAGGTTTCATGCTCGTTGCATTTATTTTCCAGACAACTGTGAAGCCCTTTTATGACGTTGATCCCAAAAGAGAGCTTTACTGGTCTGAAAAAAGACAGTTCTAGCATTATATGTATTAAGTCTCAGATTAGAGTGTTGTTTAGCGAGCGCAGAACGCTAATATCGATCTATATAAACACAGTCTTAACTCCTACATTTATTCCAGAAAATCCACATAATAAGCATGGTTTTTGAGTAGTTTGCGAAGAGATTAGAGCGGGGAAATGTTTTCCAGAATGCGAACTTATGTTGACAATCTTGTGGTCTTTATAGAACTGAAAGTGCACGAGACAAATGAGGATGTCATGAAGAGGCTGCTGATAATGACAGCAATATTAATGATTATGATAATAACACATTCACCCTATACATGACAGCCAGTCTGCCATCAAGCTGACGAACGTCCTGCACTCTGTGAATTGTAATATGTGTCCTAACGGAACTTTTCGCTTGGCCGGGAGAAAGCTAGTATTTTTTCCCTGGAATCTTGGTCTTTGTCATCGTCTCTGTATTCGCAATTCGCAGTAACATAATAACCGCCCTAGCCGCCATTTTGCCTTCTTCGCACTCCTTGAACAGCTGACGGAGCAAGATTTCTACACTTACTTATCTCCTCACGCTTTGATTCTGTTGCGGGAAGCGCCCCTTCACACAGCATCTTGATCCACTGTCAGTTACTGCTGTCGCAAATTGGCTGCGGTGATGGGTTTTAGGACATGTCTCTATCCTATGTCCTTTGCGTTGCTGGGTATCCTCCAGCTCACAATTTTAACGGCGCTAGTGCAGTTTCTACTGACAAGACAACGGGTAGAGCTGGTACGAGAAATGTTGTTGTTCTCGATCTCGGCTGGGCTGTGAGAGCCTGACTATGCTGCACCATCAGAGCAGAACTACGGCCATCTTACTGCGTCACTTTCTTCCATTTATCATTTTGGTTGCTTCTTAGTCAGCAAGAGGCTTTCTCCGCAGCCTCACCTAGTCATTTCAGAGCCCCAGTTGTGTGGGCTGTCGCTTTAGTCTCAGTTGCCTAAGAACATCATATGCGGAGTCGGAAACCAAACCTCATGCGTCCCATCTGTAGAGTGAATTGTCAGATTGTAGCCAAGTCGTTTACTTTCCTTGAAGACGTGCTCCTCCTAGATTCTCTATCCTATGTATAGCCAGCTGAATCAGCGTTAACTGACAAGTCGACGAAGCGTGCACTATAATGTCTGTATTTTCTAAGACTTTCGGACCCATCAGGTCTATCGTCTACTCCCACTCCTTTGCGCTATCACGTGGTAATAGGCTTCACCTCATGCTTTCTTCCCACTATTGGCTGGTATCTCCCAGCTTGAGTTCCATTGTGCACCTATAGTATCGCTACATCTACTGTAACTACGAGATCAGTGAGCACTTTGTTGTCGATCAGCCTTGTCCAAGGACTACCTTACACGCAGACACGACATCTTCTAGCGCCAGCTTCTGTCAACACAAGAGACGCGCTGCAATGTCTGACTCCTCCATTTAGCCAGGTTAACACCCACTACCTTGCTGGTACTGCTGCACGCCCCTTTGCACTCTCTTGTCAATTTTTTCTTCAAGAAATTCCTGAACTTTCTATGTTCTGTGCAGTCCCCTGTCCGAATCTTTCTTTGTTGGACTAAGCATATCCCATTACTTCCTTTAATGTCACTAAAGAATCAATTGAAACGAGAATAAGAGTGAAGTGCTACATAGAAGCTGTACTTATGTTTATATGGATGTAAAGCGTGGACAATGAGCAGACAAGCTGAAAATCATTTGATGGCTGTGGAAATGCAAAGAATACCACTGACAGACAGAAATATCAACGAACAAGTCCTTCAAGGAATAAATGCAGATCGTAAACTGATTAGAGTACAGTAGACGTAGACAGTCAAAATTTTTGGGCATGTTATGAGAAGAAATGACTTGGAGAACTTGGTGACAACTGACAAGATCGAAGGGAAGAGGCCAAGGGGAAGACCGAGAAGTAAATACCTGGATGGCTTGGCCATGTGGCATGGTCGAGACAGGCAACATATGGAGCTGATCCACGACTCTGGTGATCGAGTGAGATGGCAAAACATGACCACCCACGCTTATCGGCATGGCACATGATGGATAGGATGGATGTTTTCATTTGTGCAAACAGAAAACATACTCTCCAACAAACAGCTGTTATACATACAAAGTGTAGTGACTCTTTACAAACACTCTTTATAATAGTGCAAATGTTGACAGCAAAATCGATCTGATTCATACTGCACATTCTGAAATCACAATGATTAAACATAAACATTCTCAAAATAGATGTAAGCCATAAATAATAATAGCACACATTTTAACCGCCCAAGCATACAGCATCATAATGCAAATGTTTACAGCTAAAAAATTAATTCTGCCCGGACAATAACTGCAAATGTAATAAATTAGTTAGTATCTTATATTTCCATTTTTACAAACCTATTTTCGTCTGTCCTTGTTATCTGACGTCGTTTCTTTATCAGCCGTGTTACTGTCTCTTTACTTGTGTACCAACCCTGGTTCATAGAGAGTATATAGTGGTAACGTGTCATTGACTGTTGTTTCCCACAATCATTGTTGGCGTTTGTCTGTTAGGGTATAGTAAAATCAAATGTGATATGGTTACTGGCACTAAACGCTTTAGTAACAGGAGGGTTATTACTCGAATAAAACACTACTGCGTCTGCATTTCAGCATTGTTATGAACAATTAAAACTTATGATCAGTATATGTAGTGGCGAGTTGTTTGTGCTTAAGGTAGTATGTGATGAGATCGAGAGGTTAATATTCAAACGTTAGAAATTAGTGAACATCGTTGGAGAGGCAAGGATATTTTAAAAATGAAAACGGAAGTCTTTTTATAAATTCTGGTAGAGACGTCGGAGGCCACAGCAGATTGGTATTTTGTTTAGATAAAACAACAGCAAAAGCTTTCATTTGATAAAACCCGGTTAATGATAGAATAATCCTCACTATCAGACTTAGAGGCCATCCACACACACACACAAACACACACACACAGTTCCCATATAGATTTATGCACTTATATCAACAGCAGAGGAGGATGAAATTGAAAATTTTTACAGCACACTGCACGATAGATTAGATAAGATTGGTCATAATTACATAACAATTATAAAGGGAGATAATAATGCAATAGCAGGTACTGGAAGAGCTGAAAATGAGAGACACTTCTTAGGAAAATTTGTATTGGGAAACAGAAACGATGCAGGTGACAAATTAATTTAATTGTGCACAGAAAATGAGTTAACGATAGCCAACACACTTTTTAAACAACACCAAAGAAGACTCTTCACGTGGAAGTCTCCGGACAGTTCTACCAAAACCATATAGCTTATATTTTAATACAAAGAAGATGCTAATCAAGCATAATATCGGTTTTTAAAAAAACCTACGAAGTGCAAACTGTGATATAGATAACCAATTATTAGAAGCAGATGTGAAGATAAAACTCATAAAGCTTACCCGAGGCCCAGGGCCACTTCGTTTTGATCTCACAAACATATAACATGCCTACAACGTAGAAGAGAAGTATCGTTTTGGGGTTTTGATGTCTGTACAGGAGGAAATGATACCTGATGAATTAGCACTATTAAAACTAGCTTTATTCCAATACCAAAAAGGGCAACCTTAAATTATGCACCAACTATAGAACTGTTGCACTGATCAGTTATCATTTATCATCATCATCTTCTACTTCTGCCGTCAAGCGTCAGTGGGAAGGAAATAATTTGCTCTTCAGAGCCCGGTGGGCGGCACTTGATAGTGTCATTCCGTGTGATTGTACAGTGTCTTTGATGTAGTTATGCAAGTAAAATTCTACTAAAAATCATAATGGGAAGACTTGGCTCCAAAAAAAAAAAAAATGGAAGAAGACATTACCGTGGTTCAAACTGGATGTAGACAATGAAGAGGAACATGAGATCACATACTAAACATGCGTTTAATAATAGAGCAGTCTAGAGAATTTAAATGGGCTTTCCATGACTTGTAGTATAACTCATAATAATGCTCTATCTAGACCAATAAGCAGCGGTTAGAATAGATGGCGAGACATCATATTGGTTTGACATCAAGCAATGGAGTCCGTCAGAGCTGTCTGCTGTCCACTTTTTCTTTAACCTGTATGTCGAAATATATAATGAGAAATGTGAGAGTTGATATAACCAAGGAGCATTATGATGCCTTAAATATCAGTGGTCATGAAATACCAGAGATGTCATATGCTGATGATACAGTATTACTAGTCCACATCACAGAATTGTATAGAAAAACGAATAACCTCAAGCCAGAAGAATATTGAAAATCACACCTTATATCTTAACATAGCAAAAACAAACATTATGCGTTCAGATAAAAATAATATGGAGAAAGAAATATATGTTAATGAGGAAAAAATTGGAGGTGGTGGAAAATTTCGAATATCTTGGGTCATTGATTACCAACAATGGTGAGACAATGAAAGAAATTAAACGACGAATATATATGGCTCATTAAAAACTAAAACAACTGAATAAATTGTGGAGTGGGAAAGATGGAAATTTAAAAAAAAAGCTTATATCGTTAAGAGCGTGCTTCTATGAGACCTTTACACTTACTAAACAGGTTGAACATCGCATAAATGCCTTTGAATATAAATGTAATAGACGGGTCCTAAATATAGTTTGGAAACAGAAGAAAACAAATGCACCCATACGATAAGAGCTGAATATTGAAGAAGGCTGTCTACTAAAGACGATAAACAAAGAAAATTGAAATATTTTGGTCACTTGAAACGTTATGAACCTTTGGCGAGAACAATAATGGAGAGATATATGCCCAGGAAGAGAGGGAGAAGAAGGCCAAAGAGAAGATATGGCAGATGATTTCCAGATGGGTGTATTGGACGTGGAACATCTTGCTCTTGACCGATAAGTTTTCCGTAATATTGCTATGGGAAAGAGGTTCAGCAAAGGACAAGCTACTGAATGAATGAATGAATGAATGAATTAATTAATTAATTAATTAATTAGGTTGGTTGGTACGTATGTAGATAGAAAGACAGACATACATTCAAGACAGGCATACATTTAAGAACGACCCACCAACCTAGGGACTGAATCACCCACCGACCCATTCACCGATGCACACACCGACTGACCGATCCACCGAACGATCATTTGACTGAATCAACGCCCAACTGACTATCCGACTGACCCACCGATCCACAGACCCAGCGACCTACTCACCCACCCACCAATAGATATAAATGAACAAGTCAGGTGTATGTGGCTTCCGCGAGAGAGACAGAGAGAAAGAGAGAGAGAGAGAGAGAGAGAGAGATCAAACACAGACACTGTGTACTTCCCTTACAAAGAACTTAATACCGATGAAAAGACATCATAGTGGGGAGATGAATCACTAGAAACAAATGAATAATAATAATAATAATAATAATAAAATAACAACAACAACAACAAGATAATAATAATAATAATAATAATAATAATAATAATAATAATAATAATAATAATAATATACTCGAATAAGATTAAGAAAATCTTGTAACCACAACAACTAATCCGACTTTTCGATCCTAGTTATCGGAACAACACAAACATAACTTAAGTAAAGCAAATAATTATAATGTAAATATAAAAACACAAATGTATAAATGGTGAAGCGCACAAATGTATAAAGGGTGAAAAGTGTAAATGATGACAGCTAAATGTGATTTCAGTAACTCCCGTGTCAATGGAGGCTGTTAGGAGTTCGGTTGACTATATTATTATTAATTTCTGTTCACTGGGGTCGAGTTCGTAGTTAGATATGCACACTGCGCTTGTGTTTGTTATTTCTCTCTCTCTCACTCGCTCAATACTTGTCTGTCTGTCTGTCTGTCTGTTTGTTTGTTTGTCTGTTTGACTGTCTCTCTCTTACTCTCCATCTCTCTCTCTCTCACTCGCTCAATACTTGTCTGTCTGTCTGTCTGTCTGTCTGTTTGTTTGTTTGTCTGTTTGACTGTCTCTCTCTTACTCTCCATCTCTCACTCTCTCGCAGGAGCCACAGTAGCTATTTCATGGTATATTGTGATGTCCTGCTGCAGTCGTAATTTCTCATAAAGACAGACAGACAGACAGACAGACAGACAGACAGAGACAGGCAGGCAGGCAATCAGGCAGGCAGGCAAGCAAGTAGGTAGGTAGGTTGGCAGACGGATGTGCGGACGGACCGATGGATTGAGATACGGGCCGGCGGGCTGGCAGGCGGGCGGGCGCCATACATACATTCCTACATACGCTCATGCACACACCCACCATACACAGACACATGCATCACATAGATATAAACACATCACACACTCGCACACAAACAATACACCCACACACACCTACACTCGCACCCTCATACACACACACACACATTAAAGGGACCACATAGAAAGCATTTGTTAATGAAGAGAACCATCTAGAAGCGCTCAGGCGTCTGCCGAAAGTCATTGTGAAAATCAAACAGTCAAGATATCCCAGAACAGTGTACACACAGCCTCATCTCAATGATGCCCTAAACAAGAGTCAAGTTGTGTGTGGGTGTGCTTCCCCATCCTTGTGACTGAGCCGCCAATGTCATTAGATAAGGTAATCTAGCATCATTGCACCCGGTCGTTGAAGAAGGCAACCGTCTCATCCAAGAACAGTTTCCCACCCCGGGTTTTCTCGCTGTCAAAACTTGGGAAACATAAACTAGTTTAGTGTAAAGCACATTTCTTATGTCCTTATGTGTGTGTGTGTGTGTGTGTGTGTGTGTGTGTGTGTGTGTTTGTGTGTGTGTGTGTGTGTGTGTGTGCGCGCGTGCGTGTGTACACACACACAAACATACATATATATATATATATATATATATATATATATATATATATATATATATATATATATATATATAAATGCCGGCTCCCTGGCCGAGGTAGTTAGCAGCTTTCTCCGTTAACCCCGAATACTCTCGTGGTTGACGTGAGCGCACGAGAATTAGAAGTGGTTCGAGTCGCGCCAGTGACTTATGAGAGTTTAGTTTAGTCGTTGGATCAACATCACGGCACACGGTTTAACCCATAAGTGCTCCGTTTTCCTCCTAACTCAAACCTGAGTCTGGAGAAACTCAGCTCAATGCACGAACTCCGTTGCATCGGCGAGGATCCTGAAATACTTTGGGTAAATTTTTAACTCGAAATTGTGCCCGGGAAGGGCCATTAGGCTACTCTTTTTCGATTTCCAACTGCCAAGGGATTTTTTTACGTGCGCAACAATACACACGGGCGTCCGATCTCACTACCCAGAGACCAAGGTAAATTTTATTACTGGAAGTCCAGGTGGATTTTTTAAATAAATCTCGGTCCTCACCGGGGCCTGAACCCGGGACCTCCAGCACTCGAATCGGACACCATACCTCCAGACCACTCATCCCCCACTCAGAATTATGAGAGTATGAAGCCGGTCGCTCAGAAAGTCGTGGCGTGCTGATGAGCGTAATCTAAATTAGAAATCAACATACAGCTGAAAGATGCTGGTGTTGACCGCAATATCCTGAAAAAGGATGCAAACGCGGAAAAACAATGTGTGTGTGTGTGTGTGTGTGTGTGTGTGTGTGTGTGTGTGAGTGTGTGTGTGTGTGTGTGTGTGTGTGTGTCTGTGTGTGTGTGTGTGTGTGTGTGTGTGTGTGTGTCTGTGTGTGTGTGTGTGTGTGTGTGTGTGTGTGTGTGTGTGTGTGTGTGTGTGTGTGTGTGTGTGTGTGTGTGTGTGTGTGTGTGTGTGTGTGGTGTGTGTGTGTGTGTGTGTGTGTGTGTGTGTGTGTGTGTGTGTGTGTGTGTGTGTGTGTGTGTGTGTGTGTGTGTGTGTGTGTGTGTGTGTGTGTGTGTGTGGTGTGTGTGTGTGTGTGTGTGTGTGTGTGTGTGTGTGTGTGTGTGTGTGTGTGTGTGTGTGTGTGTGTGTGTGTGTGTTGTGTGTGTGTGTGTGTGTGTGTGTGTGTGTGTGTGTGTGTGTGTGTGTGTGTGTGTGTGTGTGTGTGTGTGTGTGTGTGTGTGTGTGTGTGTGTGTGTGTGTGTGTGTGTGTGTGTGTGTGTGTGTGTGTGTGTGTGTGTGTGAAGTTAACACATCGAAGAAGATTGACTGATAAACATTTGAAAGCAATTCGCTTGATTGAGTGCAGCAATTCCAAACCAAACACTGATGATATCTTGAAAGCCAAATATGAGTTTCACAAATCTCACTAACCTTTTTTGCTGCTTAGTTTCTGAGGTTCGGATATGTGCACACTATGTCTGATATAACTATATTTTTGGCTAACGTCGTTTTCTTTTTTCTTTTTCTTTTAGTAAATAAATATTTTTGTTATCTTTGTGTGTGTGTGTGTGTGTGTGTGTGTGTGTGTGTGTGTGTGTGTGTGGTGTGTGTGTGTGTTTTACGCATTGCACGCCACTCACCCATGACTAACTTAGTTTTTCGTCTTTTTTCTCGGAGCTTTCGTTCTGGCTTGCAAGTATTGTTAAAGTTAGTTGTATATCCTTTACAGGACGTTTGAAGTCAACAAACACCAGCATTTTTTGCTGTTGTTGATGTCTTGGCAATTTTACGTTCAGTAGTTTGCCATTGCTTTCTGGGCGACCAGCACCCATACCATAGCGTAAAATCACGCGCAGCCGTGTTTCGATTGCGGGTATACGGGATAACGAACCGCCCCCGTATGACCTTCGCCACCAAGACCGGCGCAAATAGTTCACAGCACGAGTATGCGGCCCGCGCTCGTCATTTTGTCAGTTATCCGGCCCGCCGTGAAATAAGGTTTAGGCGATCCCCTGGTCTAGATAGTTACCAAATTACCAACCAGTACATTGATTGTAATACACCTGAAAGGCAGTACTAATTACTTACAGTTAGAAAAGTTATCATACGCCTGACAAGCAACAGTCAACTAGTGGGTTGACAATTTATTATACTCCAGAGATAGGTAACAACCAACAAACATGTTGACAAGAATGGAGACTCTGTGGCGAAGTGGTCAAGCCGTTTGACTCGTGCTTCGAAGGTTGTGGGTTCGATTCCGGGCCGCGTCCTTCGGTTTACGAGTTAAATGTTTCTGAGACTCCTGTCGCTAAAAGCTACGGAGTTCGTGCTTTATGCGACGCTTTCCGTGCTGCGGAAAGAGACCGAGCCATATGGGACAAAACCCGGTGCAATGAAGTCGACCCTGTCGACTTTTAAAGTCTTCTAGAAATGGTAGCATCCAACTAAATGGGTCGATAAGTTACCGTATAAACGAAAGTAATAACTCGAGAAAGGTAATATCTAAATAACCAGGCTGACAAGTTATTATCCTCAAGAGAGAGGTAACACCTAACTAAACACTCGGAAGAACCGTGACATATCGTCAGGGGTTCTTCTACCAACACATGTGCAGACGACTGGGTTTGAATCTGAACATTCTATCAGTCTCGAGGCTAAAACTAAAACGGACATGTAATGAATGTCCCCCCCCCCCCTTTAACAAACAAGTATATATATATATATATATATATATATATATATATATATATATATATATATATATATATATACTTTTACTTATGGCCTCTTTCTCAAATCGTGACTATGTCGTGCTTATTCTACATTAGGGCCGAACTGTTATCCCTTAAACGCAAGGTCACTGTCGTGTGTTCTACAGCCGTATAAGGAAAACCTTTGAATAAGGATGTAGATAGAAAAGTTTACACTTGGTGAGGTCAGTCCACTGTAGGATACGAAGACAAAATGGCTCGTGGTGAGCTAGGTAGTATGAATCCTGTCCCAGATGAGTCTACTTTTCTACCAGTGGCACAGAATGAAACACCGAAAAACGAGAAGTAGATTGTGAGCTTTACTAGAGCACGACTACAAGAAACAAAATGGATGTAGATAGAAAAGTTTACACTTGGTGAGGTCAGTCCACTGTAGGATACGAAGACAAAATGGCTCGTGGTGAGCTAGGTAGTATGAATCCTGTCCCAGATGAGTCTACTTTTCTACCAGTGGCACAGAATGAAACACCGAAAAACGAGAAGTAGATTGTGAGCTTTACTAGAGCACGACTACAAGAAACAAAATGGACTTTGCGGCCAAAGTCTTCGTCAGCACAGAACAAACAAACAAAAATGGACAAACAAATACACGAAAGACACTACATGAAAGTATTAAGGTTACCCACTTGTATCCTTGCTTGAGCGGATATCCGTGGATGGAATAAACCGGATATCAACTGACTAAAGGTCAATAAAGCAAGAAGCTCGGAGTTGGCTAAGACGACCGATGAGGGAACAGCAGCTGGGGGATAGGGCTGCACCCATGAAAGCGAAAAGGAAAAATATGGATAGGTATAGCACTGTAGCAGACTCTGTGGCGATTTAACGGATACAGTTCGCAATTTCGCACTCCAAGCTCGAAACACTGCTGCGGGCGATTAAGGTGCAGACCAACCCACGCTTGCCATCATAAAATAGCACAAGTTCCGGTTGCTCAGAAAGCAATGAGAAGTGACTAAACGCAAACTAACCGGGAAGTCACAGAAGGCAAAGATAATGCTGGCGTTGACTACCACGTCATGTGAAGGACATGCAACTGGCTTATTAGTGGACTATACGACTATGGGGATGGGAGGGGGCAGGGGGCGTACGGGACTTAAATAAAACTGTGTTGGACATTGAGGCCGTGAGGGGAGAGTGAACCCAACTGGAAGATGAGGCGGTTTTCCAATGTCTTAAGATCGTGTTCGTGAGATATGCACGATTTGATCGCTGTGACCTGTATGTCGGAAACGCCACAATGGTCGAAACTGTTGAAGTGTAGGGGTACCGGTTTCTGGGCATCACTGTTGATATCAGAGAGGTGTTGCGTAAATATGTCCGCCAGACGAAGACCTGTCTGCCCAACATATCTCATGTCACAACGTGTGCAGATGATCGCATAGATAACGTTGCGACTCGAGCATGAGAAGCTCTCCCTGATGTGGAAAGTACTCTTAGGGAAAGCCAGACTCTGGATTTGAAGGACATGTGGACGCTATACACCGATAGATGATAGTTGACTTAGTTAGCAGCGACACGCTACCCTGTGATGAAGAAATATCCCCTAGCGCCATCAAGTATAACATACAGGAGAGACACAACTAGTTCACTCAACTTCTATCCTTGCACACTACACTACTATTAATTATTATGAGGTGAAAAAAGGCAGTAGGTTAAGTTTTTGTGTAGATGGCCTATAAATCAGACCACACGGTTTAATTATAAATTGAAAACAAAGAGTGGCTCCCCTCGGGAGATAGATAAAGAAAACACAGTATCCTATCAAAGTCTGTTCTTGGCTACTACAGCAAACAAGGCTGTTTCACTGAAGACGTATTGAATCATTGAGGAAAAGCAAAGCATGTGGCTGTGGGTTGGAGTCAGATTGATGGCTCAGTACTTAGCTCCTGTCCATAGCTCCCACGATAGTTGTCTGCAGCTTTCCTCTCCTGCCCTTCCTCAGTTCTCACTTGATGACAGCAAAGGTAACTGTACTACATTAGATTGTTGGGTGTATGCATAATAAACAATGTTTGTTCACTGCTAATATACGTGTCACACACATCCAATGGTGTAGCTATAGTAAGCTTTAACTGTAAGTCTGTGTAGCCATGATAAGCAAACTGTACATTATATGATACCTACTTCAACATTGGCCTTTTTGACTCAGGCAATTCAATAAATAGCCCGGTTGTAGCTAGATCGTAGAACTCACTGATGCTGATCGATGATGATGGTGCTGCTTGAGGATGAACCACAACAACTCTTCAAATAAATTCAAACAGAACATCTGGTAAGCGGGGTATAGAATCCCTCTTCCATCTCTGTTCAACCATTGTGCTATAGCTGTAGCCCTCTCATAAGGTACAGGTAGCTCTAATTATTAGGACAGATTCCTTACCGTTATTCTGACTGGACATACAGACAAGATAGAAAGGATTGAGTTACACTAGTATATGAGAGTGCCTATCTGATCCTGAATTAATATATCTATGAGTGAAATGATCAAATTTCATTGCAGCGAATAGAAATATACAAGTCAAGTAATGCTTCTGTAAATAGCAGTAACTCACTCCACATCTTCATTCTTGGTCTCGCTATCGAACCATCCTTAAATGTGACTGTACTGTTGATGTGATAGGAAAGGAAATAGATCACAAACCTAACAACCGCAACTGATGCTCCTAAGTGTACAAGGGACACAAGGGTGTATTGTAAAGTAATGAAATTTTCCCAGGTACGAAGGTGAATGAATATGCTCTCCACTGATATTCATTCCTATATGGCTGAGAATAGTCTCCAACGTCTTCCACTGCCTGGGTTTGTGATAGTCACCCACCTATACATATATATATATATATATATTCTTGATATAAAGAAGAGTCTTCCTCTTGAGAATGTATTAAATAACGAAGAGATCCTATACATACTTAAGAACTGGGCTGGTCTAGAAAAGAACAGTATGGACACCCAAGCGGCGTGGGCATAACTAGGTCATGCCGTGGCGTGGTTCTGGTTTTAGATATAGCGAGGCTATCTTAATTAAATACATACTGTTTGATTTTAATCATTACATTCAGTAGCTATATCTTCTAGTATATTAGCATTGTAATAATAACCCTGTTGTAATATATTAACAAAGTATCTCAACCAGAGTATATTTTAAAACTCGCATGGTTGTGTGCCACGTTGCAGGGTCTCCTTTGTCTGCTAGCGATCATATTCTCCGACACAGAATTTGTACGATTATTCTAAAACGGGTTTCGTTCTATTAAGTCCGGTTTTGTTATGTTCCTTTGCTTCAGCTAACCTCCGTCATAATTTGAATTTTATATTACTACTAGCCGACCAGGCCCGGCTTCGCCCAGTCCCTGGCGGGGAGCATCTCATTTAATTCATATAAGTAGTCATATAAGTTCTCGTTCCCGTTACCGACTGTCTGTCTGTCTGTCTGTCTGTCTGTCTGTCTGTCTGTCTGTCTTTTTGTCTGTCTGTCTGTCTGTCTGTCTGTCTGTCTGTCTGTCTGTATGTATGTATGTATGTATGTATGTATGTATGTATGTATGTATGTATGTCTGTCTGTCTGTCTGTCTGACCCGGCCCGGCATCGCCCAACTCCTGGTGTGGAGCATCTCATTTAATTCATATAAGTAGTCATATAAGCTCCCGTTCCCGTTCCCGACTATCTATCTGTCTGTCTGTCTATATGTCTGTCTGTCTGTCTGTCTGTCTGTCTGATCCGGCCCGGCTTCGCCCAGCCCCTGATGGCGAGCATCTCATTTAATTCATATAAGTAGTCATATAAGTTCCCGTTCCCGACTGTCTGTCTGTCTGTCTGTCTGTCTGTCTGTCTGTCTGTCTGTCTGTCTGTCTGTCTGTCTGTCTGTCCGTCCATCCCTCCCTCCCTCTCTGTCTGTCTGTCTGTCTGCCTGTCTGTCTAATCATTTATTGGTTGCAGTTAGAACAACCTTAGATAAACGAAGACCAACTTACAAAAAGCATTAGAAAGAGCACTTGAAAGATCTTTACATCTTCCCCAACAATTAACTTGGGTAAATGGAGCAGCGGCAGCAGCATCAGCAGAAGAAGGAAAAGGAGGAGTAGACAACTGCAGCGAAAAGGTGGGTCTGTCTATCTATCTGATCCGGCGTGGCTTCGCCCAGCTCCTGGCGGGTAGCGTCTCATTAAATTCATACAACAAAAAAAGTAACTTAAAAGAATGTCCTTCCACACACCATCCATTATTTTTAATGAAAACTCTTTCTAATCACCTGCATGACTACAGTAACTTCTTAAGCATAAAAAGATGAGTTACAATGTTATGCATTGTGCATTATTTTTATGAAAACTTTGAAAATGCCTTAAAGATTGTATCATTATTTATTATAACTCATATGCCGGTACATAACTATAGACACAGAGTTTATAGATCTTTGAAAACGATGCCACAATATGACTATAATGTACACAGAAAAGTTATTCCCCTTGAAATAACTTTTACAGAGTTAGGTCTCCTGAGATATATGAAATTATAATGAAAAATGGAAAATTAAATAATATTGGGTAAGCAGCCGATTTCACACTAAAAAAATATGACAGTGGGCTGCGCTGGAATGATGGAATGAAAGGAAGACGTGTAGAAAATTTCATCTCAATCGGATGGGCCGTTCGCGAGCGCATAAAGGACATACGGCGGAGATTGCCTTTTATATATAAGACTAGCTGACCCGGCCCGGCTTCGCCCAGACCCTGGTGGGGAGCATCTCATTTAATTCATATAAGTAGTCATATAAGTTCTCGTTCCCGTTACCGACTATCTGTCTGTCTGTCTGTCTGTCTGTCTGTCTGTCTGTCTGTCTGTCTGTCTGACCCGGCCCGGCTTCGCCCAGACCCTGATGGGGAGCATCTCATTTAATTCATATAAGTAGTCATATAAGTTCTCGTTCCCGTTACCGACTATCTGTCTGTCTGTCTGTCTGTCTATCTGTCTGTCTGTCTGTCCCGGCCCGGCTTCGCCCAGACCCTGGTGGGGAGCATCTCATTTAATTCATATAAGTAGTCATATAAGTTCCCGTTCCCGACTATCTATCTGTCTGTCTGTCTGACCCGGCCCGGCATCGCCCAACTCCTGGTGGGGAGCATCTCATTTAATTCATATAAGTAGTCATATAAGATCCCGTTCCCGACTATCTGTCTGTCTGTCTGTCTTGGGTAAATGGAGGAGGGAGGAGGAAGAGGGAGGTGGAGGAGGGAAGAGGAGGGAGGAGGAGGGAGGAGGAGGAGACAGGAGGAGTAGGGAGGAATAGGAGGGAGGAGGAGGGATTAGGAGGAGGAGGGAGGAGTAGGGTGGAGGAGGAGGAGGAGGAGGAGGGAGAAGGAGGGAGGAGGAGAACGCAGGAGGAGGAGGGAGGAGGAGGAGGAGAGGGAGGAGGAGGGAGAGGGAGGAGGAGGGAGGAGGAGGAGAGAGTAGGAGGAGGGAGGAGGCGGAGGGAGAAGGAAGAGGGAGGAAGAAGAGGAGGAAGAGGGAGAAGGAGGAGGGAGAAGGAGGAGGGAGGAGAAGGAAGGGGAGGAGGAGGAGGGAAGAGGAGGAGGGGGAGGAGGAGGGAGGAGGAGGAAGAGGGAGGAGGAGGAATGTGAAGTGAGGAGGAGGGAGGAGGGAAGAGGTATAGGGAGGAGGAGGAGGGAGGAGGAGAGGAGGAGGAGAGAGGAGGAGGAGGGAGGAGAAGGGATGAGGAGGAGGGAGGAGTAGGAAGAGGGAGGAGGAGGAATGTGAAGGGAGGAGGAGGGAGGAGGGAGGATGTAGAGGGAGGAGGAGGGAGGAGGAGGAGGAGGAGGAGAAGGGAGGAGGAGGGATGAGGAGGAGAGGGAGGAGGAAGGAGGAGGGGAGGAGGGAGGAAGAGGCGGGAGGAAGAAGGAGGAGGAGGAGGAAGAGGGAGGAGGAGGATGGAGGAGGAAGAGGAGGGAGAGGGAGGAGGGGGAGGAGGAGAAGGGAGGAGGAGGGCGAAGGAGGAAGGAAGAGGAGGGCGAGGAGGTAGGAGGAGGGAGGAGGAGGAAGAGGGAGGAGGAGGGAGGAGGAAGAGAGTGGAGGAGGGAGGAGGAGGAGGGAGGAAGAGATAGGCGGAGAGAGGAGGAGGAGTAGGGAGGAATAGGAGGGAGAAGGAGGGAGGAGGAGGGATTAAGAGGAGGAGGGGGGAAAGAGGAGAAGGAGGAGGAGGGAGGAGGAGGGAGAAGGAGGAGGAACAGGGATGAGGAGGGAGGAGGAGGGAGGAGGAAGGAGGAGGAGGAGGGAGGAGGAGGGAGGAGGAGAGGAGGAGGAGGAAGGAGGAGGAGGAGGAGGGAGGAGGAGGGAGAGGGAGGAGGGGGAGGAGGAAGAGGGAGGAGGAGAAGGAGGAGGAGGGAGAAGGAGGAGGAGGGAGGAGGAGGAGGAGGAGGAGAGGAGGGAGGAGGGAGGAGGAGAGAGGAGGAGGAGGGAGGAGGTGGAGGGAGAAGGAGGAGGGAGGAAGAGGGATGTGGAGGAAGGAGGAGGAGGGAGGAGGAGGGAGGAGGTAGAGGGAGGAGGTAGAGGGAGGAAAAGGGAGGAGGGAGGAGGAGAGAGGAGGAGGAGGGAGGAGGAGGAGAAGGGAAGAGGAGGGATGAGGAGAAAGGAGGAGGAGAGGGAGGAGGAGGGAGAAGGGAGGGGGAGGAGGGAGGAGGAGGGAGAAGGAGGAGGAGGGAAGAGGAAGAGGGAGGAGGAAGAGGGAGGAAGGAAGAGGAGGGATTAGGAGGAGGATGGAGGTAGGTGGAGGAGGGAGAGGGAGGAGGGGGAGGGGAAGAGGAAGAGGGTAGGAGGAGGAGTGGAGAGGAGGAGGTAGAGGGAGGAGGAGGAGGGAGGAAAAGGGAGGAGGGAATAGGAGAGAGGAGGAGGAGGGAGGAGGTAGGAGGAGGAGGAAGAGGGAGGAGAAGGAAGGAGGAGGAAGGAGGAGGAAGAAGGAGGAGGAGGAAGAGGGATAAGGAGGATGGAGGAGGAAGAGGAGGGAGAGGGAGGAGGGGGAGGAAGAGGGAGGAGGAGGAAGAGGAAGGAGGAAGAGGGAGGAGGAGGATGGAGGAGGGAGAGGGAGGAGGGGGAGGGGAAGAGGAAGAGGGTAGGAGGAGGAGGGGAGAGGAGGAGAAGAAGGGAGAAGGAGGGAGGAGGAGGGAGGAGGGGAAGGAGGGAGGAGGAGGGGAGAGGAGGAGGGAGGAAGCGGAGGGAGAAGAAGGAAGGAGGAGGAGGAAGGAGGGAGAGGAAGGAGGGAGGAGGAGGGAGAATGAGGAGGGGAGGAAGGAAAGGGAGGTGGAAGAGGAGGAGGAGGGAGGAGGAGGAGGGTGGAGGAAGGAGGTAGGGGGAGGAGGAGGTAGAGGGAGGAGGAGGAAGGAAAGGGAGGAGGAAGAGGAGGAGAAGGGAGGAGGAGGAGGGTGGAGGGAGGAGGAGGAGGTAGAGGAGGAGGAGGAGGAGGGAGGAGGTAGGAGGAGGAGGAAGAGGGAAGAGGGAGAAGAAGGGAGAAGGAGGAGGGTGGAGGAGGGAGGATGCTGAGGGAGAAGGAGGCAGGAGGAGGAGGAGGGAGGCAGGAGGAGGAGGAGGGAGGAGGAGGGATGAGGAGTGAGAGGGAGGAGGAGGGAAGAGGAGGGAGGAGGGGGAGGAGGCGGAGGGAGTAGGAGGGAGGAGGAGGGGAGAGGAAGAGGGAGAAGGAAGAGGGAGAAGGAGGAGGGAGGGGAGGAGGGGGAGGAGGTAGAGGGAGGAGGAAAAGGAGGAGGGTGGAGGGAGGAGGTAGAGGGAGGAGGAGGGAGGAGGAGGGGAGGAGGTAGAGGGAGGAGGAGAAGAGAGGAGGAGGGAGTTCGCCATTCCAAATTCATACTCGTCTAGGTTCTGTGATTTCGGTCCTTCCATTGATTGTTCTTCCCTTCTACACGACTGTAGATAACTTCCTTACACATAAAAAGATGAATTGTTATTGATATTGCCGTGGCATGGAGGAATATCAGCAGCAGAGTTGATCCAGAAAACCAAAGACCGAGATCTACGGAGAGCCATGAACGCCTACGCCAGCCGGCACGGCACTTGATGATGATTGCCGTGTGACGATTCTGTGTAGTCACGTCATTTTCTTCCCTTTCCCTAGCGTTTTGGTTCGGGGATTCTTTCATCATCATCTTATATATAAATTAGGATGTGTGTGGATATGTATGTCTGTATGTCTGTATGTCCTTTATACGTTCGCGAACGGCCCATCCGATTGAGATGACATTTTCTACACGCCTTCCTTTCATTCCAGCGCTGCCAACTGTCGTATTTTTTTTCTTCTTCCTCCTCCTCCCTCCTCCCCCTCCCAAAGTACGTGCGTTACACATAAAAAGATGAATTGTTATTGATATTGCCGGCTGGCGTAGGCGTTCATGGCTCTCCATAGATCTCGGTCTTTGGTTTTCTGGATCAACTCTGCTGCTGATATTCCTCCATGCCACCGTCTCAATCCATCCAGCATCACTTCTCTTGGTCTACCTCTGCCTCTCTTCCCCTCGATCTTTCCAGTTGTTACGATGTTCTCCAATGCCTCTCATCTCATCACATGACCGAGGAAAGCTGTTTGTCTCTGTCTTATTGTTTTATATAATGTTCTAGTTTCATTAGCCTGTTTCAGGCAGTCGTCGTTAGTTACTCTGGCAGTCCAAGGAATTCGCAACATTCGTCTCAGGAACCACATCTCTGTTGCTTCTAATTTCTTCTTAATTTGTTCATTTACATTCCAAGATTCACTGCCATTCAACAAAACTGGTTCTACATAGCATTTCAGCACTCTCTTTCTTACATTCAGTGATAGTGACTTATTGCATAAGATACTCTTCATTTTCTGAAATGCGGCTTTTGCCTGCCCTATTCTGCTCCTAATCTCTGCTGTACATCTTCCATCTGATGTTATAAATGCCCCTAGGTATCTAAAATTATGAACTTGGTTAAGGATTTTCCCTTCTATTTCTATGTCACATTTTGGTGTCACCATTTTCTTTGATATTACCATTGTTACTGTTTTCTTGATATTCAAGGAGAGTCCTTTCCTTGCACTCTCTGTTACTACAACGTCTAATAATTGTTGTAGGTTTGTTGAATTATCCGCCACCAATACTGTGTCATCTGCATAGAATATATTATTTATATTATAACCTCCAACTAGTATTCCTGGCATCTCTTTGATCTCTCTCATTATTACTTCGCTATACAGGGAGAAAAGATCTGGTGACAAGACACACCCTTGTCGTACTCCTAGCTTTATCTGTTCGTAACTACCCTCTTTATTTCCCATTTTAATTGCTGCTACTTGGTTCCAGTAAATATTCTTTATTATTCTTAAATCTTTTCCATCAGTGTTGATATCTTCCAACATTTTAATCAGTTCATCATGTTTTACTTTATCAAATGCCTTAGTATAATCTATGAAGCACAAATATATGTCTCTCTGTTTCTCTATTGACCTTTCTATTAGTGTCCGTAATGTATAAATTGCATTGTTTGTGCCCTTTCCTTCCACAAATCCATACTGTTCTTCACTAATTTCCATTTTTATTTTTCTTTTTGGTTCTTCTCATTATGATTCTGAGTAGAAGCTTAGTGATATGGTTTATAAGGTTAATTGTACGAAAATCTTCACAATCAATTGCTCCTGGTCTTTTTGGTATAGCTATAAATACAGATTTCAGCATATCACTGGGTAAATATCCACTGCTGTAAATATCATTCAACATTTTGGTTAATATATCTACTACAAATGCTCCCAATACTTCTAATTCTTCTATTGTGATTTCATCTGACCCAGCTGTTTTTCCTTTCTTCATACGTTTCATAGCGTCAGTGACTTCTTCTTTCAGAATAGGTGGACCTTCTAAGTTACTATCTTCTGTTAATTCTTCCCTTTCTCCTTCATATAATTCTCTTATATACTCATTCCACCTCTTCATTATAGCATCTTCCTCTAATATTATCTTTCCTGTTTTTGATTTCAAACACCCTGAATTTATTCTTATTTTTCTTCCTGTAAGCTCACTGATTTGTCTGTGCATATTTTTTGTATCTTATATCTTTTTGTATCTTATATATAAATTAGGATGTGTGTGGATATGTATGTCTGTATGTCTGTATGTCCTTTATACGTTCGCGAACGGCCCATCCGATTGAGATGAAATTTTCTACACGCCTTCCTTTCATTCCAGCGCTGCCAACTGTCGTATTTTTTTCTTCTTCCTCCTCCTCCCTCCAAAATACGTGCGTTACACATAAAAAGATGAATTGTTATTGATATTGCCGTGGCATGGAGGAATATCAGCAGCAGTGTTGATCCAGAAAACCAAAGACCGAGATCTACGGAGAGCCATGAACGCCTACGCCTGCCGGCACGGCACTTGATGATGATTGCCGTGTGTCGATTCTTTGTAGTCATGTCATTTTCTTCCCTTTCCCTAGCGTTTTGGTTCGGGGATTCTTTCATCATCATCATCATATATTTACGCACGTATTTTGGGAGGCGGAGGAGGGAGGAGGAGGAGGAAGAAAAAAAATACGACAGTTGGCAGCGCTGGAATGAAAGGAAGGCGTGTAGAAAATTTCATCTCAATCGGATGGGCCGTTCGCGAACGTATAAAGGACATACAGACATACAGACATACATATACACACACATCCTACTTTATATATAAGATATATACATTCTGTGGGCGACCATGCTGTTTTGTGAATTGACCAAAACCATCCATGTCGTAAAATAGCACTAATCGCGCCTGTCATAATCTAGGCTCAGTATATTAAATTAATTCCCGCCTGTTGGGAAATGAATTTATCATCATCATCATCAAGTGCCGTGCCGGCTGGCGTAGGCGTTCATGGCTCTCCATAGATCTCGGTCTTTGGTTTTCTGGATCAACTCTGCTGCTGATATTCCTCCATGCCACCGTCTCAATCCATCCAGCATCACTTCTCTTGGTCTACCTCTGCCTCTCTTCCCCTCGATCTTTCCAGTTGTTACGATGTTCTCCAATGCCTCTCATCTCATCACATGACCGAGGAAAGCTGTTTGTCTCTGTCTTATTGTTGTATATAATGTTCTAGTTTCATTAGCCTGTTTCAGGCAGTCGTCGTTAGTTACTCTGGCAGTCCAAGGAATTCGCAACATTCGTCTCAGGAACCACATCTCTGTTGCTTCTAATTTCTTCTTAATTTGTTCATTTACATTCCAAGATTCACTGCCATACAACAAAACTGGTTCTACATAGCATTTCAGCACTCTCTTTCTTACATTCAGTGATAGTGTCGTGTCCTCCTTTAAAGTGTCGTCCCTGGAGTGAGGAGATCCGACACCCACATTATAATATTATTTTTTTTTCCCCTCAATATTCTGGAGAATCCACCAGCTTCCGTCCAACACACTCCATCAGCCTATGGACACCTTTTCCTATCACTCTCACACTGTCGTACTATGCCCCCTTCTCATACTTCCCCAACGCAACATACTCAACAACTCTTGCTTCTAGAAATTAATAAAGATTAATTTATTAAAATAAAAGTGTAACGTGTATGAGACGTGTATGTGAAGAAAATGTGTGACGTGTTCTATAAAGTGTGTAGACTCTGACTCTCAGACAGCAACCCAGTCAGCTGATCCCAGCAAAGATAGACCACAGCACGTTACGTCAGAACATGTACTTCTCACCCGTTGCCGAAACCATCTTGCCGGATACTGCTTTGCCTCTGTAGACCTCTGGTAATCCAATTTCATGAACATCCGAAATAGACACCGGTGGTATTAACAGTTAATCATGGACCGGTTGCACTCTACACAATGTCCGTTCCTAACGTTCCTTAACAAACTGCACAAGTCTTTTGTAGTGTGTACGCAGTTAGTTAGTTAGTTAGTTAGTCGACAGATCATCCTCGTTGCACATCGAACCATTCAGTCCATAAGGGCTACTTACTAATGTTAATTGTTACTGTACTGGATTGATCCTCACTCGTGTCTATCCAGCCTCACATATAATGTCATGTGTTCTATTACACGAGATTATATAACTCTAGGTAACTATTAGACCCAATGTCTTCAGCCCGCCACCACTGTCTGATGATGTGTGGTGCATCAGTACGCATCACTCACTTTGGTGAATCAACCTGCTTTTAGCTTTCAGTTACGTTCTGTCTGCACTTTATTGATGGTTGAACGGGTGTTCTTCCGAATGGGTTTTTTAATTCTTTCCCAAAACTTGTAGAGTTTCCTTGGATCTGGTAGGGAACCTAGGATAGAAACAACACATCTGGTGATAGTACTAGTCACTGATCCTTTTGGCTGAGTGTAAGCCTATCACCTTGCTTACTGATCTTTAGCTAACTAGACTTAGTCACAGAGCAGATTAGCTACCCACCTAGAGTCGAATCAGGCTATGACAAAGAAAAATATCAGCAAACAGAATGCGGAACCCCGCCCACCAGGGACACCTACGGGAAGATCCCAATTATCCCTCATTACTCAACTAGTAAAGCTTATCAACACTTCACTAATCTATTCTAGCTAACAGAGCCAAGTATCACTTCACTACTCTAGCTAGTTTCCACTAACAGTGCTAATCATCACACTATAGTTTAACAAGGCCACAGTCTATAGTAATTATAACGAATATATTATAATAAGTTATACCTTAAATGGCACTACTGCAGTCCTATAAATCATATCTACATCTGCCATATAGGCACGTGTAAAATTAAGTCACTAATTAACACACGGTAGATATTATTTCCACTGGCACTGCAGTGCCCTGCACTCTGTCTAGAGCATTATTCAAGTCCACCCTAGTTGATCTCAACTCGAGTTTATATGGCAAACTACCAAAGTTGTCCACGTGACGTTATCCTTTACTCCCCCACACAGGTGGCACAGTGGCAAATCATCCCCTGTCAAGAACTATTTTCCTGGCTTAAATCCTGTCAAAGTTGTCAGTAATTGCCTAGATTCTCAAAACAAGCCAGCTAGTTTCTGTAAACTCCCAACAAAGAGTTTCGATACCAAGCTGCCAATCATCTTGATGTTCCGGAAACCAAGAATTGACAGATGCACTGTTTTCCGTACTAGGTACTTCCGTTTTACATCTGCCCCTGTGATCTCACGGCTTCCATCTGCATTCAAATGTTGACAAACTTGTCACTCTTCTGTTCCGTGGTGACAATCCCAGCAGCCATTTCCGTCTGATGTCCGGCAGTATAGATGACAAACGGAACCATTCCATATCCTTCTCCCTCACCACCAAATGTGTTTATGGGCTGACACGATGTAACCTGTACAACTGTGTTTACTCTGTTAGTACAAATAGATGTCGCTGGTCGATCGTCCGCTTAATCCGAAAATCCTCTGTAATAATCAACCGGATAAACACACGGTTTCATTTTGTGACAGATAGTGACTTATTGCATAAGATACTCTTCATTTTCTGAAATGCTGCTTTTGCCTGCCCTATTCTGCTCCTAATCTCTGCTGTACATCTTCCATCTGATGTTATAAATGCCCCTAGGTATCTAAAATTATCAAGGATTTTCCCTTCTATTTCTATGTCACATTTTGGTGTCACCATTTTCTTTGATATTACCATTGTTACTGTTTTCTTGATATTCAAGGAGAGTCCTTTCCTTGCACTCTCTGTTACTACAACGTCTAATAATTGTTGTAGGTTTGTTGAATTATCCGCCACCAATACTGTGTCATCTGCATAGCGTATATTATTTATATTATAACCTCCAACTAGTATTCCTGGCACCTCTTTGATCTCTCTCATTATTACTTCGCTATACAGGGAGAAAAGATCTGGTGACAAGACACACCCTTGTCGTACTCCTAGCTTTATCTGTTCGTAACTACCCTCTTTATTTCCCATTTTAATTGCTGCTACTTGGTTCCAGTAAATATTCTTTATTATTCATAAATATTTTCCATCAGTGTTGATATCTTCCAACATTTTAATCAGTTCATCATGTTTTACTTTATCAAATGCCTTAGTATAATCTATGAAGCACAAATATATGTCTCTCTGTTTCTCTATTGACCTTTCTATTAGTGTCCGTAATGTATAAATTGCATTGTTTGTGCCCTTTCCTTCCACAAATCCATACTGTTCTTCACTAATTTCCATTTTTATTTTCTTTTTGGTTCTTCTCATTATGATTCTGAGTAGAAGCTTAGTGATATGGTTTATAAGGTTAATTGTACGAAAATCTTCACAATCAATTGCTCCTGGTCTTTTTGGTATAGCTATAAATACAGATTTCAGCATATCACTGGGTAAATATCCACTGCTGTAAATATCATTCAACATTTTGGTTAATATATCTACTACAAATTCTCCCAATACTTCTAATTCTTCTATTGTGATTTCATCTGGCCCAGCTGTTTTTCCTTTCTTCATACGTTTCATAGCGTCAGCGACTTCTTCTTTCAGAATAGGTGGACCTTCTAAGTTACTATCTTCTGTTAATTCTTCCCTTTCTCCTTCATATAATTCTCTTATATACTCATTCCACCTCTTCATTATAGCATCTTCCTCTAATATTATCTTTCCTGTTTTTGATTTCAAACACCCTGTATTTATTCTTATTTTTCTTCCTGTAAGCTCACTGATTTGTCTGTGCATATTTTTTGTATCTTTAATGGAATTTAATTCAATTTTTTTGCATTGCTCGTTTAACCAACTTTCTTTAGCCTTCCCACATTTATCTTTTATTTCTTTATTTATCTTAGCGTATTCTTGTTTGTCATTTTTACTCTGTTTTCTTTTGTCCATCAGTTTTAAGATATTCTTCATTCATCCATTTTTTCTTAGCTATTTTGCCTCTCTCCGGTAATACTTCTTTGCTAGTTTGATGAATGGAGTCCCTTAACATTTCCCATTGTTCATCTATACTCTGTATTTTAGTTATTGCATTGTACCTATTTTTCACAGTCACTCTGTATTGTTCTTGCATTTCTTTATCTATTTTCAGAACCTCTTTATTAAGTCTCATGTTCTTAACCATTTTTTCCCTCTCTTTAATCAATGAATTTATAAAGAATGCTATTCTTTACTAGTTCTCCTGACTGGGAATTTTAGGTTTCTCTCACCATGTTTCTCCTCAACGGTGCTTCGACAGCCAAGCATGTTATGAACATAAAAATACAGGAATAATAATCGTTTGGCCTTACCTAGTTCCAGAATCAGATTCTCACTACTACCGGTCGGGGCGCTTGTTCAATGGACTAAACGTTTTGTGGAAACTATTACTGTTGTAATCTACTTGTAAAAGGTTCGCCTTTCGAACACCTCAATTGGCCCCGACCGTTGTCTGCGATTTCTCGCGAAGAGTGAGGCCAATAGTAGAACTAGGATAGTGGCCGTTTCCGAGCCCAGTTGTCTGTTGGCTTGTAGTTAGCCAGGATAAGTAAGCCAAACGTAAATTATTACATTAACCATAAATACATACTAAATAAGCATAACAATAATGTTAGCATATCTTAAAGAACCTTTATAACACACTGAGTACTAAGCAAGAGGGGAGGATGAAGCCAGGCTTTCACCACAGTCACTAATTAGGTCATGGTCGACTTTAGCGTCAGTCTTTGAAAGCCAGTTTCGTTGTATTTGAGTGACCTATCCCAGGTGTCCTTGGCCCCTTGTTTCACTCTCCTCACCCCAGTATGTGGCACCACATTTTCAGGTTCAAAACTAAGACTTATTATGTAATATAGATAGACAGTATTAAATTCCTGTAATAATTAATAGGCCGGCTTCGTGGCTTAGGGGTTATGACTTTTCTCCGTAATCTCGTATACTCTCGTCGGTAACGTGATGACGGTGAGAATCAGCAGTGGTTCGAATCGCATCGGTAACTTAGGGGTATGTGAGCCGGCCGCTCAGAAAGCAATGGCAAACTACTGAGCGTAATCTTGCCAAGAAATCAACATACAGCTGAAAGATGCTGGTGTTGACAGCGAGGTCCTGTAAAGGATATGCTAAAAAAAAAAAAATAATAGTATACTCCTGTTGATTTTGCAGTCTTTGTTTATTAAAACTCTCTATATCCTTGTTTGACGTTGAAATTCCCCGTCACATCCATGACTTTATGAGGTGACACCATTTTGGAACAAGCATTCTAGAAACAACTTTCACTACAAGATCTCATTCTTTACCCATCAACTGAGCCAACCTTTACTGATGGCTTGTTGCGTGATATAAATGAATGTTAAGGCAAGAGGGTCAAATTAATTGTGCTAAGGTTTATAGCATGGCTTTTCTCAGAGCTGTCTGTCAGAGGCGTCGCATAGTGCACGACCTCGGTAGCTCCAGCGATGACCCCTAAGAGTCGCCAATAAAATTGCACTCCTTTACCAAATGAAGGAGTTCGGAAACGAACCCACGAACTTCGAAGCTCGAGTAGGGAACTTAACTACTTCGCCAGATAGGGTTAATTATGAAAGACAGATATACGATAGTTTGGCTGAAACATACGAAAGTTTGTCTCAAAAGCGTGACAAGACTCACAAATCAATGGGGCTATACAACACAATAACAACTAAATTCCGTCTGGTCCTTTGCATTATTTTAAAACCTAGAGACAATAACATTTATTACTCTACAGTGTTAACTACTAGAGAAAAATAGAGCTAAAGTAATAAACAACTCGAGGTAGAAAAAGTTACAATAAAAACTACTCCAGACAAAGTTAAAGTAATAACAACATCAATAACAACGGAAAGATTAACAGTAATGACTACTCGATATATAGAGTTAAAGTATCATTTACTAGAGATAGAAGGAGTTGTGACCGAGAGAATCAGGTGCAGCAAATTCTTCGCAACGTTATTTGCTGCTTAAAGCTAATGTTGTCTGCTATAAATATGTGTCTGCGTTACGCCGACATCACTAAGTGCAAACACTAATGAAGTTATTTGTCTAGTTCCACAGGGAAAACAGAATATATGGTTATGTAAACTCCGGTATCTGTGTGTGATGAATCCATCAAGAACCCAGCATAGAAGACAATTTGTTATTAAGACAAACAAACATGAGGAATATGAAGTAGTCATCATTATAAAATTCCATGCTAATAAGAGTGGGCGATCATGGCTCGCTATTTCACTCAATATCTCCAAATATGAATCAGGTTTGTTTTCTTATCTCGATTATGCTTTTGTGCCAAACCTTCCAGATATTTTGCCTGTCTCTTTGCCTTTCCTTTGCTCTTTTTCTGATATTTGTTTTCTCCCAATGTATTTTTTGCATACTCATCAGAAACCACATTTCTACTGCCATTAGATGTTTCTCAGCTTGTTTGGTTATTGTCCATGGATAAATGGATTTAAAGATGAAGTATTGTGGACATGAAAAAAGAAAAATCAAGGAAATCTATATATATAAAAGACAATGTATGTATGTAGGGATGTATTTGATGCGTTCGATAACGTTCCACCCGATTGAGATGAAATTGTCTACATGTTTTCTTTTCATTCCCGTGCAGCGAACTGTCATAGTTTGTTAATGTACAATCAGCTATTTACTTACTAAAATTTTATATTTTAATTTACATTATCATTTATATATAGCAAGGGGATTTAACTTAAGAAACGTTATTTCAAGGTGCATAACTTTTAATAGCATTGCTATATATTTTATATATATAGATTGTTGATTTTTTTCAAAGGTTTGTAAACTCTTTGTCTACAGTTATTTACAGGCATGTGCGTTATAATAAATAATGAAATAATCTTTAAGGCATTTTCAAAGTTTTCATAAAAATAGTGCATCTATTTAAATAGTGAAAATTTTCTAACTCATCTTTTTATGTTTAAAGAAGTTATCTACAGTCATGTATGTGATTAAAAACAGTTTTCATTAAAAATAATGGATGGTATGTGGAAGGACATTCTTAAGTTAATTTTTTTTGTTATATGAATTTAATGAGACGCTCCCCGCCAGGAGCTGGGCGAAGCCGCGCCGGGTCAGATAGATAGACAGACAGACAGATAGGCGGGAACGGGAGCTTATATGACTACTTATATGAATTAAATGAGATGCTCCCCACCAGGGACTGGGTGAAGCCGGGCCGGGTCAGACAGACAGACAGACAGACGGACGGACGGACGGACAGACAGACAGACAGACAGACAGACAGACAGACAGACAGACAGACAGACAGACAGACAGACAGTCGGGAACGGGAACGGGAGCTTATATGACTACTTATATGAATTAAATGAGATGCTCCCCACCAGAAGCTGGGCGAAGCCGGACCGGGTCAGACAGACAGACAGAAAGACAGACAGACGGACGGACGGACGGACAGACAGACAAGCAGACAGACAGACAGACAGACAGACAGGCAGATCCCCGCCAGGGGCTGCGCTAAGCCGGGCCGGGTCGGACAGACAGACAGACAGACAGAGAGACAGACAGACAGACTTATATGAATTAAATGTGATGCCACCACCAGGAGCTGGGCGAAACCGGGCCGGGTCAGACAGACAGAGAGACAGACAGACAGACAGACAGACAGACAGACAGACAGACAGACAGACAGACAGATAGATAGATAGATAGATAGATAGATAGATAGATAGATAGATAGATAGATAGATAGATAGATAGATAGATAGATAGATAGATAGATAGATAGATCCCCGTCAGGGGCTGGGCGAAGTCGCGCCGGGTCAGACAGACAGACAGACAGACAGACAGACAGACAGACAGACTTATATGAATTAAATGAGATGCTCCCCACCAGGAGCTGGGCGAAACCGGGCCGGTTCGGACAGACAGACAGACAGACAGACAGACAGACAGACAGTCAGACAGACAGATAGGTAGATAGATAGATAGATAGATAGATAGATAGATAGATAGATAGATAGATAGATAGATACTTAGATAGATTGATAGATAGATAGATAGATAGATATATAGATAGATAGATAGATAGATAGATAGATAGATAGATAGATAGATAGATAGATAGATAGATAGATATGATAGATAGATAGATAGATAGATAGATCCCCGCCAGGGGCTGGGCGAAGTCGGGCCGGGTCAGACAGACAGACAGACAGACAGACAGACAGACAGACAGACAGACAGACAGACGGACAGATAGATAGATAGATAGATAGATAGATAGATAGATAGATAGATAGATAGATAGATAGATAGATAGATAGATAGATAGATAGATAGATAGATAGATCCCCGCCAGGGGCTAGCGAAGCCGGCCTGGTCAGACAGACAGACAGACAGACAGACAGACAGACAGATCCCGCCAGGGACTGGGCGAAGCCGGGCCGGATCAGCTAGTTTAATTATAACATAAAGTTTACCGGGAAAACCACGCTTAAGATGGATTCAAGATGTGATAGATAATGTACACATGACAACAATAGACACGAGACATCTAGATTCTGATGTCTTGGTGTTTATTATACTTTGGGAGACCCGGTTACGAATCCTCGGTAAGTTATGAAGTTCTTTTTTTTCTCTGGCGGGGGCAAACAGAAAACTCTAACTGTCACGAAATGCCGTCATTCGGCCGTGTGGTCTAGGGGAAACAACCCCGAGATTACTCGACCAGGTCCCCTCTCATATGACCGCCCTGTGTCTTTGCAAGTCTGGAAGTTTCGAAAAACATGACACAGTGAGCGTAGCTCAGTGAGACCGACTGCGCAAGTGTCGAGCGCATGGGCTGTTCCTAGAGCCAACCAGAAAAGCAGGCTGTTGTGCTGAGTTGTTTAAGGCGGCCAGACGCCGAGTGTCATTGTGTATTTCATGAAGGCTGGGACGAATGATGTCTTCAAAGGTTTTGAAGGATCTCGACATCGTCTTCAGCATGCCTTTATGTGGCAATTCGAATGTATGTTGAGTAACTTAATTTATTTAACGTTGTGCCGGTAGTCGGCGACCGCGATAGAGCTAGGCGGCCGTGTAATAGCCGTTGTGTGGGAAAGTGGGTCAAGTGTGAACTGGTAACAGTGTGTGGGCCTGGTGTCAACCTTTTGGGGCCGCGTAATTACAGGTAGTGTATAAGCAGGGATATTTAGCATCCTAGCGGACGGAGGGCTCCTTTGTAGCCACTTTAAGTTGGGTTAACTGAATTCAGGGCAATGAAACCTTTAATTTGAGTTCACACATGGCCCGGCTTCCTGAAATAGAGCGTCGTCGGAGCCGGCGTGGCGGAAAGGCGGACCTGGGGGAACCGAAGTCGAGTAGACCGGCTCCTATACTAGGTCGAGTGAGGTATCTAACAACGCTGCCGGTCGAGACGAATAAAGTGCGAGGGTGGACAGAAGTATCGGATGTCGTTCCAAGGTCGTGCCTTGAGTCGAAGGTCGTTGTCGCATGGTGTAGCGACCATTGGCTTTTCTTCTTGGCGTTCTTCACATTTGTCTTGTAGTTAGTATGCCTTAACGGAATGTCAGCTTAGTAGATAGTGGATTCCGGAGATGAGGACAATTTGGGAGAATCGACCAAAGGGACAGAGCTGTTCACGAAGAACAGTGACACCATTCTAAATGCTCCTGCCCTTGACGAGGGAGGAGGGAACGGGGTGATGGATATCTGCTACATGGAGATTGCGCCATGTATATAACACTGGATTTGAATATATGGTACCCGCGGCACAGTACTACATAAACTCTGGCTGGTAATAGGGAAGTGAATCAGGGAGATTGGATAGAACCAGGAGGGGGTTCGGATGCATAACCACCGGCCCTACTTCAGGACCATTCTGCCTACGATTACTAATGATTCACTAACCCTATATGTCATGTAGAAGTCTTTCAGGGTATTGCGACACCTCAGAGACGAGGGACAGTGGCCCAAGCTATACTCCAGTCCGGGGAAGACGACGCAGTTCAAAGAGCGGTCCTGACAAGTCCTATGCCCAGTTCATCTCCGGCACCTGAGAGCAGCTTATGGGGGAGACTGGACTCTTGTGTGAAGAGTCCATAGTTCTGAGGAGAGGTGGTAAGTGTTAACTCGCTTATGGTAGCTTGGTACATGATGCATTCACCGAGTATTGTCCTCCACAGAGTCTGCCTTCCTGATTGAGATGTTGAACGTCTGGTGACGGGTCCGGTGATTGGGATCAAGGCAAGTGACGTGGTCAACAGTCCGGGGACACCTCAACAAATCTCCAGGTGTCTGCTCCAGAGTCTACTACGTCAGAGCACGGGGCCAGCTACCACTTTGCCAACGTCGTTACCACTTGTTGTTCAACACGGCCACTTCATATGTTTGTCGCCTTACCTTACGGCAAGTATACGTGTTGAGTTCTTGTCCACCACGTGAAGGACATTAGACCGAACAACCGCCAGAGAGGACAAGATACCATCAGAGATTTGTGCCAGACCACTTTGGCTCATGATTCTGCCGGAGTGTACGGACACTAGAGACAGTAGGGACTTTTACCAGCAGAGACTGAGCAGGTGCTTCCACTCTAACGATACTCTACGAGATTTATAGAGAGTGAGCGACGGAGTGTCACTTCTCTAACCGGCCACACTAGAGACATTCTGACTTATTGTGAACAGTGTGGGCCTGCCTTCAAATGTCGTCCCAGAAGAGAGGTTCCAGGCAACAGTTTAGTCAGAACGAACACCTTCCATCCTCACTCTGAAGACGGGGTCTTTCTGGAGGACTCGATACACGCCGTGAGGCCTGTTACCGACGACTTGTGGCTACGGCAGTGGACCTTACCTATGATGACAGCTACGTCCTGAGGCTACTCCGGTGCTTCTTTGTCTAGACATTCCTAACAACCGCTAGGTCTATCTTATTCTCATCATCATCATCTTCATTTGTACAATACACACTTTCGTTGCCATAGATAGATACCAGAGTTGCATCATGCATTCAAGACGGAGTGTGATCGGATAATGTCCATTGGGTGAGTGAAAAAGATATTGGTATCCAGAGGCTGGTGGGGTATAGTAGATCGAATACACCTATCTCCTAGTCTGAAGACACCCGTAGTTAAGATGTGATATCAGTTCCCCTCACCCCAGGGAGTGTTGCTACACTAACCTGCACAGTTCGCGGGGACTAGCCAGGGGTCTTTAATTCCTCAGGCTCAAGATCCCCCTGCCACACAACGCAAGGTACACTATTGGCAGTAAATAACAGACAGTTCTTTGACACTTTAGCAGGTGTTAAAAACAAATATTTTAACGAGCTGTATTGCTATTTCTTTGTTTCTTGTTGGCGGTTAGAGTCGGTCTACCGCAATGTCTATTCACTTGTGATTTTTTTTTTAAAGTTGACCCATCTCTATTTATTCCCATTTAACACTGGTTATATATGAATGTAAGTCAAGAACCATTACACCATCACTAGAGAAGATCATTGGAGTTTTTGAGCAGAATGTTAATGAAAACTTCTTAGAATTCCGTAGAAAAAAGAAGAAGAAAAATGTCGAAATTCTGCAAGATCTGATCATGGAAGAAATTTGGCTGATGAATATTATGACACCTCGAAAATTGAAATGCTTTGGTCATTTTAAACATCATAGTGGCTAGGAATGGAAGAAGAGGTAGGGGTTATCCAGCACGAAGATGGACACGGGACATTGCAGACACCATGGGCATGACGGTGGACATTGCAGACACCTTGGGCACGAGGGTGCAAGAGGCAGGGGAAATGGCATGATATCCAGAAACTCTTTCGGTGGGCCGCGCTTTTGTGTTCTGTGCGTAGTCTGCTGATTGTTACACGTTCTCTTCTGTGGACTTGGTAATATGTTTCATCTTTCTGTGGTCTGATTCCCACTTGGTTCTACAATTGCTTCTTATAAACCTCTTGACCTCATCATAGGTTATGTCCATGACAGACTGAGGTAGTCTTTACCTTCCTACGCCGTTCTGGAAGCCTCTTCGTGTCTATTGTATTACAACCCTGTTGGGATTCCTGGCATTGCCCATGGAGTGTTGCTCCTAGGTCTGATAGCTCTACACTGTGTTTGCTCTTCAGTGTTGAAACACCAAACTTCGCTTCACTGAAAATAGCTATGTGTTCCTCTTTATTTTTATCAGTAATCAGTATTTATGTTTAAGTGTTAATGGGATCTACGAGAGCCAGTCAATAAATAAGTCACATAGTTATGTGGGATGGCAGGTAAATGTAGTTGGTGTTTTCTACATGTGTCATTAGGTGATAGCAACATCGAATTTTATATTCCCGTTCGTCAGGTGGTGCTAGGTGCCTCATGCGCAGCGCATAAACAAAATGGCGACTATACTTTCGGAGTGTACAAACGAAGCGCAACGTGCTGTTGTGCTTTTTTTTTGTGGGCAAAAGGACTGCCTGCAAAGGGCATTCATATAGAAATGCTTCCTGTTTATGCTGACTATAAGCCGAATCAAAGCGTGCTTCAATGCAATGGAAACATCCTTCTTCGCCTTGTGTCCAAAAATTCAAGGTTACGCCATCAGCAGGGAAGGTTATGCTGACAGTGTTCTGGGATTGTCGAGTAGTGCTTTTACCAATTCCAAGAAGAAAGGTGACAATGCGAATTCTGAATCGTACTGTGAAGTTCTAACGATGCTTTGTGATGCAATTCGAAGAAAACGTCCAGGACTGCTGACTAGTGGAGTGTTGCTTCTTCATGACAATGCCAGACCACATACGGCTCGATTAATTCAGGACAAAATTAACCAACTTTGGTGGGAAGGTCTGTAACATCCACCTTACAACCCCCGACTTAGCCCCTAGCGATTTCTACCATTTTTGGTCCACCGAAAACCCACCTTGCGGGAGACATTTCGCGAATGACGCCGAAGTTGAATGTGAAGTGAAAATGTGGTTTAGAAAACAGAGCACGCAGTACTATGCAGCATGTTTGGGGACAGATGAAACGATGGGATAAGTGCATTAATGTTGGTGGAAATTATGTTGAGGAATAAAGGGACAATGTATGTATTAAAATAAACTCGTTTCACGTTGTTATCGTATTTATTTATTTTTCTACATCCATTTGTGACATACTTATTGACTTCCCCTCGTATCTTTGTTTTGAACATAAACAGTCAGTTGCATATCCTTTACAGGACGTAGCAGTCAACTCCAGCATTTTTTACTGTTTGTGATTCATGAGCAATTTTACGTTCAGTAGTTTGCCATTGCTTTCTGAACGACCGGCACTCAAACCATTGTATGAAAACTAACGCAAGGCTGTCTGCTTGCAAATTGCCAGCAGCTGTGTTTTTTTAACACGGCATGCGGGATTACGTATTGCAAGTGAATTTTCCCAAATGACTGCAGTACTCATATACACGAGAGCTCCGAGGGTTTAATTAATCGTGCTAAACGTGGAACCCTCTATTGTGATTACACTGCTGTCCTTAGAAAATAACGTCTTTACAGGTCATTCAGATCTAAAACAGTGAGGTCATCATCTTACAAAGGTAACGATCATTCAGAGGCACTCCCACACTTCCTGGCTTGAAAAGAATAAAACGCCAACAATAAAGTGCAAATTGTTGAACTGACGCACAAAACACATTCTAGCCATCTTCCAATCTAAGCATTCGTCCTAACAAGCTGGCGTCATTTTCCTGTTTAAAGATGGCTCTGTGACACGTGCCTTTCGAACAGAAGTGGTTAGTAATGAATATAAAAGGAAAATAACAGGAAGAAATGGGGGATAACACTTCGATTTTCAATGCCAGAAGAAAAGGATTTTATTAATGATCGATTCTGAATATTACTTTAGAGCCAGTATCGGATCCGCCCATGTTGTTGTTCTCACAGCGCTAGAATGAATAATGACCAAATGGAAGAGCATTAAGTTATTCTGGGCACTTGTTCTATCGATGGCATTCTAATTTAGTTCAGCTACGTGCTGCTGTGTAAATTTCTGTCTGATATAATGTTTCCGACAGTCTTTTTATCTACTGTTTATGCTTTGAAGTGTTACAGGCAGGGTTAATTGACAATTTCGTTTAGAAGACATGACTAGTCCACCTTCACTGTGATCTCATGTTCCTGCTGCCTGTTGGTTTGTTTCTTTTATTAAATCGACTTTCTTGACATTTTATCGCAGCATAAAAATATCACACTTGCCGAGATAACAACTAATATTCTCTCCCTGTACTCTATACTCTGTATGATGTTTGTCAACACTTGACGCAATATGCAGCTATGACCATTCAAGACAGTGACCACTTTTCTTTAGCAGAAGTAAAGGACTCATATTCATAACACGAGGAGTATTGGGTTTATGGTGTTACGACCGAGTTTTAGAACAACCAGGACTAGATGAGTGACGTTATAAATAACCTGCCAGTAGACTTGACTTCCTAAAACGTATCCTGGCATCAATGTTAGCTACGCTGACCTGAAAATCCAGGCCAATAAATCAATAACCCCCCCCCCCCCCACCCAATCTTTCTCCCCATCCCCCAAAGAGGATTCGAATACGTGGCCAGGTGACCGAAAGGCAAGCGTGCTAGCCATTACACTACAGCTGTTCCCAAGTTGTTCTTTGCTCTGGCATTAATCGGATACAGATGGCAATTTGTGTTGTGGTAACTTTACTCCCTTCAGTGAACGCATTAGCGAAGATGATAGGAAGCTACGCTGATAATATCATGCGTACGATCGGACGAGTGTTTGACGCCTGAGTTCGTTGTCTCACTAGGTGAGTGAAAGACTGGCCATCTATTATTCTGTGCATTATGACCTACAACATGTGATCATAAATCCCTAGCAGTTTCTCGCTTCGGGGCATGTTTTATTTTACTTTTTCTCCCGCTCGTGCTGTTGATAACGAAAACATTTAATCCACACGTTCTGTCCGTCTCACGTACCTTGCTTGTTCAGCTACTTGTCAATTTGACGATCAAATAATGTCACTCGAGGGGTGTTACCAGATGGCATACTGATAATTTATTGTCTTAATTAATAAATCATTCAGAGGCCTGCTTGTCAGAAATCGCTATTCTACAGTTATCTTATGCTTGGGTACGTCCAATGTCACCGGACAGTGTGCCTTTCATGCACGTGCATTATACGGATACAATCTGCACTTTTTACAACGCTACCTTTAACTTACAGGATTCGTTTCCTGCATACTTTCAAATCTCGTGTACACTATTATCTGCAAGAGATGTGTCACGAAGTATACTGGACAGACTGGGAGACCTCTAACGGGCCGACTCGGGGTACGTCTGTGGCTACTATTAACCAGACAATGGTTTCCCTCCACGCACTACAGTATGCTGACGGGGTATCCACGTGACACCATTGTAACACCACCCATGTAGCAAATTGGTGGGTGGTGAAAGGCAGATCCATGAAGCATTCGTAAAAAGTGCAGTTGTTCAAGTATGACAGTATAGGCAGAATGTTGTTATGTTGTTTGTCCATCAAGAATGATGATGACCATTCATTTCATCCAGTGGGGTTGAAGGTGTGGAGCCGTGGGTTCTAAGATGGCTGATAAGGCCTATTTTGGCTCGAAATGTTCTTTGACGTCTCTGGAGGAGAATTTCCTGCAGTTGTTTTTCTGTCCTGCCTTTTCTTCACAGCTCTTGCAGTCCTGGTTGCCTCACATATGACTGCACCTTTGCGTAATGATGCACGCCACGAATTTCGGTCTCTGGCTGCAGCCTCCCAGGTGTCATGATGAATTCCAAAAGCATTCAGTGAAATTTTCAGAGTGTCTTTAAAGCGTTTCCTCTGGCCACCTTGGGAGCGTTTACCACAACGCAGTTTGCTGTAAAAAAATTCGTTTAGGGAGCCTGTGATCTGGCATGCGAGTCAAGTGATCAGCCCAACGAATCTGATTCTTCATCATTATAGTGTGGATACTGGGCATGGATGCTCTTTCTAGAACTTCAGTGTCTGGAATCTTGTCTTGCCATCTAATCTTCAGAAGCGTCCTTAGGCAGACTGTGTGGAAGTGGTTTAATTTCCTAGCGTGTCGCTGATAAACAGTCCAGGTTTCACAAGCATATAGCAGTGTGGATAATACAACTGCTTTGTAGACTTTTAGCTTTGTTTGCAGACTTATTCCAGTTCTGTCCCATACATTCTTGTACAGTCTGCCAAAGGCCGCACTGGCCTTGGAGATTCTTGCATTCACTTCATCATCAATTGTGGCAGCTTGTGACACAGTGCTGCCAAGATAGGTGAATTTGTCCACAACACTTAGTCTATGATCATTCACTTTGATATTCGGCACAGTGTGATTATTCCCTGGAGCTGGCTGGTACATAACTACAGTCTTCTCCAAGTTGATATTGAACCCAAAGTTGGCACAGGCATGTGAGAAAGCTGAAACATTATGTTGCATGTCAGTCTCTGAGTTGGCGTATAGAGCGCAATCATCAGCAAACAGGAGCTCTCTGACGGTGTCGCTGTTAATTTTGGTTTTAGCTTTCAGCCTTTTGAGATTGAATAACTTTCCATCCATACGGTAGTTGATGTATATTCCAATGTTGTCGTTCTCAAAGGCATTCATCAACATGGCTGAAAACATGAGGCTGAACAGTGTTGGTGCCAGGACACATCCTTGCTTCACTCCATTGGTGACAGGAAAGGGTTCAGACAGTTCACCATTTTCCTGTACTCTTGCCTGCATGCCGTCATGAAATAGCCGCACTATTTGGACAAACTTTCGTGGACAGCCATATTTTGCCATAATCTTCCACAGTCCTTCTCTGCTGTGAGAAGATAAGACGCGATAACCGCAGAAATAGACACAGTAGGCGTAAACGATGGGAAAAACTCTCATGGTTGATCTACGAGTGAGAAAAGACCTAGTCAAAGAGATATTGGGCTGTGAAAATGTGGCAAAATGAGAAGAAAAAAAAAAGAAAAAGAAAAGAAGAAGAAGCAGAATCGCAAAACCTGAACGAAACATAGACAATAAAATAGGTGCTTCACAATGCTAGTAACGGGAGTAAAAACTTGGTAGACTCATTATTCTTTTTTTTTTAAAACTCAAGGACAGACCATTTTTATAATCTATTAAAACAAAGCCGAACAGTTGCTGCGAACCTCTTGTGTTTTTAGCTATCAATCTGTGGTATCTGCATAGCGTTGATTGTTAATAGTTTAACCTCTAACTATTATTCCTGATTGTTTATATTATAACCATTAACTCTTAAATACCCACAGCAGGTGCAGAACCTTCGAGATGACGTCATATTTCTATATATACAAAGTATAGCGCCACTCCGTGATGTCACTAAACTGCACCTCAGTTGACTTAGTTCTTATAATCTCGCGCAGACTTTGGTACTTCCGGTGTCACCCGAGGGCTATGCGAATGGAGCGAATTGGGCTCGATTCCGGTTTGGGAGTTTAAAAAGTCAAATTTTAATTATTAAAAAGTAAATTTATATACGAAATAACTTTTATTCCGGCCCATGTCAACTCTCTCTCTCTCTCTCTCTCTCTCTCTCTCTCTCTCTCTCTCTCTCTCTCTCTCTCTCTCTCTCTCTCTCTCTCTCTGTGTGTGTGTGTGTGTGTGCGCGCGCGTGGGCGGGGTAGAACGACGTGGGGATATGGGACCTAGTCCCACTTTTAGTCTTTGACCACAGGGGGTCACCAGACCCATAGCGACTGTGAGGAGGTTTGGTGTTTGATGATCATCTCGACCTCTGACTAGGCCAAGGGCTATAAAGGCAATACTACACTTTGATTATAGCCAAAGACCGAAATGTTTTGAGCAAATAAGACATACTTCTTGTTACAGCCTCATTAAATAAAGTAAAAACACATAATGGTTTAAAATAGTATTGGGGATGTAGAATACCAAACACAAATAAGCTAATTAACATATTATCATCAAGTGCCGTGCCGACTGGCGTAAGCGTTCATGACTCTCCAATATCTCAGTCTTAGGTTTTCTGGATCAACTCTGCCGTTGATATTCCTTCATGCCACCGTCGCAATCCATCCAGCATCATTTCTCGTGGTCTGCCTCTGCCTCTCTTCCCATGAAACTTTCCAGTGGTTATGATGTTCCCCAGTGCCTTACGTCTCTTCACATGACAAAAAAAATGACGCCTAAGCTTCTTATGTTTCCCTTATCACTTGCAATTTGAATGGACTCACATAACTTGATCCAATAATCATTTGCACACAGCCTTTTAAACATCCTTCCTAGCTTGCCTTAGCTCACTCAGAGTGTTACGCGTTGGTCTTTCCTTGTTTCTTAAGCGAGCTATCTTCTTCTTATAAATCAAGGGCTGCAGAGTCTCGCTGTTTGCCGCAAACCAGTCCTGCCTCTTATGATCCACAGTGCTGTAAGCCCATACGGCAGTTTTATAAAGATTTTCCTTAAGTTGACCCAATTTTTCATTTACTGTACAATTTTCTGGTGTATCAGTGAAAGCGTCTTCAAGTTGCTGTTGAAACTGAAAGCACTTTTCAGGATCGTGAGTGTTAATATTTATCCTGAGGCTAGATTTGTGTTTAGCTGTGTAGATTCTCTTTGGTCTCAGTCTAACCCTTGCAACAACCAAAGAATGATCCGTATCACAGTCAGCACTGTGGTAACTTCGAGTCAATGATGTATGGTTCAGATGTTGTCTCCGTGTAATGATGAAGTCCAGCTGATGCCAATGGTCGGATCTTGGATGTTTCCATGTGACCTTATGCAGCTCTTTTGTTTTATAAAAGGAGTTTGTAATACATAGGTCATTACTGGTGCAATGCTCCAGCAGCCTTTGCCCATTTTCATTCATGCGACCGATGTTGTATTTTCCAAGGCACACTGGCCATGAACTCGAGTCCCTGCTCATACGAGCATTGAAATCACCGAGCATATAAATGTAGTCAGATTTTGGAACTGCCTTGATCGCGGAGTCTAACTCCTCATAGAACGAATCCTTCACATCATCAGAGGAATCGAGTATCGGTGCATGTGCAGTAATAATGGTGGCAAGACCACAAGAGGTTGCCAAGCGCAGGGATAATAGTCAGATGAAAAACATACTGACCAATAAAATGATGTCAATTGAAGCGAGAACAAGAGTGTTGAGGTGCTACATAGAGCCTGTACTTTTGTATGGATGTGAACCTTGGACAATGTGCAGTCAAGCTGAAAAACATCTGATGGCTGTAAAAATGTGGTCTCTGAGGAGAATGCAAAGAATTCCATGAACAGACAGAAAAACAAATGACCAAGTACTACAGGAAACACATGAAAATCGTAAACCGATTAGAGAAATTAGACGTAGACAGTCAAATTGTTTTGGACATTTTATGAGAAGAAATAAATTGGAGAACTTGGTGACAACTGGCAAGATCAAAGGGAACAGACCAAGGGAAAGACCGAGAAGTAAATACCTGGATGGCTTGTCCACATGACATGGTCCAGCCAGGATCACTGAGCTGATCCACGACACTGGTGATCGAGTGAAATGGCGAGTCATGACCTCCCACGCTTTCCGGCATGGCACATGATGGATGTAATACAATTACACCAAGGAAAATGAATTGTCAAATTTATCTTAAACTGTAAAAGTTATTAAGTTTGGTTGTATTTTATTCTGTTAGCCTCCCATACGGCATTAACCAGCGGTGTTCCACATTTTCTACATGTATTTCTGCATCCCACGAACAAAATTACCGTAGCTGTTTGAAATAAATTTACCGTTTCCGCTGATGATCATGACCGAATGAAAATATGGGATAGGTATATTTAAAAATAGCTATTGATTGACATTTAGACATATGAAAGAAGTTGTTATCGCTAGGAGTTCTACCGGTATATCAATCATTGTTTGTTTCGTGTTAATTGCCCTAGATCGCTCGTTCGCTATCAGGGCGCATGAGGGAAACAATGACTTGTAACACTACAACTGCCATGCATGCCGTAAGAAGTGACTAAGGAGGGTTGGTTTGTTTCTTGTTGCCACATGTCGTAGAAAACATAAGCTGCACATCTCAACCAAGCATCAACGCATCTAAAGATGTGTTCTCAGACAGCCAAGACCAATGGAGGATCTTCTAAAAGATATATGACGCGATGGACAGAAAGCCACAAGGAGTTTGGATCGCTGACTTGCTTCCTTTCACACACGTACATCTCTAACGTTGGCATCTGGAATGTGAAAACAATGTACGATTTGAGAAAACCGGCAACAGTGCTAGAGGAAATGAAATATAAGATTAGCATTTTGGAATTATGCAAATAATATGTAAGGGAGGAGGCAAAAATATTCTAAACACAGCTGAAGTAGTGCTATTCTCTGGTCATGCAGTACAATGCCTCTTACAGTGAGGGGGTGGACCTAATGCTGGGGTTGACTGCGACGTAATGTATACAACTAAATTTTCCCCCCGCTTACTAGTTTAGTGTATGCTTCAGAATATGTCTCTGTTTATTAGATTAACGTCAATTTCTGGCTATGCGGGTGATCCTGGGGTACACAAAGGACATACCAATTATATGCATGAGGCATATCCTGGCGCTACCAACAATGGCGGATAGGCATAAAGTCCTTTAAGCCAAATGGTACCTGAGAGTTGATGTAGATAGGATAAACCCCCTGCATGAAGCCATGGATATGGTCAAGGGTCATAGACTAAGACGAGGCAGGTCCTGGATGGCACAGGCAGAAATACAAGGGGTTGAAGTACGGCCAGACATGACGAACTGCACAGTGTAATAGTAACACTGGGTCGCGAGTGCAGAGAATGGGTAGCGGGCCGCACCGAGTTTGAGGTCATGTAAACTATATCCCATCGCAAAAAAGAGGGGGTTGGTCCAGACTAATACACATAAAGGTGACAGGGTGGTCTATACTGATGGGTCAGGGGTGAGAAACAGATGGAGTGGTTGGGGTTTCGTTGCGAAAGCTAATGGACGATTCTTGAAAACGGAGAGTCTGGCATATGAGGCTACGACCGCTAGCATGAGAATCGAGGTGGAAGCAGTCACAGCGGCATTACGTTGGTTAGAGGAGACCACGGCAACACACACTGTCTTCATCACGGACTCAAGGCGTATGGTTAGTAAGGTGAAGACAGGAATGTTTCGTATAGAATGGCTCACCTCGCTTCAGAGATCACAGATTGTGATAATTGTATCGATTTTTGCCCTGGTCATGCAGGAGTACGGGGTAATGAACAGGCTGATAGGATGTTAGGAAATGCACCTCTTGTTGGTAGATTATCTATGGACAAGGGGGAGGTGGTCGTGTGCCTGTGGGACCAGGTGGAGAAGATGGAGGAACAGATTGAGAACCCGTATGTGGAAAGAATGAGATTGCGGACCTCAGGTGCTGCCTCAGTTCTCAGTTTTTTCTCAGTACAGTGTATTTAATTACTCATTGACTAAATTTCACATCCGTACAGAAGAATAGAAGGCACATATCCTTCTAGTTAGAGAATATTTATGTTGGTTGTGATATCCCCCCCCCCTCCCCACCCTCACCTCACGACTTTACTCATTCTAGCATAAAGAAAGACATGATGACGAACGCCTGACGAGTTGGGACTATAAGAAGAAGAATCACAAAAACGCACGGGCACGACGATTACTTTCTTGATGTTTGCGTCACTTACTCCGTCGGATGCCAGTTTCGGGTTAGATATTTATTTGCTGTTATACAGTGGGTGTGCTTTCATGGAAACTACTCTGAATTATGGTGTATTTTTAATGACTGTGCAGTGTTTGAAAATATTTCCGGTCCAAGTTTTATATTTACTTATTATGTTGCATGAACTTTACAGAGGGTGAATACAAACCTTGGACCGGCAATATTTACAAACACTGCGCATTCATTAAAAATGCATCATATATACTATATGTTACAAAGACAATCGCTCATTTCGCTGGCCTCCACCGCATACATCGGAGTATACTTGTTCCTGTAGTACGGTGCTGTCGTACTTTGGAGGCGACAGGTTCGAATCTCGATATGATAACTATACCTTTAAATTTTCGTGTTGTCTTGTCTAGAGGTCGGCGTGGCTTAGAGGTTGAAGGCTCATAAACTGTATTTTCTGATGGCGGTGTGATGGGTTCGCTCCACGCACCGGTCAGCTGGACTGACACTGTGGCTTCTCGTTCAGAAAGTAATGACAAAATACTGAACGTAAAAATATCTTGTAAATCACAATCCGCCAATAGAAGCCGGGGTTGATTACAAGCGTCCTGCACAGAAAACTCGGTTGAGTTTAAAGTGTCCTCTAATCTCGACTTCTTTTCTCTACTTCTATGATCACCAATCAATACTTGTGAATTGGATTGTGTGTCGTCTGGAATTATTTGTAGACTATTCTCTGACTGGTTTAAATGTCTCATCTGCTTATCTGTGAAGATGGACATTTTACCCTCCGACTGTAACTGTTAGTCACATTAGGAATCCAAATAGAAAGTAAATCTTTTCAAAGTGCAATGAACAACTGATCAGGCATGGACAGATAACCACAAGACCAGAAGCCAGTCGTCCTCCTACAATTTACCACATTAATCAAATTCCCCGTGCTGCGCTGCGTTGGTGGAGGTCAAAGGAACAGACAGATCAACTTCCGTAGACTTGCTGGAAAAACGGAGGGAGGGAGGCATTTGTTCCCCAATAATAAAGCGCAACCTTACCCGAGCACGTTTGAACTCAATTCTGCTCTGCTCTGATTAGGGAGTGGTAGTGTATTTTGGGACAGCGCACGACCCGGAAAAGGACACCGCTTCATCTTATCTGATGTTATTGATGACGAAGGTGTGTCCCATGCCTCAGTCTCTATGATCTGGATATCGATGTTACAATTTATACCACTCCACCGCGGTTTACGTCCGTTTTTGCACGATTCTCTAACGAAAGATCTTGTGCACGTGAGAGACCCCCACCCCCGTAAATCACAGAATAATACTGCAAGTTTTGTAAGCTGTCTAAATAATTATCTGTTTACTGGCCAACGTTTCATCAATATGAATATGTGTTTCGTGTTGTTGTCTTTTAGCTTCTGTTATCTGTTTCTAGATTTATAAGGGAATATTTGTTATACATGAAAGTTTGACCCCTTTATCACAACATGCAGCATACTGTGTACGTGATGATAGAGCGATAGTTTTAGACCACATCAGAGCTTAATGGGTGATATGGGGGTGGGAGCCGTAGAGAGAGAAGAGAGAGAGTGTGTGTGTGTGTGGGGAGAGGGGGGGGGGTATCGTTTGACTATCCAGAATATTTTTAGTACTCATTTTGTAGACTCCAGAATCTATCTGATCACGTAAAGTATATCCCATCGCAAAAAAGAGGGGGTTGAAACCTTAGCCATAGGCTAGTTGGCGCTTGTGCTAACCATTGCGTTAGCGAGGCTACATAAAATGTGTTACTGTCATATATTTTAGATAGTACCAAGACATTCGCCGCGCATTAATCCCTTACTTATGATATCGTCATAGCACCCTTAGTTTTCTTTTGCACGTCGGTCCTAACACATGGGTCCTAGCACGCAGGCCCTAACCCGCCGTTACTTCTACTCAAAGTATTCTTATTGTTATTTTAAATGTGTCTGTTCGTGTTCCCACTTTAAGTTTTATGTTTTCATTTTCTTTTGTTCCAAGTGTTATCATTTTTCCAACAACAAGAATAACTGTCTGGGTTAGAAAGAATTAATGGAATATCTAATATTATTACAATCTCTAGAGGAACAGTAGCTGATAAATGAAATATGTGAGCCTTTTCTCTAAGGAAATGGTCATTTTAAAATAGAACCTGTTAGGAACATAATGCATGCATAAGTAAAGGTAAAGCCAAGAACCTCTTCCACGCCTTGAGGCTTGTTTGGGTATATGGTGTTTGCCCCATATTGTATAGACCAATCGGCATTCCGTGGGTAATGTGATTAATATCACATCGGCAGCCTTTATCCCCCACCCCCCAAAAATACTAGCAAGTATAGGGTGTATTTTTAATGACTGTACAGTGTTTGAAAATATTGCCGGTCCAAGTTTTGTATTCACCCTCTGTAAAGTTTATGCAACATAATAGGTAAATACAAAACTTTGGACCGGCAATATTTTCAAACACTGCACAGTCATTAAAATTACACCTTGGTGTCATGGACGTTGTTAGACGTGGGTCAGGCGCCTGAGTCCGTCTCCAGGCTAACTGAGGGAAAGACTGGCCACCTACAGAAAACTGCCTCGGAACATGGCGTTTTGATCATTAAGTTTAGAGTGGATGGATGTGAGAGAATTGGTCAGTATGCTAAACAACAAGCCGCTTCTACTGGGAGTCGAATACACGGTCACTGGACTGGCAAGATTGCTGGCCACTGCGATATCGGGGCTCGAATGTGTTTATATGATACCAATAAATGCGTTGCTATGCAAGCTATATGGGACTGATAGTTACAGTGAATAGACGTAGTTTAGTTTAGTTAGTTGCATATCCTTTACATGACGTAGCAGTCAACCCCAGCATGCTTTGGCTATTTGTGATTCCTGGGCAACTTTACGTGCAGTAGTTTGCCATTGCTTTCTGAACTACCGGTACTCATACCATTATATGAAAACCAACGCAAGGCATCTGCTTCCAAATCGCTACCAGCTGTGTTTCGAAAGCGCTATACGAGATTACGAAATGCGCCTGTAACACTTTCGCCGCAGAGCAGGCTTGAATATATAAGTGGGTTAATATAACTGCTTGTTGGCGTAAACGGGTTTGAAATAATGCATTAATTAGCGGATGAATAGAGCAGTTCCCGGTGACAGAATGAATTGACATGGCAGCTATAATAAGTGGGTTAATATAACTGCTTGTTGGCGTAAACGGGTTTGAAATAATGCATTAATTAGCGGATGAATAGAGCAGTTCCCGGTGACAGAATGAATTGACATGGCAGCTATAATAAGTGGGAAAATAACGACTTACCAAGACATAATAGCCTTCATGATATCGTTAAGAGCCAGATTAGGTTTATACAATAATTTTAATTTTTTTGATTGCTGGAACTGAATGGGTTTATCGTTAGATGGAAATAATAAATGGGCTGATGTGACATTTAGCTGAGACAGACTGATTTGTATACACATAATTTTTCTGACAAAATAAATGTACTTGTTTAACTGATTTAGTGTCTCCACATTGCACCTCCAATTTGGACAGAAAGATGATGTCACATGATGGACCAACGTGATTTAACCATTATGAGAATAAAGGCGATCTGAATTAGCGGCATGGTCGAGGCCAAAGGTTATTTCAACAAATCCAGAAAATGTAGCTGCACGTGTTTACATCTGGTCGACGGATTGGGAACATTCGGTGGTGAGGGAGACAAATCCCTGCATCGCTTTGACAGTTTGTCAACATTTGAATACAGATGGAACCCGTCGGATCCTGGTTGCAATCGGATGTCAGCCATCACGGGTCGGGCAAAGTTAACAGTTGCAGATGTGTAGGGGAAGTGTGTGAGATGAGTCAATACACCACTTTGACAGTTTATAAACAGGTCGGATTGGAAGCGGAAGTACTCAGCTCGGAAGAAAACAGTCCGTCTGTCAATTTATAGTTTTCCGGACATCAAGAAGATTGGCAGCTTGTTGGGGAAAACTGTTGTTGGGATCATACAGTAACTAGCTATCTTGTTGGGGATGTCATAACAAGTGATGACAACTCTGACAGTGACTAAGCCAGGGAAAATGGATTCTTGACAATGGATGATATGTCCAAATAACATGCAGGACATCAATACCGTCACGTGACCAATTTTAGGTTTTGCCAAAAACCATGATTGGAGAGGACAGTTGAATCTCAAACCTTGGATTTTAGCGGACGTGCTTCGGCACTGTGGTTCTGATTTGAAAATGTCTACCGTGTGCGAATTGAGTTAATTTAATTTTACACGTGCCTGTCATGGCAAGAGTGGATGTAATTGGATCTAACTGTGGTGTTGCCTAAGGTAGAACCTATTATAATTAGTTCTAATTAATATAGGCTGTAGCCTTGTTAAAGCTAAAGTGTGATGATTAGCACTGGTAGTGGAAAACTAGCTAGAGTAGGGAAGTGATACTTGGCTCTGTTAGTTGAAAATAGATTAGTGAAGGGTTGATAAGCTTTACTAGTTGAGAATTGAGTGATGAGGGATAATTGGGATATTCCAGTAGGTGTCCCTGGTGGGCGGGGTTCCGCATTCTGTTTGTTGATTTTTTTTCCTTGTCTTGGCCTGATGATAACCAATGGGTTGAGTCATCTGTCCCTGACAGAGTAGGATCACTGTATTTTCTGAGCGAGGCCGATGGCCACGATCATCTAATAGAGATCAGTGACGGGGAGGCTATCACCAGTTGTATGATTTATTTTACAGGTTTCCTCTGGTTGGAATGAAGAACCCGGACCCAATGAACAATCCGATCCCGGATAAATTATGATGTAGAGAGATGGGCCAGCAACTTTCGCAACGGAAGAAGTTAATACACATTGCTCGGTGGAGCCTAATGGTATATGTATCCTACATGAGTAAATACCAATCGTTAACACACCTGAAGTGATGGATGTTCAGCCCATGTGGAACTAGATCAGTAGGAACTGATGTTCACATTAGATGAAACCAAACATTGAAGTGTAGTTGTTCCACGTATCTAGGAAATCAGAACTTTCAGACTATATCTAGTGAATAATGCAAGCCATTTTTGTCAAGAGACATTGACTGTTTAAGAGTGAAAATACAGAACTAATAGGAACCGTTGTGTTAGGAACAATAATAGTATTTTCCACGGATTATATATTTACATGGGATTCAGATCTCATGGTCATCAGAGCTCCTGGAGGAGGACATGTCTGGAGAGAAGGATACGACTTTGGTGAGGTCTATTGTACTGACTCGTGTGATGATCCTTGCCATGATGAGTCCACTCTGATCCTGAACGTTGAGGGCTGACATATACATTTACATTAGAATACACGACACACATTTTCTTCGCATACACGTCTCATATACGTTACACTTTTCTTTTAATAAATTAATCTTTATTAATTTTTAGAAGCAAGAGTTGTTGAGTATGTTACGTTGGAGGTATGAGAGGGGGCATAGTACGACAGTGAGAGAGTGATAGGAAAAGGTGTCCATGGGCTGATGGAGTGTGTTGGACGGAAGCTGGTGGATTCTCCAGGATATTGATAAGGGAAAAAATATTATAATGTGGGTGTTGACTCTCCTCACTCCAGGGACGACACTTTAAAGGAGGACACGACAGATGATATACTACATGTCATGATCATATGTTAGGTCATGGGGCACTGAGTGCATACTGTACAGAGCTTAACGCAATTCAGCGTGAAGATCGAGCAAGTCGCATATTCACGCTGTGCATGAACACAGCAAAGCGGATCACTGAGCAGGGGACAGCGGCTCCTCCAAGGCGTCATTCACGTTTGGACCGATTTCCGGCCCGAAATCGATCCAAACTGAATATGACCATGGCAGACTCTCACCTTGCCGCCACGTTGAGTGTGAATGCAGATGTTTTTGAAAGATTCTATGCCGACAGAGTTTGAATGTAGATGTCGGTTGCAAGTAAATTAGATCGAAGATTTAAGTGAATTGTTTACCGACAATGTTTCAGACTATTGTGAATTGTTTTAAAGAGTCGACAATATAATGTATCAAAACTGAGTCGCTGTTATGTTATGATGAGTTCATTGTGGAGTGGTGTCAATCGTCGTGTAATGTGTGTACAAAGATTAATATTCAATAAACCAATTAAGAATCACCCCGGGACAACATATAAGTAAAACCCCTGGACAATAAATAAAGCTCATCGGCATATACGCCAGTGAAGGAGGAGACGCATTAGTGGAGTGAATCCAATAATTATCATACATAAGCATGTTGGCATGTATGAGGGACACTAATTTGAGCTTCGGGACCACATACTATAGCCCACAGACTATTTTGGAACACAGAACTTGAATTCGAGACGAATTATTACAACAACAACAAAATGAAAGCTTTATCCAAGGAAAAAGTGAAATGAAGTTATTGTCAACTTTGACAACTTGGCTGGTATTTAGTAATTTCTCTGTTGATATCTTGATTGCCTCAGTTCAGCATCATAGTTATGACAGTACTTTCCTGTTTGTACACTGGCCGTGTCCCTAGTATTATTTGGGTATTCTATGTACACTCCCGCCCTCCATTTCGAACAGCATTTTGTGCAGACCCATCTGTGTAGACTCGTATCCAGAGGTCCTGTGGGTATTCTTCATCAAGGAAGCTGAGAGTGGCTGTTCTGCGCTGTACACTTGTATGTTCTTCCCTGTCAAATATTCCTCTCACTTTTGTCTGGATTTGTAGTGATTGTCTATGTTCATCTTTCCATTGAGTTTGCTCTGGTATAAGTTTCAGGAGGATACGAACTGTGGGCAGATCGGTGGTTTCTCTGCAGAGTCGTTTGGACTGGTGGATAAAACTGTTTCTTTTCAACCGTCCCATAGCTAAGTTTTCAAATCTGTTCTTCATAGGGTAAACTGGCAAGATGAGGAACTTTTCTGTTTGTATTAGCGTTTTCGTATCTCTGCGCTCTCTCAGTGATTGTGTCCTCCCCATCGTCTGCATCTCCAAGATAGGGGTTGATCTCATGCCTCACGTGGTGACTCTAAGTGATTGATTTTGCAACGTATCCAGCTCTTGTAGTGTGGTTTTTTTATGCTGTACCCCAGGTGTGATCGTATGCTCTGTTGATAAATTTTGCTAAGTATTTTCCCACTGGCTCCCCATGTGGTTCTACAATGTTTTCTCAGGATAGCTATTTTCCTTCTGGCGTTTGCTACTGCTTTATTGATGTGCTTTCTCCATGTCAGCCTGCCATCAAATGTTACTCCGAAGGTAGGTTGGTTCTTTATCTTCTCTAAGGGGTATTCTAAAGTATATTATCTATATGATCCCTGCCTTTTGTTTTGGAGAGAGAGTAAATAGAGTTGTGCTGTATTTAGTCAGTATTTATGCAGACATACCATATATTTACCCATGCAACAAATGCATATAAAGATCTTTGTAGCGATATGGTGGCCACTGATGCATGTTCATTTGTGCTCAATAGATCATAGAACCATGTCATAAGCGTACATTCCCGCTTTAATTCCATGCGGTAGATTAGCAACAAGATCATTGATAAAGATTAGAAAAAATGTGCGGGACAAGACTCCGCCCTGGGGAATACCGCGACGCAGTAGTACTTTCTTGCTCTTGAGTCCATCTATCTGTACTCGGGCTCTTCTGTTATGCAAAGTATGCTTTCACCCATTTGTACATTCTTCCATTCATTTTATAGTTTCTCAGTTTCTTCATCAGACCTTTTTCCAGACTTTGTCAAAGGCTTTATTTTCAGATCTATCCATGCAGCAAGCACCAGCTTCTTCTCTTAAAATGCATCCTCAATTTCTTGAGAGAGGTAGGTTGTCTGATTTTCCGTAGCGTAGCACTGCCTAAAGCCAGCCTGCTGTGGCACAAGGATGTTTTCACTTTCAATGTACCATTGCAGTCCGTTATTGATGATGCGCTCCTGTGTTTTGCAGAGACAGCTAGTGAGGCTAATTGGTCTGTAGCTAGAGGCAATGGAACTATCTTTCCCTGATTTTAGGAGGGGTATCATGATTGCTTTTCTCCAGGCTTGGGAACACTGCCAAAGGTCCAGCTGTTATTGAAGATCTGCAACAGCTTTGCTTTGGCCTCTGTTCCTAGGTTCCTGATAATTTCATTGGAGATACTATCAGCTTCTGGTGACTTTCTCATGTTCAGTTTTGATATGGCTAGCTCCAGTTCGCTGATTGTGAAGGTGTCTCCAGAACATCATGTACTGTTTCATTCTGTCCTTTTGTTGCCATTTCTCTCGAATCTTGTGTTTCTCTGGGCTAATTTCGATAATGTTATTTATTTATTTTTTTGCGAATAAATCCGCAAAATGGTCATCTGCTTGCTTTCCTGTTAAGATGTTTCCGTCTTTATGTAGTGCAAGTTTTGAGTTGTTTTTTTTTTTTTTTTTTGTGCCCTCATCGTTAAGTTGTTTTATTAGCTTCCACAATTTCCCTGTGTCTCTTTCAAAGTTCAGTAACTCTGTTTTCTCCTGCCAGCTTTTCCATTCTAGTCTGCAGCTTGGCCCATTGAAATTTGGCTTTTGCGTACTGGTATTTATTGTGGAACAGGACCTGCAAAATTTAGTAGATGCGGCTGTTACACACAGTGAACAACTAGGGCTGGAATTGAATTGTAAGAAGACACAGATTATAGTCGTCACTAGGAAGGAATAAATACCACAATGTAATATACAAGTAAATTGGCATATTCTTAAACAAGTGAATCGGTACAGCTATCTCGGAACAGTCATAGCATCTGATGGGAGATGCCTTGAAGAGATTATAACAAGAATTGCCATGGCAAATGTAGCCTTTAGCAAGATTAAAATCATACTGACCAATAAAAAGATATCAATTGAAGCGAGAAAAATAGTGTTGAAGTGCTACATAGAACCTGTACTTTCATATGGATGTGAAGCGAACGAACGAACGAACGAAAGTCTTTATTTTCAAAGGGTTAAGAATTGGGCACGCAGGCCCATCTGACATTCTGACCTTCTTCTCTATTTCCTCTCATACATTCTTTCATTCAACATCAGCGTGGACAATGAGCAGACAAGCTGGAAAAAAACATCTGATGGCTGTGGAAATATGGTTTCTGAGGAAAATGCAAAGAATACCATGGACAGACAGAAAAACCAATGAACAAGTCCTACAAGAAATAAATGAAGATCGTAAACTGATTAGAGACATTAGACGTAGACAGTCAAACATTTTTGGCATGTTATGAGATTAAATGAATTGGAGAACTTGGTGACAACTGGCAAGATCGAAGGGAGGAGACCAAAGAGAAGACCAAGAATTAAATACTTGGGTGGCTTGGCCACGTGGAATAGTGGAGACAGAAACACGGAGCTGATCCACGTCTCTGGTGATCGATTGAGATGGCAAAACATGACCGCTCACGCTTATTGGCATGGCACATGATGGATAGATGGAGTTATTGTGGTGCTCTTGGCTGGGTTTGGCCTGTGCTTGCTTGTTATACACTTGAACATCATTATGCAACTGTTCCAGTTCACTTCTCCAGTACGTTTTATAATGTTTACGGGTTCCTCTTGGTACTGTTTCTCATGCTGCATGTAGTATGCATTTCTTAAACTCTTCAACTGCTTTATTTATGTCTTTCTCAATATTCGAGTTTCTAACTAGTATGCTGGTGCGATGCTTGTACATTGCCCAATCTGCTTTCTTGTAGTTCCACCTCGAGAGGGTGCTGCTTTCACTTACAAGCTCATTTTCTACGGTTAGAAAGACTGGCCGGTGGTCACTGCCACCAAGTTGTTTCCCAACATTTCGTGTAATGTTCCACTCCAGGTCTGGTGAATGAAAAGCCAGGTCAGGTGTAGTTGTAGTGTGCCATGATCTCGAGTAGAAAGTATGTAGGTCGGACGGCTTGTTAATCAAGATGAATGTATTCTCATCCTGCCAGTCTTCTAGTCTCCGTGCTCTCTGGTCCACGTGATCATAGCCCCAGCTCCGAGAGTGGCTGTTGATGTCGCCACACACAATAGTTTTGTTTTTCATTTAATGGTAGTGTGTCCAGTGCCTGTGGGTGGTCACTTGAACAGTAATAATTGATCAGATGAAGGTATGTATTGCCTGTCTTAAGTTTAAGTGTCTGATACTCAGCCCCTTCCATGTAAACTTCAATTTGGGAAGCAGTGATGTTGCTTTTTACAAGGGTCAGTACCCACCCTTTCGTCTGTCCATTCGGTCAGATCGGTAACACTGGTAGCCTCTGATTTTGAAGGCTATATTTTCATTGAGGTGAGTTTCTTGCAAGCAACATACGTTTACTTTTTCTTTGTTCAAGATGTTTTCTAGTTCTATTTTTGTTGTTGTTGTTGCTGACTCCCTCCGCATTTCAGTGCATTACTTTTAGTCTTTGTTTGGTATGGCCATACACTCTATTTTCAGGTCCCCTGGCTCCACAGGACATTTGAGAAGGACCTCCAGTATTTGTGGTTGGACCCTTTCGAGGCATAGGGCCCGGCACTGCACCTGCCTGGGGGTCCAAAGCAGGGCGAGCCCCATAACATTTAGCAGTAGTCGACATATTTCATGGCATGATTGCGTGGCATCCTGATCCGCCACGAGAAGGCTAGGAGTTGGACTTTTGCTGCAGTGGTGATGAATGCACGAGCCACTGGGGTACTTATGCAAGGTTGGGCGCTCACTCCAACCCCGCTCCCGGCTACATAACAGCAACATTTGGAACCCGAGTAATTGTGTAATTTGTTGTGCTTTGTGGTATCTTCCGCAATTGTAATGCTCAGTGAACAGAAATTGACGTTATAATACTTGTTCATTTGATCGTGTACCATATTTCTTCCTAAGCTACTTTTTGTTTGGCACTGAAATAATTAATTTCACTGCTTGAAAATGAGTTTGGCGAGCTTTCGTGTAGTAACACCAAATTGGTCTTGATTCTAGTTGATGTGTTGTCATAGTTCAAGTTGATTTCGATTGGTTTTTTGCGGTTTTCGAGACAAGTATACGTTCAGTAGTGTGCTTTTGTTCTCGCCTGCGGCCTAGGGGCTGTGAATGCAGTTTCACAAACTCGAAACGCCGGGTCCTTAGTCAGGCGCGGGTGATTTGCAAGCGGATCGCTTTCGTTTGATGTTCACAAAGGTACGGGTGTTGGCCATTCAGAAGGCAATGACAAACTACTGAACATAATATTCCTTAGAAAATAAATTAAAAAAAACAACAACAAATATAGTGGGTTGTATTACGACGTCCTGTAAAGCATAAGCAGCTAACGTCATGCTTACTATTGCGTTCTGAACGGCCAACACTGATACCATTTCGAAAATTAATGCAAAGAGGTCTGCTCAAATAATCCCGTGGGTCACTTTAAGACTGGTATGTGGGAATTGTGAAACCGATTGTTCACTATCCTTAGCCCTAGACACTGATGATGCCACCACAGACACTGACGATGCCATCACAGACACTGACGATGCCGCAGACACCCACGATGCCACAGACACCGATTATGCTTCAGACATCTACGTTGCTGCAGACACTGACAATGCCACAGACACCGAAGATGCCACAGACACCGAAGATGCCACAGACACCGATTATGCCACGGACACCTACGTTGCTACAGACACCGACAATGTCACAGACACCGAATATTCCACAGACACCGACAATGTCACGGACACCGAAGATGCCACCACAGACACCGAAGATGCCAAAGGCATCACTCCGACGGTGCCCCATACACCGAATATGCCACCACTGACACCGAAGATGCCGCAGACACCCCGATGATGCCGCAAACACCGACGATGCCATCACAGATACCGCCAATGCCACAGGCACCGACGATGCTACTACAGACACCGACGATGCATCTACAGACACCGCCGATACCTCAGTAACGTTTCGAAATTATTTCCTTCAAATCATCCGGCGCTAGGAATGGCACAACAGACTCCTAGTTTTCGCCGTGGTTTTATGAAGGAAAAGAAACCAAGGTTAAAAAAAAAAGAAAGCAAGACACCTTACCTCGTAAATTCCCATGCTAGCATGTGAAATGTTTAGACTTTCAATCCTCTGTGGTATGTGAAATGTTTAGACTTTCAATCCTCTGTGGTATTATCTACAATAGCAGTGCCATTGCTTTGGTTGTATTAAATCTGTATTTAGTTTGAAAAGTCGGCAGATACAGAGTAAAGAAATGAAGAAAAAAAAAAACACACAATAATAACCAGTTCGATTATACAAATTAACGCGGGAGAGGTAATCGGGCATTGGCTGGTCTGCTCGCCTGCCGGTCCAGTGGTCATTTGTTCGAATCCCCAAATGAAGCGGGGGGTATTATTACAGATTCTTCTTCATTCTTCTTCGTTCATCCGGAGTTTTTTTTCGTGATTGCGTTGTGCCTGTTTACAGCAGAGCTGCGTTCTTGCGCCGTTGGGCCGACACATCCGACTTCTGCAGGCATGTGTTGACCGGGTTAACCTTCCCGGGTTATTACAGATTGATATGGGCTTCTAGATCAATCAAATCTAAAGTGCGTACCAAAAATTTTCTTAGAAGTAAAGGTGGTCGGCGTTATACTGACTATATCACCAACCGTGTACCGACTGATCTATAAACATAGTTGTGCTAACACCGTATATCTATAAGTTCTCATGGTGTGGTAAATTGTCCCTTTACATTTGTACGTATTTATTAACGCACTGAAGAGCGAATGGCAATTATGGCTGTGGATATCTGCCTCGCACATCGTTGGTCCTGGATTCTAATTCCCCGACAAGGCCATGGATGTTTATCCATTGGATGTGAAATACAAATCTTAGCCTATATACTGTATGGTGATTTTCTGGGCAAGCATCTTGTATGCTGCAGTTTTCACGCTAAGCATTGAGTCTGTTAACAATGACATAGTCATATATCGAACTTGCGGGGGAAAACATGATCAATTCAGGTCTAACTCCAATTGTATAATGCCAAATCGTCAGCTGGCTGCGTCTTAACATGTATTGTTCTAATTGCCGCTTTGTTTTCACGCAAGTCTTTTGCAACTCGGGTCAGTCTGTTGACAAAAAATAAATAAATAAATAAACCCACAACTTGTCAAGGAAACCTAAGCAACTTAGTCTTAATACTAGTCAAGCTATAAAGTTATGATGTCCTAAACCACAAACTGGTTAGACACTGGCTCACATTTCCCGATGTTTACTTTGTTTCCATAAAAAAAAGAGTCTGCTCTGTTGCGAAGGATTTACGCACGCAATTCGTAATCTCGCATACCGCGTTAGAAACACCGCTGCGGGGGATTTGAAAGCAGACCACCTTGCGTTGGGTTTTAATACAATAATTTGAGTGCCAGTCATTCAGAAAGCAATGGCAAACTACTGAACGTAAACTTGTTAAAAAACAAACAGCAAAAAAGCTGGGGTTGACGGCGACGTTATGTAAAGGATGTGCAACTAACTTTTCCATTAAAGTTACATAATGTACACTTGTGTTTGAACACGATCACACACTAAAGTGGATGTCTTCCCACCCTGAGTCAAGCGGTAAAATGTATTCTAGAGTAGACGGTTCTCCTTCTCCTGGCATTGAACATTCGCCGTCGGTGCAGATGAGGGGAACACAATCAATAATCTCCCTTTGGTATATTGAACACGGACATGCGAGGATTGGGAAGTTAACTACAGGGGATGAGATCCTTTGTGAAACCACCCACTGTTCAGGGAAGTGATGACCAAATGACAGTGCTGTTATGGCAAGCAATGAATCATAGATGCATAATTTGAGCACGTAGACTATCCAGTGGCGAGGCAGAGGCAGTGACAAAGCATGTTTCATGTTCAGGCACAAATCAGTGTATATTTTGTCACTATTATGTCAACTATGTACCATAAGCCGGTCTCCCTGGTCTGGGAGTTACACTACTTTCTCCGTGGTCTCGTATACTCTCGTGAGTAACGTGACGTGCGCGAGAATCGGTTGCGGTTCTCTCCTTGTCGGTAACTTATGGGGTATGTGAGCCGGTCGCTCAGAAAGCAATGGCAAACTACTGAGCGTGGTCTTGCCAAGAAATCAACAATCAGCTGAAAAATGCTGATGTTGATAGCAATGTCCTGTAAAGGATATGCTAACAAACAAACAAAGTACCTATAAATGGAGGGAAATATATATGAGTATCCAATTTATAATCTTATTAAATATCAACACTACACTATTAATGACAAACCTGGACATTATCCAATTCACAAATGCGCCATTTCAACACCTGCGAGATGGGATGATTGATGAGAGCTGCCAATTTAACTATCAAAGACAGATTAAAAAACGATATTTTCAGCCAGTCAGTGGGATTAAAATCTTGTCCCCACATATAATGAAAGGTAGAAGATGAAATCATTCGGTCATCTTGTTTGAATGCAACACAATCAGTTACACCTAAGAAGATCTCAAACAAGAGTAAGATGGCGCTCAGGGTGAAAATGGATTTGACGACATCAAAGACATTGTACAGTCATATGGAATGTCACTAGCCAGTACCACGAGGGAGTATCTGACCAAAATGGTGGATAGGCGGGCGGACCGGTAAGACTTTGTAGAGCCGATTGTCTCCGGACACGTTTTTTTTTTTAGTGCAGTGTCCTCACGTTTGGACTGGTTTGACCTGGTTTCGTCGCCAAGCAACAGAACTTAGTGCTTGATGTGACACTGTGAATTGTGGATTTCTTTCGAAATCCGTTTTGTTTGTTTCCACCGCAACTGTGTTGTGAAGTACAGATTCAGAAAATGGCAGATGGCTAGTTGCCGTGATTCTGGCAGCTCCCCTATGCAATAATGCGAGTGTGAGATGCTTGTTTGTTTGGACTTCTGTCCTCTTCGATAAGGAAAAGCACATTCAAGTGTCGGTGCTCTGGTTATTTCGTCTTGTTGCAGCTACTGTTTTCTTCACGAGTTTACATGGGTCAATAATGTGTATTTTGTGTGGTTTTCGCTGGCTCAGGAACGGAGCAATTATGGGGCGACTCATCGCTAAGAAATTGAAACTGTACTACTACTACTACAACTACTACTACTACTACTACTACTACTACTACTACTACTACTACTACTACTACTACTACTACTACTACTACTACAACTACTACTACTACTACTGCTGCTGCTGCTGCTACTACTACTACTACCCATCGGGCGTTGGAGCCTCAACAAATCCACCCCAGTACGTTTGACGGCAGAGGTGGGAGAGGATGATGATAACATAGTCTGACTAAGATTAATTCAAGTTGCCCAGGTGCACAGATGCAAATTTGACAAGATATTGCTGCACACCTGGGGAAAGATATTCACGGAGAAGTTCAGAGTATAATAAAAAGAATTATTTGTAGTAAAAACAGACTGAAATCCTCTTAGTCTGTCACATGTTATAATTTTATTAAATGGCGTGTTACAGAAGACGATGAACCCTTACGCCGTTGCTAGTGTTAATAGACTTGCTAGAATTTTTCACTTCTAGCTTCCTAAATATAGAAAGGAGCTCTTCTATTCTACTTTCTAACTGCCGTTCTGTTCTGCCTATGTAAATGAACTGGCATTTATTTCGCAACTAATATATGCAATTGGATTTGGCCTACGGAGGTAGTTTCTTTTATTGATGGTGTTGGTATAGGGTTGGTCATGTATCTAAAAGGTACTAAGGTAAGCCGAGTCATCTGCTATACATTCAGGTAAACCACAATTATATGAACAAAAAGGCTGACAGTCTCTTTACGACTACTGTTGTGACATTGAAACATATTACAACGTGATTTGTTTATTTTGGTTGAAAGAATTCATTCGCTATTTCACTATACTATATATCGAATTTTTTACTGAAAAACATTGTTTTGAATTTCTGTAATGAAAAATGTCAAAATTATGCGACCGGAGACAATGTTGATCCATTCGTAATTGATGGAAATCCAATTCCAGAACTTAGATATGTAGATGATATGGTTCTCCTCTCAGTTAGTGATAACGTATTTAGAGAGCTGATCCTGTCTGTCAAGAGACACAGTAAAAATCACAATCTTTTACGGAACATAAGCAAAACAAAAGTAACGCCCACTGACATAGCAACTACATAGCAACCAAAGATCCCAATTAACAATGAGAACATGAAATTGTCACAAGCTGTCAATATCATTGGATCTATAGCAGCACTGTTGAGAAGAAGTTAAGCGCAATGCATGGATTACACTATTTGGCGCTTGCTAGCTTTGAGCTCAAGCGTAGTCATTACCCGCTACTTCTAGTAGCACTAACCTGGGTTTTGCTTGTGGATTAGCTTTCCCTGTTACCAGTGTTTCTCACCATCAAGCGAGCCCAATCCGACCTCAGAGGTACTTGTAACTTACGTCCCCAAGTCAAGGACGAGAAGTCAACATTTTAGTCCGATTGATAAGTGTAGTGATTTAACCCCTACCTCAGCATCAGCATGCCTGGTGTTTAGGAACGAGCGTTCTTATCCATTCGGCCATGCTGATCCCCCATGGATGAAATAGTGCTAAGCATATATGGCACAACACCAACAAATAATTTAAAAGTAGAAATTTTGAGAACATAATCTTTTCCATAGCGACATATGGATGTGAGTTATGGACCATCTTGCCATCACCAAAGAATATCACCACATAAATTGCTTGATATTTGCTGTTAGGATTTTGATATGAAGATTAGCATCGAAAAGACATAATTTATGACAATTCGACGAACGCTAGTGAAACATTGAGAACCATTAACATAAGTTTGAGAGTACAAGTATCTGGGCAGTGTGATCGTAGAAAATGGAAGACTAGCTAGAGAAATAGAAACGATAATACATAAAGCAAACAACATCAACTAACAAATAGAACCTATTCTAAAATATCAAAATATCAGCATGCATCATCGTCATCATCAAGTATCCTGCCAGCTGGCGTAGGAGTTCATGTCTCTCCACAGATCTCGGTCTCTGGTGCTCTGGACCAACTCTGCCGATTATATTACTTCCATGCCATCGTCTCAATCCATCCAGAATCATTTCTCTTTGTCTGCCTCTGTCTCTCTTCCTTTCATCCTTCCAGTTGTGACTATGTTTTCCAATGCTTCTCTTCTCATCACATGACCAAAGAAAGTTGTTTGTCATCAAAAAAAGATGCCTTCAAGAACATTCAGAGAGTAGTGCAGCAGAAACTTCGGCACATGCGGGACTCCTGGCTGAGCAGCAAAGCTGATGAAATTCAAGGCTTTGCTGACAGACATGATATGAAAAAATTCTACGACTCACTGAAAGCGATCTATGGTCCTACATCACCAGGCACAGCTCCCCTCCTCAGTGCAGATGGATGAACATTGGTCACCAATAAGAAATACATCCTTCAGCGCTGGGCAGAACATTTCAGCAACATCTTAAATTCAACTTCCTTCTTCGATGATGAAACTATCAACTGCCTTCCTCAAGTTCCCATCAATGATGCACCTGATGACCTGCCAACCATAGTGGAAGTGAACAAAGCCATCCAGCAACTCTCCAGCGGCAAGGCACCTGGTCCGGACTCCATCCCGGCAGAGATATACAAGGCAGGTGGGCCGGTCCTAACAGAGCAGCTTCACCAAGTCTTTACAAACATATGGGTGAACGAGACCATGCCACAAGATTTCAAGGACGCGTCAATAGATTGCAGGGAAGATACTCGCCAGAATTCTTCTCAATCGCCTCACAGCCCATCTCGATCAAGGTCTTCTTCCCGAGAGCCAGTGTGGCTTCAGAAAAGAACGTGGAACTGTTTACATGATTTTTGCTGCAAGGCAGCTGCAAGAGAAATGTCAGGAACAGAACTGCGAAATGTTCTCCACTTTCATTGACCTTACCAAGGCTTTTGATACAGTCAACAGAGAAGGACTGTGGAAGATTATGGCAAAATATGGCTGTCCACGAAAGTTTGTCCAAATAGTGCGGCCATTTCATGATGGCATACAGGCAAGAGTACAGGAAAATGGTGAACTGTCTGAGCCCTTTCCTGTCACCAATGGAGTGAAAAAAGGATGTGTCCTGGCATCGACACTGTCCAGCCTCATGTTTTCAGCTATGTTGACGAATGCTTTCGAGAAATACGACATTGGAATAGACATCAACTACCGAATGGATAGAAAGTTATTCAATCTCAGAAGGCTGAAAGCTAAAACCAAAATTGACAGCGACACCGTCAGAGAGCTCCTGTTTGCTGATGATTGCGCTCTATACGCCAACTCAGAGGCGGAAATGCAACATAATGTTTCAGCTTTCTCACAAGCCTGTGCCAACTTTGGGCTCAATATCAATTTGGAGAAGACTGTAGGTATGTACCAGCCAGCTCCAGGGAATAATCACACTGTGCCGAATATCAAAGTGAATGGTCATAGACTAAGTGTTGTGGACAAATTCACCTGTCTTGGCAGCAGTGTGTCACAAGCTGCCACAATTGATGATGAAGTGAATGCAAGAATCTCCAAGGCCAGCGCGGCCTTTGGCAGACTGTACAAGAATGTATAGGACAGAAATGGAATAAGCCTGCAAACAAAGCTGAAAGTCTACAAAGCAGTTGTTTTATCCACACTGCTATATGCTTGTGAAACCTGGACTGTTTATCAGCGACACGCTAGGAAATTAAACCACTTCCACACAGTCTGCCTTAGGAAGTTACTGAAGATTAAATGGCAAGACAAGATCCCAGACACTGAAGTCCTAGAAAGAGCGTCCATGCCCAGTATCCACACTCTACTAATGAAGAATCAGATTCGCTGGGCTGGTCACTTGACTCGCATACCAAGTGTAACGGAGCGAACAGGTGAAAGGCAATCACAAGAGATGACACCAAAGCCTTAGTCAAGTGTAAATGGCTTTTATTATCCCGAGGTACAATTTAGTATAACTTCATGAAAACACACCTTGACGGACCACAGGCTAAGTTAGAACTGTTTATCCTTGACATCACCCGTATGCTTCCCTAACAACTCCCCTTTCAATAGTGCTCACAGGTGCGACATTTCCCAAACCCTTCTCTATTTCCCACTAACTATCTCTAACAGAGATGGAGCTCTGTTATATTCCTCCTTTTCTTTAAGAAGACTTTTCTCAAAAGTCTTACCTCCCTAACCTACATATTACATATTCCCATTTAGCTTTCTCTCACTACCATCCTAACCCAATATTATTTCTCCAAACTATTTTAAACCTCATTCCTATTATTTCGAGTTCAACATCTCTTCTTGTCTCTTATAATACTCTCTTATAGCTAACTGCTATTTTCGTTGTTACTTCTTCTTCGTTTCTGAGTACACAAGATTTCATTATAAAAAAACGCAGTTCATAAAGATATTTCCAATTACAATTGTTCAAAAACAAAATCGTTAGTATATAGTTTGCGTCACGTAAGTTCTCATTCTCTCTCAACATCAACCACACCAGGATAGATAGAAAAGATATTGATGGGGTGCGCACACAGTTATGAAGATATAAGGAAATAGTCAGAAACCAATCACATTTACCTCCCTTGCAAACGCAAAAACTTTTCCAAATTAAAAGTTTTTCAAAAACACATCTTATGAACTTATATCTCTGTTTGTTATAAATTAAGTCGATCTGAAAATATATACTCAATATTTGTACTGCCACACGCACGACCATATTTCACCTGTCTCATGTTCCATCATGAAACCATTTACAATGCTCATTTTTCATGAACATATGTTTAATTCACGCTGCTTGTCACAGCTCCTATATTTACCCCCTCCTGATAAGTATCCCCGTCTATTCAACCATATGTTCTGCTATTCACAGCCCCCTCAATATCCATTTCCAATGACTAGCTCCTCACATTTACCCCACTACTATATGCGTTAGTTACGTTAATGTTTTCTTCCCCAATATGGCATCCAATCCATTTATATTCCATCAATGCTGATTTAATGTAGCTCCTATTTTTAACTCCCCGAGAACCCTTTTACTTGTGTAGTAACCCCATTTAAGTATGGCATATGTGTCCACAACTTCGTAGCCAGTATGTAATTAACCTCCCTATCCTAAAACATTAACGCTGATTATCACAGCAGCCTTCTTACTAACACAAGGTATTCATGAACTTATTATTCATAAAGAGAATGTGTCTCTCTACTAGTCCTCCGTAGTTTATTAACTATTTTCTGAACGAAGGGTTTTAAATAAAGCCCCATGTATTGCTTTTATTCTAGACAAAACCATAACTGTTTGTGAACTAAACTTAAACTTAAACAATTTTCAACATATTTGTAAACAAGGTAATTACTATTCAACACACAAGACAATTCACTTATATCATGAACATAAAATCACAACAGGATATCATACCCCCCCCCCCCCCCAGGTTTTTAAATATCATTTTTCTTTCCCCTCATATCAAATAAAGGCAATTAATCAATTCAAAATAATATAACATACATCCTATCCATTGTTAGTCACTTTTACGGACTAACAATAAATTATTTATCTATTTAAGAAAACTCAACAAGTCTAATCTCAAAATCAAATGTCAATAAAAATACATCTTCAAGACCAGACGAAAATTTACATCCATAATACGCAGCATATCGTATATATAAAATACACCACATCATCTCCTCAAGACCACTCAGCACAACTATCAATTAAACTATTTGCCAATAGTTTCTATAACACATCTGTAATACACTGCTACTATATTTCATCAACTATCAATTTCCTCTTTAAAGTACAAAATTTTCATCTTGCCATCTGCATATTTTTCTATCTATTTATTTCCTATACCTCCATTTCCTCAGTAACTCTAAATTTTTCTGTATAAGCGCTATTTCCACATCAATATCTTCATCCTCTCGTAAAGAAATATTTTCCTCCATACTACTATCTCTATTAGATTCTGAATTTTCATCCATTCCTTCTTCTTCATCTGTATGTCTATCTCTAGCAGCCGCTAATTTTTTTCTTTCTATATCCAATCTAATTTGTCTATCTATTACAGACATTATACAAATCAAATGGTCCATTATGGGCCCTATCACTCAAGACCTCCTCATCATCTAACATAACCAAATCTCTCCCATACCTCACTCAGAATTCTCTATTAATCTCGCCGAAAAACTTCAGCAACCCAGTAATGTCCATTTATTATGGGCATTTCACCAAAAACCTTCACTTCCAATTTATGCCGTTATCAACAGCAATAAAATACCGCCACTGAACTCATGTCTGTGACCATCTAACCCCTCACTACTTGTAATCAACGTTATTCCTTTTCAGTCCATATATCACGGACCCCCCAAAACCACATGGTATTTTATCTCCACACTGACACTGTTCATTTCTTATTAACACACTTACACCCCTTTACTATTGTACTGATATCCACAGTATATAATTATTCTTCGGAGTAAAACATGGGATTCAATTCATGTTTTACTAATTGTCTTCACGCTGTCTGGCGCAGCACTTTTTATAAGTGTTACCCATATCTACTAAAACCAGTAATTGCCATTACATCAGGTCACTAAATCCAGCACCCCACAATTCATCTACTCAGTAATCGAAATTGTAACTAATCTAGTTGTTTCCCTTGGATTTGTACCAAGAATTATTAAACATTACCGTTTAGTACGGTATCTCCACCATGCTACAACCAGCAAAAAAATTATCTATTTACTATAGACCTCACCAATACATCTATCTACTGTACTTGTCAATAACTAATTCTATTTTTAAGTCTCTCGTCTACCCGACGTAACCAACCAACGTATCAGTACTTTCCAACATCTCACCACAACAAATCTAAACGATCCTCCACTCTCTCCTAGCGTTCTCATACCGCAATGGTAGTCAAACCAGTCACACTTATCGGAACACAGTCTATAGTGCTCTATTTATAATGCTCCGACGTTCAGTTAGCTAATCACATTCTCTCCTTCTCTTGTTTACTCCTATTTATCGGGACTCTTTCAGAAACAATAAACAACACCGCACATGAGTAACGAGAAATCTCACTTCGACTTTGCAAATCATCTTCTCTCATTTCTCTATATCAGGCATTCTTGCTTTAACATGGCTCTGCAAGAATTTCTACCATCTAATTACTTTCTTATGTCAACTTTTCTCAATCATTCCCTCCCTTTCTACAATTCAAAGCCTACCTTACTCAATCAACACATTAGCTCTAACAAGCAATACTTCGTCCACTCTCATCATCCAACGATCTAAATGCTAACAACGCTAAAGAATCACTTTCCCACAGCTAACTTTTCTGTGTCTTTCTCGTTCTTCCACACACTCACCTCCGCTGACGACATGGTATTTGCTTATTATAAATAACCATAACGTTAACTCTCTATCTGTCATCCTGTCATAAAATTTTCATTAATTCTGTCTAACGTCAGACATTCTAACCAAAAGACATCACAAATTTCCAATCATCTTCTTTCCACTTCTCAATTTTCGCATACTCAGTTACTCAATCCTCCACGTTTTATCAGCGTCACTTATCAGCCACTCTTCTCATATTCGCACGGCGCTCGTATTTATACTTCTCATATACATTGACCATTGTGTACCAACAAGCTCGTTCTCATCTCACCATTATTCTCGTATCACGACAATCTGACATGCCTATACTATTACTTCTACCACAAACAAATTATACACCAATTTAACATTCTAGCAATTACTCACCACAGCCTAAGCGTATTGATCACTTCCAAACGCCTCGTACATGCATGCGCTACTACTACTAATCACCTGACATCGTTCTATCCATACACTTCCTTCTTCAGCCGACGCGCACACATGTTTGTCTACACTTATACTCACACACTAACAACCCATAACCAGACGAATCACTTCAATATTCAACATGACTTTCACAATTCGACTGCTTTCTTACTCCATTCTCAATCCTCATAATCCCACTACTCTCCGTCCTACTTAATTCTCCACGTCAAACCACTCCGACAGTCAGCTACTCACTCACCCTATCTTAACCTCCTCATCACTTCATAATGATTAACTTCTTCGCGCTATTTTCAGTCGCACTACCCTATCGGTGACTATTCTATGACTCCTGTATACCTCAAAATAACCTATGCAATACATCAGTTCTCGACATCACACATTACTTGCAGTGATTCTCCACCATTTTCCACATCAACACCACATTTAAGTCGAAATTTTAGCCTCATCAAACTTGAATTACCCCAAGCTCAGTTACAAAATGTTCAAATCTGCTCGTATCGGTTATTTAAATATAACCATGGTCTTACCGATTTCATGAGACTTCTAGCTTTTTCCAGCGACGCTTCAGCCTTCTGCTGTTCTCGTGTTCTACTTCCTACTAGGCAAACATCTTTCTTTTTGAAAGTATCTTTTTCCCTCTTCTTACTAGTCAACTCGTCTTCTGAATTATCAGTATTTATAGTTGTTTCAGCAGCGCGGTATTTACTATAATATGCGGTAGAGGTGGAAATATTATCTCCATAACCTGAACTCTCACACCTAACATTCCTACACCATTTAGGGATTAATTTAATGTTTATACCTGAGGAACTTGACATACCAGTCGTCGTACCTCTATTAACTATCATACTATTCGTATGTCTTTCCCTAATACTCTTCCTCACCTGTCTTTTGACATCGTTGGTTTTCGTCTGTCTACCTTCCTTTATTTCAATTGTGTCTCCTTTTTCATGAGGAGTTTTTATAATTTCTACCAACTCAGTTTGACTTGCTTTTGTTATCTTGTTGGCTGGTTGTTTCTGGACTTTCTTTTCTACTGTATCAACCTGTGTCTGCGTGTTCCGTTCTACCACTTCAATCACCTGCGTCTGAGTCTCTTGGTCTATTTTCTTTACTAATACCGTCGTCTTCTTTTCCTGTTCAACAGTCAGATTCGCAACCACCTTAGGAGCAGTCGAATTTCTACTTATGTGTTCTACTCTGTTTATCGACCCTGACTTCAAATACTGTCTCCGTCTCTGCTCAAACCAATCGTCCCATCTTTTTCTAGCAGTCACACTATAAGAAGGCCAACTGCGTTGTTTACCTGAAAGGTCTCTCTCAGGCCCATCTCTGTATCTTCGTCTATTATAACTGCTTCTGGACTTAGTCAGCATCTGGCTCAACATAACTGTCTCTATATACCACCTTATGTTGTCTTCTGTTTTCATTGGATACTGTCTGTCTCCTATTATTCTTTACTATTTCATTGCACTCTACCTTAAATCTATAAGGCTCTTGTCTAGTCGTTCTTCTCTGTAACGTTTCCACAAAATTCTCTACTTCACTAACTGCCACTTTTAACTCTCCCAACCATGCACTGATACGTTTTAATTCTGTATGTAGGTAGTTCATACTAATTTCTCTGTAATTTATCTCAAGCCAAAACAATATACCTACTTCTTCTTCTATATATTTCTTGGTACCTGTAAGAAAACCTCGTCTTGAGCTTTGCTGAAATAATTTTCAATTATGCATGTTTCTCCAGCAAGTGTTGAGTCTGCCCATTGCCGTACTTACTCCAGTTGACACCTGTGTTAACGCTACTTGTTCTTCTGCCATGCTGAACTATGCTGAAATATTTTACTATACACTTATATAAGCACAAAAAAAAAAAAAAAACAATCAATAGATATTAATAAGTGTACTATAGGCACATTTAAATTAGGCACATTTAAATTAACTAAATGACGTAATCCATAGTTTTTCTTCTTAAAAAAATTGTTCGGATTAATCAATAAATTTTCTATCTAACACAAAAGGTCATTTGAATTACCGTTCTCTGTTGAAATATTTTTTTCCCCACTGGTCCAATCGAAAAGCAACTCCCAAATATTCCTCTCGACGTGTATGCTCAACAATCGTAGGCTTCGCAGACTAAAGAACGAGTATGTCGTTTTCTTGATTCTATCATGATGAAAAGAAAAAGCCTCCTGATTCCTCTCTTCTCAGATTGTCGACACTCTCAAATTTGTGGCTTCTTTTCACCCGAGGGAGGGGCACATCTAGACGACTTCACCCGGTAAAAAAAATGGCACTTCTAGACGACTTGAAGCTTACGAGAAATGAAGCAAGACGGCAACCCAGTTTGTCCTGCCGCTTCCGAGGGTTCCAGATCGACATGATCGCTTGTTTTGCCCAACATATTGATAATCGCCAAAGTTCAAAACGTTTGAGATTAAGCTCCCGACTGAAGTAAATTTTCGTAATTTGAGCTGAGGATCCAAACGATTTTTGGTTTGCTTCAATAAAGATGAACTTCTCTTCAGGCAATCGAAGTCAGGTTCAATAATCAGGCTTCTGATCTTCCCTCAGGCAATCAAGGTCATATGCTGGTTCAATGATAACGGCTCGTGTGTGTATAACGAGATCTCTAGCATCTTGACTCTCAAGGCAACGGTCTGGTTATTCCGGAATACGATGGCAATCATTATTCTGACAATTGTTTTATAATTCCAGTATGTATGGCGGACCCAAAAAAACAACAGCCAGGTCAGCGCAGTATTTGATCAGAGACGCCTTGATGATACTGTATAGCGAAGATTTGATCAGAGACGCCTTGATAGCACTGTGTAGCGAAGATTTGATCAGAGACGCCTTGTTAAATCTGCTCCGCAAACGACAATTTCAGCTGCCATTATGCCATGTTATTGAAAAAATGAAGAAACAGCCATCTTTGCCATCTTTCTGTTCGTAGAGACAAACTTATACTCCGCGACATCCCATCCTGGTCCTCGGCAACATTTTCACTCCTGTAACGGAGCGAACAGGTGAAAGGCAATCACAAGAGATGACACCAAAGCCTTAGTCAAGTGTAAATGGCTTTTATTATCCCGAGGTACAATTTAGTATAACTTCATGAAAACACACCTTGACGGACCACAGGCTAAGTTAGAACTGTTTATCCTTGACGTCACCCGTAAGCTTCCCTAACAACTCCCCTTTCAATAGTGCTCACGGGTGCGACATTTCCCAAACCCTTCTCTATTTCCCACTATCTCTAACAGAGATGGAGCTCTGTTATACAAGATCACAGTCTCCCTAAACGAATTTTTTACGGCGAGTTGCGTTGTGGTAAACGCTCCCAATCAATCCAAATCTCACTGAATGCTTTTGGAATTCATCATGACACCTGAGAGACTGCAGCCAGAGACCGAAATTCGTGGCGTGCATCATTACGTAAGGGTGCAGTCACTTGTGAGGCAACCAGGACTGCAAGAGCTGTGAAGAAAAGACAGAACAGAAAAACCACTGCAGAAAATCCTCCTCCAGAAACGTCAAGCATTCTTTGTCCACATTGTCAAAGAACATTTCGAGCCAAAATAGGCCTTATCAGCCATCTTAGAACTCACGGCTCCATACTTTCAACCCCACTGGATGAAATGAATGGTCAGCATCATTCTTGATGGACAAACAACAACACATAATGTTCCAGTTTCACTGGATTCTTTCGGGCAATTGTTGTTAGTTTCTCTGGCAGCCGAAGGAATTCGCAACATTCCTCTCAGGAAGTACGTTTCTGTTGCTTCCAAGCTCGTCCTAATTTGTTAATTTACATTCCTCCTCCAGAAACGTCAAGCATTCTTTGTCCACATTGTCAAAGAACATTTCGAGCCAAAATAGGCCTTATCAGCCATCTTAGAACTCACGGCTCCATACTTTCAACCCCACTGGATGAAATGAATGGTCAGCATCATTCTTGATGGACAAACAACAACACATAATGTTCCAGTTTCACTGGATTCTTTCGGGCAATTGTTGTTAGTTTCTCTGGCAGCCGAAGGAATTCGCAACATTCCTCTCAGGAAGTACGTTTCTGTTGCTTCCAAGCTCGTCCTAATTTGTTAATTTACATTCCAAGATTCACTGCCATACAGCAAAACAGGTTCTATATAGAATTTCAGCATTATCTTCCTTACATTCAACGATGGTGACTTATTGCATAAGATACCTTTCATTTTCTGAAATGCAGTTTTTGCTTGTCCTATTCTATTCTTAATCTCCGTTGTGCATCTTCCATCTGAAGTTATAAATTCCCTCAGATGTTTACAATTCCACTTGGTTAAGAATTTCCCTTTTTATTTCCATTTCACTTTTTGGTGTCACCTTTTTCTATGATATCGCCATTTTACTGTCTTCTTGATATGCAAGAATAGTCCTTCCTTTGCACTCTCTGTTACTAACATGTCCAGAAATTGTTGTAGATCGTGTGCATCAGCCGCCATCAATATTGGGTCGTCTGCATAGCGTAGATTGCTTATAACTTCCGATTAGTAAACGGACAAACACACACAAAAAGCTGATAAATGTTTTATTCGTTCCAACACTGTGTTACCAATGCCAAAGATGGACAGTCATAGAAACATACATGCGTAAAATCACATCATGTGAGATGAGATGCATAAGAAACGCGGATGAAAAAGAAAAAAAAAAGCAAACAAGAAGAGATAGAGAAATAAATTCTAAGAACCAGTGTAAGGATAACACCTATTACAGACTTTATACAACACCAAAGAATTAAATGGTTTGGATATTTAGTTAGAATGGAACAAGATCAATCAGCGGCTAAAACGTTCTACGAGAGAACGCTGGGATATAACAAAAAGAGTTGGCTAGAAGAAGTAAAAGAGGCATTGAAGAAATCAAATATGACGTAAGTGCAGTGCTACAAGACAAGTGAAAAAAAAAGCAAATTACATCTGTCTTCTCTCTGCTACGCTTCACGTCAAAAGCAGAAGGACAAAAGAAGAAGAATAAAGAAGAAAATTGGGGCTGTTGAGCTCAAATGTTACAGATAAATTCTAAGAATATCGCGGACCAAGAAAATAAAAATACAACAAAAAAATTCTACAAGTCCTGAACATCAAAGAAAACTGGCTCATTTCACAGTATTATGTCTGGGAAGCTGAAATAGTTTGGCCACATCAAACGTCACAATGACTTGGTTAGAGCACTGATAACAGGCATGACTTCTAGAAAAAGGGCAGGTGTAGGCCAGAAAGAAGACGAAAACAAGACATTGCAGACACCGTGGGATTTTTTGTGCACTCACAGATTAATAAACAGACACTCTCTTAACCTGGCAAATCCTACACACCGTAAATCATCTACGTCATCGATTGGGTGGTATAGTTTGGAAACCGGTCAAATGATTGACAGAGACAAGGCGTTTCGTGTGTTGTTTAACACACAAAATAGTCGCATGTTAAAGCTGCAGAGGTGATTGGCATTCATTTACAAAAGCCAACTTTATGCAAACAAAACATACATGATAGCCACTTTAACATTATCATGGTAGACAATTCATAGTACAATGTGAATGTATGTGTTGTATATTTGAGCTGGAAGTATTTATCTTATTGCTTTAGTGTGTGTTGTGTGATTTCTGCAGAGCATACTGCCCATAGCCGTTCTCTCTGGGCGAGGGGTTACAACACTTTCTCCGTAATCCCGTTTATCACGCAGAGTCTCGTAGCAGGGCGAGAGCTGGGAGCGGTTCGACCCCCGCTGGCGACTTGCGGGATAACTGAGCCGGCCGCTCAGAAAGCAATGGCAAACTACTGAGTGTAATCTTGCCAAGAAATCAACATACAGCTGAAAGATGCTGATGTTGACAGCGATGTCCTGTAAAGGATATGCAAAACATTTATTTATACTGCCCATATACTTATACCCTCTAACTTGTTTAATGATGTTCTATTTGTATTTACGTTATGTTGCACTAGTGTTCTTCTAATTGTAATAAATTGTCTTTTTGATGTTAATAATCATATCAAACTTCTGGCATCAATTGTCAAGGAAATTTATATGGTGCTGGACATCCGCATTGTTCTTATACAGTAAACACTGGTCGTCTGCAAACAGCGGCTTATTTAAACACTCTGGTTGTGGATATATTTCTTGTGTTATGTTATCTATATAGGCGATTAATATAAGTGGCGATAAATACAACACACTCTTGTCTGACACATAATTGTCTGACACCGGACGTTACTCGAAACCAGTTTTTCATGTCATGCCGACAGTTGTTCTTACTGCACATACATTGCTTTGATATATAGCCCTGCTGTTATCCAGCAGCTGCCAAATTCCACCATATTCTTCTACCACTTACCACAACCTATTTATATTTACTCGGTCAAAGGCTTTCTATTTATGTATGAAAACCACACATTCGTTTTTGTCTTTTATAGATTTTCCACTCATCTGTCTCGGTACAAAAATAGCATCAATGCATCCTCTTCCTTTTCTAATGCCAAACCAAGCACCACTTACAAGAGGTTCTGTCTTGTACCTTGTTTTCTGTTCTAACATTTCTCCATACGTTTTCTCAACATGATAGAGTAAGATATGCCTCTATATGTATTGCAGTCTTTTTGCTACTCTTGTTCTTCCATAAAGTATGAATACAATTAATGGAACTGCGGTACAACTGTTGAAATGTAAACAGTATAAAGTAACACAACGTAATGCAGCTTCTTCTTCTTCTTCTTCTTCAGAGTTCGGAGCCATTGAGGTTCTTTGCTGCAGATACAATCCGTCTCCATTCGCCTCTCTGGTTGACCTTCTCTTGCCAGTCGTTGATTCCAAGTGCTTGTAGTAATGCAGCTAATAATAATAATAATAATAATAATAATAATAATAATAATAATAATATATTAATTGAAACGATAAAAAGAGTGTTTAAGTGCTACATAGAACCTGTACTTTTGTATGCATGTGAAGCGTGGGCAATGAGCAGACAAGCTTAAAAAAATCTGATGGCTGTGGAAATGTGGTTTCTGAGGAAAATGCAAAGAATACTATGGACAGATAGAAAAACCAATGAACAAGTCCTTCAAGAAACAAATGAAGATCGTAAACTGATTAGAGACATTAGACATAGATAGTCACAATATTTTTTGGGCATGTTAAGAGAAGAAATTAATTTGAGAACTTAGTGACAATTGGCAAGATCGAAGGGAAGAGACCAAGGGGAAGACCGAGATGTAAATACCTGGATGGCTTGGCGACGTGGCATGGTTGAGACAGAAATATTGAGCTGATCCACGACTCTGGTGATCGAGTGAGATGGCGAAACATGATCACCCAAGCTTATCGGCAAGGCACATGATGGATGGATGGATGGATGGATGGATGGATGGATGGGTGGGTGGAACACAATAACAGAAAACACATGGCGTTTCGGCGATTAGCCTTCATCAGAAAACAAATTCATACACAAAGAAAACAACATATAATCACGTAGAAGATATTCCAGTGACTACATTAAGGCATAAGAATGTGATGAGAAGAATGAACAGACGAAGACAAACATGAGAACAATGAAGAGAAAATGAAAATTTGAAAGAAAAAAATTTGGCTTTTTATCTGGTCTCCGTGGCCAAAGGCTTCCGAACGCGGTTCGTGAGTCGCTTACCAGGCGCGACCGATTTGTGTAGCAGACCGTGTCGCGTTGTGTTATAACGTGTTGGTATGGGAGCCGGTCGTTCAGAAAGCAATGGCAAACTCATCATCGTCATCAGCAAGTGCCGTGCCGACTGGCATAGGCGTTCATGACTCTCAACAGATCTCTGTCCTTGGTTTTCTGGATCAACTCTGTCGTTGATATTCCTCCATGCCACCGTCGCAATCCATCCAGCATCATTTCTCGTGGTCTGCCTCTGCCTCTCTTCCCCTCGATCTTTCCAGTCGTCACGATGTTCTCCAGAGCCTCCTTCTCATCACATGACCAAAAAAATTGTTTGTCTCTTTCTTATTGTTGTATATAATGTTCTAATTTCACCAGACTCTTTAAGGCATTCGTCGTTGGTTACTTTGGCAGTCCAAGTAATTCGCAACATTCGCCTAAGGAACCACATCTCTGTTGCTTCCAATCTCTTCCTAATTTGTTCATTTATATTCCAAGATTCACAGCCATACAGCAAAGCAGGTTCTATATAGCACCTCAGCACTCTCTTTCTTACATTAAATGATAGCGACTTATTGCATAAGATATTCTTCATGTTTTTGAAACGCAGCCTTTGCATGCCCTATTCCGCTCTTGATCTCTGTTGTGCATCCTCCATCTGATGTTATAAATGTCCTTAGATATTTAAAACTATCCACTTGGTGAAGAATTTTCCATTCTATCTCTATTTCACATTTGGGTGTCACCTGTTTCTTTGATACCACCTTTGTTACTGTTTTCTTGAAATTCAAGGAGAGTCATTTCTTTGCACTCTCTGTTACTACTATGTCCAACAATTATTGTAGATCTGTTGCATTATCCGCTATCAATACTGTGTCAGCTGCATAGAGTATATTATTTATATTATAACCTCTAAATATTATTCCTGGCTTTTCTTTTATCTCTCCCAAAACCATTCAAGGATCATTCAAAGCTTAGCGGCTTTAGGATCATCACCCTTCAAAATACATTTAGGATGGTTTTAGAGAAGATAGTCGCTGTTAAGCTGCAGGATTTTTTGGAAAGGGGGAAGCTTCTTCCAAGAGGCCTGGGGAGCTACAGGCCAGGAAAAGATACCTGGTCAAATGCAGCCACCTTTGACTTTGGCGTTTATGAGGGGTTCCAGAGTAGACAAGAAACGATGGCGGCAGCGCTTGATCTCTAGGATGCGTACAATAGAGTTCGCTATGATATTTTCATGACCGCACTTATGGAGAAGGGGGTCAATCCCTGGTTGGTGAACTGGATAGCAGCCGTCCTGCATTCTCGTCGGGTTGCTCTCCGTCTGGGTGCATGAACCTCAGAGCCACATATTTTAACCCCGGGACTGCCACAGGGATCTGCAATCTCACCGGTGCTCTTTAATATGTATAAGAGCAAGATTGCATACCTAGAAGCACCAGGAGTTGGAAGGATTCTAACATTTGCAGATGATATTCTTGCATACAGGCAGGGGAGAAATAGGGATCAAACAGCCCAGGAGCTACAGGTGACAGTAGACAAAGTGATTGACTGGTGCACTGAAATGAGTGCTGTCATCAACCCGGAAAAGGCGGCTTTGTTGTGGTGCTCTCTGGACAACAGGATTGTGAGAGATGATGTGTAACAGTGTACAGAACCAACAACACTTGGTTTCAATACAAAGACTGTTTATTTTCTTCACGATGACAACATGGCTTCTTCTCAGTTCTAAGCCGGGATGTAAACTGCCCCAGACAACCCACTACGTCACGATTGAGCATCTCTCCTCGCTTTCACTCCCAATGCTCAATCGTGCTGTATCTGTTTCCCACTAGATCCTAATACTGTTACACCTCCCTATGTTTACTAAAGACTTTTTCCTATAAAGGAAAAAGTCTTTACTCCTAATCCCCTCACTCTATTCCCTCTTTTTCCTTACCTCTCACAGTTCCTCTAATTCTTCCCTATACTAACTCAATTTTGAGTAAATAATCTATCTTTTAACCCTTCCCCCAGTTATATTGTCAGCTAGTAACCCACTATATACTTCTTCTTCGATTCTACTTGGTATAATACATCGTACCACGTATGGTAACTCTTTTAAACTAAACACTCCTTCTCCCCTTTCTTTATTTCTTACAGTTCCTTAATCTCCCTAAACCACTTTATATTAAGCAAGCCAATCTATTTCCCCAACCTATATAGCTATCCACTATATATTTCTGGTCCTTTCTTGGCTCCTCAAGTTCCTGTATCAAATATACATATCATAAGAATAGCTCGTAAAATCGTTATCGTAACTTTTGACCTTATAAAATTTCTCACTCTTCCAGAACACAGGACGTACAAAAACAATGTAGTTAGAAAAAGTAAAGAAGCGGTGCGCACCGAGTGAGAAGTATAAAGAATGAATACTCAACATGACCACATTTACATACAGCAATGAATATTTAAGACACTCACATTTACCTCCCTTGCCAATAAAAAAAAATTTTTGTAAAATAATTTTTTAAAATACACCTTATGAAATAGATCTTTGTTCACTATAAAACAATTTGACATAAGTTTTCATAAGCCTTATATATTCAACATTTACATTGCCATCCACAATCTTGTCCATATTTCGTTATCTCACCTTTAACCATGAGCCCATGTTCATATTCTATGAACACTTTTATGTAACAGTACATGAATGAACGATGGCTTAACAAGTCTGGTAGAAGTTCCAAATCATCTTTATTAAAGGTTGTGGTCAATATAGTTTCATGGTGAAATACAACCGTGTCGATAGCCTGCCTTCCTGGGCTGAGTTCCGATGTTAACTAACTTGACAACAAACTACGTCACGACTTGAGCATCTCTCCTCGCTTTCACTCCCGATGCTCAATCGTGCTGTAGCCTTTTCCCACTAATACTCCCCTACTGTTACACCTCCCCATGTTAATTAAAGAATTTTTCCTGTAAAGGGAAAAATTCTTTACTCCCAACTCTCTTACTCTATTCTCTCTTTTTCCCTACCTCTCACATTTCCTCTAATCTTCTCTATACTAACTCAATTTTGAGTAAATAATATATCTTTTAACCCCTCTCTCTGTTATATTGTCAGCTAGTAATCCACTATATACTTCTTCTTCGATTCTACTTTGTACAATACCTCATACCAGGTATGGTAACTCTTTTAAACTAAACACTCCTTCTCCCCTTTCTTTAGTTCTTACAGTTCCCAAATCTCTCTAAACCACTTTATGTTAAGCGACCCAATTTATTTCCCCAAACCATATAGCCATCTACTATATATTTCTGGTCCTTTCTTGGCTCCTCAAGTTCCTGTATCAAATATACATATCATAAGAAGAACAGCTCGTAAAATCGTTATTGTACACATGGCATTATGAAATCCCTCGCTCTTTCACAACACAAGACAACCAGAACAACGTAGAAACAACGTATTTAGAAAAAGTAAAGAAGCGGTGCGCACCAAGTGAGAAGTATAAAGAATCAATAGTCAACATGACCACATATACACACAGTAATGAATAGTTAACACACTCACATTTACCTCCCTTGCCAATAAAAAATTTTTTGTAAAACAATTTTTTAAAAATGCATCTTACGAAATAGATCTTTGTTCTCTATAAATAAATTTGACATAAGTTTTCACAACACTTATATTGCTATCCACAATATTGTCTATTTTTCCGATATCTCACGAGCCTATTGCCAATGTTCATATTCCATGAACACTTTTTTTTAAAAATAGAATTCACGCTGGTTTTTCACAGCACCTATATCTTACCCCCATACATCCCATGACCTGCTTCTTTGTCCCGTTTTTTATATATATCCCCGCTTATATGCTGCCATTCACAGTCTTCTCCCAACCTTATATCTTCCTATAACGCTACTCCTATTTTACTAACAGTTCATATCTATAAGAACCTCTTCCAGCAACTTAATATTCACTAAGAGAACATTTCTCTATATTAGCCCCCAGTAGTTTTATTAACTCTTTTTTGAACGAAAGGCCTTAAACAAAGCCCCATGTATTTGAAAATTAAACTTACTTAACTAAATTTATAACCTATTCATTAACAATGTAACTTAATATACAAAACCACTCATTTAAACGAAATAAAATCAAAACAAGACGTCATTCCCCCAAATTATCTAAAGAAAACATATTTTAAAATGACATACATGCATTTTATCAAATCAGAATAAAACATTCTATTTCTACCTATCACTATTGGTCTCTTTTACGGACCAATAGTTTGTACTCAAACTATTTGGAACACAATAATCCTATTCTAAATCAATTTATCAAATAACATTTTACAAGACCAAATCAAGCCAAAAAAAAAACATATTATATATAAGGCATTTCAACTCAGACTCAATAAAACAATCAAATAATAACCATTATTTTACAGTACCAACTCAAACAAAAAGAACATATTATATATGACTCATGACTTAGAAAACTCAGAGTGAACAAAACACAATTTTAAAACAAAACTCTCTTAAAACCACTACGTACAGTGGCCCACCAACATTGGCCTCTCATACGAACATATCTATTTATACAAGAAGTCCTTCCAGTATTTCTATGACCGATAAAACAAAACACTTCAGTGCCACGTATGTATATCTGTTAACTACAGACTAATTTCTTAACTTAGAACACTGACCGTACCACTTATTCTCTCCCCTCACAACTTTCTATCATTTTCTATCTTAACTCCTAACACAACATAACATCCGGAATATCCTCTTAAGTAAGCACTGTAAACTACAGGTTGATTCCTTTTATCTATTTGTAATGTGGCGACTATTCCAATGTCAACTCAATGTAGCAGCCATCATCTACTTATCAATTAACTTGTGGCCCGGCCTGCCAATTATTTCCCTTGGACCAATCATCACTATAACTTCCCAATCCTTATCGTTAAACACGGCATTTCTAGCACCAATAAAAAACTTGTCTATTTTTCCATAGAATACATCCACCTATTGTACCAATACCTAATTTGTCCAAACTATTCTACGAAAAGTCAAGAAGTAGAAACATAAATTCAACCAGCAATTCTATCACAAATAGAAAGAAAAAATATATATATGCCTCTCTATTAGTTATCTCACTGCTTAACCATTACTCAAGACCACCTTTAAAAAATATCCATAGAATCCTTTTCCATTTCCACCGTTTCGTATACTTCTTCAAGCATCACTTTCACTTCTAAATCCTGAAACTTATAACTTGCCATCTGCAGTATTCTCTATTTATCTATCTCCTACGTTTCCACTTCTTCAACAACTCCAAGTTTCTTTGAATAAGTGCTAACTCTACATCAATATCCTCTTCTTCGTACAACTTATTAGTTTCTTCCATACTACTACTTGATTCTGACTTTTCATCCATTTCTTCTTCTTCTTCTGTATGTCTGTCGTTAGCAGCCGCTAATCTCTTCTGTTCAACATCCCATCTAATTTGTCTATCCTCATTTCTTAAGGACCTTTCTAGTAGAGGCATATCTTCACCGCGTGTTGAATAATCTCTAATTCTCCTCTGTCTTTTCACTTCTTTATTTTTTTGTTTATCCATTCTTCTTTTCGTTGCTTGTATAGTATTCTTAAATGGAGCACCTATTTCCTCTTCCATACTATCATAATGAGTTTCATTCACATTTTCTTCTTCCATTGTTTTCGGAATCGTCTGTTCTTGAGTATCTTCGTAACTTGGAGTTGCTAGTAACTGATTTTGTGCTGGTTCTTTTCTAAAACTTGGGGTTACTGTAGCTCCTCTGACAACTTGTTCATCTAAATATCCGGTGTCTGAATCATAATTATTATTATAATTCTCATTTCTCTTCTCTTCCTCGTCTCTTCTTAAGTGCTCTACATGTGCCCTTGCCACATGTCCTGTGACCTGGTTCTTGATAGTATACGATACATTACCTAGTTTTTCCAAAACGTAATAACCTGGGATCCAACGAGCATCAAACTTAGAGTTTCTTCTATGCTTCTTGTAATAAACTCTATCACCTACTTTAAACTCCTGTAATTTTGTATTTACATTTTTGTACTTTTTCTGTCTTTCCCTAGCCTTAAATATATTATTCTTTAATCTTACGTGTGCTTTATGCATTTCCTGTATTATGGTCTCTTGAAATTCTTCTCCCATATATTTCCGTCTCGGTTTTAACAGATTATCTATAGGTAGTATTGGTTCTCTCCCGTGTATTAAATAAAATGGTGAAAATCCCGTGCTCTCATTTTGATTTGTACGAATAGCGCTAAGGGCAGGTCCTAAGAATAGATCCCAATCTTTTTCATGTTCATCAATAATCTTTGCTATAACGTCGTATAACGTCCGATGTTGACGTTCGTTTCTAGCATTTGAAGAAGGTCTATAATATGAGGTTTTTATATGTTTTATATTCAATTCTTTTAATAACTTTTCGAATTTTTTATTTACAAACTCTCTACCATTATCCGTAAGTATACTTTGTGGGCAACTAAATCTTGGTACGAACTCTTGTAAAAAAATATTAATGACTGTGTCTGCGCTCTTATCTGGAACTGCATAAATTTCCGGCCAAAGACTGTAGACGTCTACTATATGAAATAAATACACGTTTCCTGACAATGTTCTAGGGTGTGGGCCTGATATATCTAAACTAATCTTTTGCATTGTGAACTGAGGAATATCTGTATCTTGTAAGGGACACTTAATTGTTTTCATGTTCCTTAACCTGCATTTTTCACACGTATCTACATATTTGCAAGCAGATTTAAACAAGTTTGGCCAATAATATTTGCTCGTAAGTGCTTTCACCAACTTGTCCCGACCGAGATGTCCATTCTCATTGTGATATGCTTTTAAAACTTCATTTTCTAAATGTTTTGAAATATATTTCCTTAGCTGTTCGTTCCTTTCACACATATAGTATAACTGTCCATCCTCTTGTAAAACCATATAATTCTTTTTATATTTATTATCTTCTGTTTCTCTTAACTTTTCTTTTATTTGTAAGACTTTTGGATCCAACTCTTGTTCTTCTTTCATGTTAAATTGTGCTAATTGTGGTTCTTCTGTTCTATGTTCAGACTCTTGATCCGATGGTAAACTCTCAAATTCTTCCCTATTTATTTTGGCAGAATCTAAAATATTTACTTGCCAGTTTCGGTCGTCTATCTCTGGTTCAGCTTCATCTTCGGTATCTCCTGATGACTGTGGGTACGGAATCCTAGACAATAAATCAGCGCATGTATTAATCCTACCTGGAATTTACTCAATTTTCGTGTTGTATCCCTGTAGATTCAATGCCCACGTCTGTATTTTCCTGTTCTGCACTGGAGCTTCTAAAAAAGACTTTAAAGGCATATGGTCAGTTCTAATAACAAAATTTGCGTTATGTAAGTAGTAATTTAGTTTCTGGAGAGCATAATGAATGGCATATGCCTCTTTCTCAATAGTAGTCCATTTCCGTTGTGATTTGCTAAGTTTATGAGATAAGAAGTAGATTGGTCTTTCATTTTTAACCCCTGGTATTCCAGACTCTTTTCCTTCATATGGTTGAACCAAACATGCTCCTACTGCATTGTCCGAAGCATCTGTGTACAGTATTAACTGTTTGTTTAAGTCTGGATGCGTCAATAGTGGTACCAGTGTTAAGCTGTTTTTTAAATACTCGAACGCTTTTTGACACTCATCATCCCACTTAAATCTAGCGTATTTGCCTGTTAAATTTGTAATAGGTTCTGCTATCTTTGAAAACGCTGGGACAAACCGCCTATAATACGCACAGGTTCCTATAAACGCACGCACTTCCTTAACGTTAGTTGGAGGAGGTAACTCTTTAATAACCTTTATCTTGTCCTGGTCTGGTTTAATACCTTCTCTATTTATAATATACCCCAAATATTTTGTTTCTGTCTTTAAAAACTGGCATTTACTAAGCTTCAATTTAACATCATGCCTTCTTAACCTGTCAAACACTAGTCTAATATGTTTTAAATGATCAATCACATCTCCTTTCGTAAAAATCAGAATATCGTCTATATAGGCTAATGCAAATTTTTGCATACCTTCTAATACTTCATTTATTAAGAGCATATAGTGAGAGGGCGCCGTTCGAACCCCGAATGGCATACGTAAGAATTCGTACGACCCCATATGAGTACAAAAAGCACTCTTCTTTTGCGCGTCCTTCGACATCGGAATACACCAGAATCCTGACCTTGCGTCCAGCGTCGTGAAATATGTAGAGCCATTAAGCAGCCCCAAAATATCATCAATTACTGGCAGTGGGTACGCTACATTCTTGGTGATTTTGTTCAACGCCCTGTAGTCGCAACAGAAACGACTCGAACCATCAGGTTTGGCCACGATGACGACCGGAGATGACCATTCTGACTTCGACCTTGTTATTATTCCCGCTTTCAACATCTCTTCTATTGCCTTTTCCACGATTTCTCTATTTCTTAATGGAGTTCTATATGGTTTTAAACTAATTGGTGGATGGTCTCCCGTGTCTATTTCCATTGTAACTGTTTGTGTCTTTCCCAATTCTAAATCACTAACTGCAAACACATCCTGATTTTGCTTTATAAGTTGTTCTAACACTTCCTTATTTTCTGGCGGAGCTTTTAACTGTGACAACAATTCTTGTTCCCTTGTCATTTTGTCTAGTGAATGTATTGGGGCTTTATTTCTTCTGGATGGATGGATCAATTCATCCATTCTGACGTTCCCTCTTCTTCCGCGTCCGCGTCTGTTATTAACCCTTTCACTAGAAGTTTCTGAATAACTTGTTCCCGACATTTCTGCTCTATCCGTTGCCAATATGTCACTAACGTTATGATCTAGTTTGGCTATCACACATCCTCTGTATAATTTGATTTCTCTACCTGTGTTGTTGATAACCATCACTGGAAAGGTTAAGTGTTTATCCAACGCTATTATTCCATCCGGAACTTCCAAACCAGGCTCATCAATTACTTCCTCTTGTAACTCAGTGACTCTGACTGTGTCTCCTTCCACATAATATGGGTTTCTCTTCAGCTTTGCTTGTATCAAATTAACCGACTGTGGTTTTAACGTCGTTGACATTTTAACTCTAACTAGTGCTGATATATGCATGTCTTCTTCCATATCTATATAGACGTCCCTGAATTTTAATTTATGTAAATCAAAAAAAAGTCTTACTCCATTTTTTATTAAAAAATCTCTACCTATCAACATGTTTCTATTTAAATCCTTCACTACATGAAAAAGATGTCTTATGTTGATCCCTCCTAACTTAAAATTTATCATTGTCTGTCCAATTACTTGCAAATTCTGTCCAGTAACAGAGTGTAAATTATTATGACTCTTAAATACTCTACAATTTCTTACTATTTTGTATAGAAAACTTTCTTTTACTACACTAACCTGAGCTCCCGAATCAATTAATGTACGAACTCTATACTTTCCTATTTCTATTATACAAGAGCTATAATCTGTTTTATTTTCTATAAATTGCTTGACTTCATCTAGTTGAAAATATTCTCTGTTCGTCCTACTATACCTGTTATTAACATACTCTTTAAACCTTGGGACCTTATTATTCACCCTCCTATTATTGGTCCCATTTAATAGGTAGGGCGCCGGTTTTCCTGCGTTCTTGTACCTGTAAAATTCCTGTGTCTATCTTCAACATTCCTACTCACCCTGTTATTGTCATGTCTACTCTGTGTATTCGACTGGACACGCCTGTTGTTACAAAAACGAGAAACATGTCCCCGTTGACCGCAAACCCAACAGACAATATTTGTGCTATTTGTGTTGACTACTGTCTCCCTTGTAGGGTGTCTCATATTTCTTCTTTCATCATAATCATTTCTATTTCTAGCTTGCAACGTCTGTATACCTCCTCTTCTATTCCATCCGAATCTTGTTTGTCCTATTTCCATGGGCTCCTCAACTCTGTCTTCTCGACTGGTTCCTATTTCTCGTCCTGTTCTCAATCTGAATCTACGTCTCAAATTTTCTTCTTGTACCGCGATATCTACCGCTTGTGATAACCTCTCAGGGTTTTCCCTCATCAGCTTAAATTTCAAACCATCGGATTTTATGCCATCTACAAAAATCCCTACTAACATCCTCTCCACCTCTTCTCCTCGTACATTCTGTCCTAAGAATGCCTCTTCAGCCAGGTTAATCAACCTATCGCTGAACAATTGTACCGTCTCTCCGTTATTTTGTTTAGCCTGTCTCAACACCGAAAATGCATGTTGTGGATCCGTTATTTCCGCATACTTCCTTGCTAGGTCTTCTTTGAATTGTTCCCATGTCTCATCCACTCTAGCCTCTAACTTTCTTCTTATATGATCCGAAACCGGTTCCGTTGCCGTCTGATAAGCCAGTCTCATTCTCTCTTCATCTGTTGCTGAGACTAAATACGCATATTTTTTTATGGAAGTGACCCATTTCTTAAAGTCTCTGGCCTGTCCACTAAACTTTACAATTTCTGTTGCCATTCCTTGTTGTTTAATAACCATATTAAGTCTGCCTACCGCTGTTCCTACCCCCGACAAAACTTGTGCCATTGAATCCTGTTCTGTCATGTTAAAATATTTATACCTGTACAAGGAAACAAACAATCAATTCTTATCAATATCTAAATTAATTAACTAAAGGATGTCCTCCTGAAATTAATTCAATTATTTTCTATCCAATATCAAATATGTTACCCTTTTCTTGTTGAGGTTATCTTTCCAACCGAAAATGAAGTTCCTGGCGTCTATGTCTCTGTCTACCGAGTTTGAGAAAGCCGGTACTCGAGTACTTGAACTAAGATCGACAAAGCGGGTTCTGTAAGGACCAAAAATGCTCGACTGTAGTCCACCGGCCTCGATAGGGCACAACAAAATCTCACAGGGTCTCGATAGGGCACAACAAAACCTCACAGGGCCTCGATAGGGCACAACAAAACTTCACAGGGCCTCGATAGGGCACAACAACCTCACAGGACCTCGATAGGGCACAACAAAACCTCACAGGGCCTCGATAGGGCACAACAACTTCACAGGGCCTCGATAGGGCACAACAACTTCACAGGGCCTCGATAGGGCACAACAACTTCACAGGGCCTCGATAGGGCACAACAAAACTTCACAGGGCCTCGATAGGGCACAACAACTTCACAGGGCCTCGATAGGGCACAACAACTTCACAGGGCCTCGATAGGGCACAACAACTTCACAGGGCCTCGATAGGGCACAACAACTTCACAGGGCCTCGATAGGGCACAACAAAACTTCACAGGGCCTCGATAGGGCACGACAACCTCACAGGGCCTCGATAGGGCACAACAACTTCACAGGGCCTCGATAGGGCACAACAACTTCACAGGGCCTCGATAGGGCAGTGAAGAATGGTTGAACGTATCAGCCACCCAGGGACGGGCTCTTGAAACACAGTAAAGTTCTGAGATGAGCTGACAAGGGCTCGATTTTAATGACTTAGTTTACTGGGCCACAGCGATCAAAACCATCACTGGACGACGGTGATCAAGAAAATCAGTATTTCAGCCGAACTTGATAAGGAGCTTCGGTCCAAACCAATTATAGCCGTAAGTCTCATAGACGGCCATTTTCTTAAAATTTGAGAGCAGAAAAATTTCCTCAGTCCGTCAACAAGCAAGTGACCTTCAGAACAGCCAGGTTAAAACAACGGCTGCAATGACGGCAGTCCAAACTCACAGGATATCGACAACAGTTCGGTCACTCCAGAGCACAATAATAAGCGGCTCCCGACTTTGACAAAAACCTCCAACAGATAGTAGCTCCATCTAAAAAATTATTTCCATAGGTATGTCGGTTCTAAACGACTGTTCGAAAAAACGTTTGTTCTAGCTGCAGGCCTCAAAAGGTAGTCTGGTCTGGATCTTTTGATTGTTTCTTCCAACAAGATTCTAAATTCCCTCTTCTTCTTGTTGCCGCAAGCGGAGAAGGTGTTTATTAATAATTCTCCATCGTTTTCTGCTGACTATTAGTACTTCGCATTGCGTCCGCGACGGCAAAGTCCAGAATCCTGGTTAAGCGGCTCCATTTATTAGTCCTGTAACAGTGTACAGAACCAACAACACTTGGTTTCAATACAAAGACTGTTTATTTTCTTCACGATGACAACATGGCTTCTTCTCAGTTCTAAGCCGGGATGTAAACTGCCCCAGACAACCCACTACGTCACGATTGAGCATCTCTCCTCGCTTTCACTCCCAATGCTCAATCGTGCTGTATCTGTTTCCCACTAGATCCTAATACTGTTACAGATGCCCCAAGCCTCACGATAGATCGAAGAAGCGTCAACAGAGAGAACAAACTGAAGTATCTGGGAATCACATTTGACAGGAGTCTGTCCTTCAAGGACCATGTGGAGACGGTTGTGACAAGATCTCAAAAGGGACTCAATGCACTTAAAACTATGGCTGCATTGGACACAGAGCAGAGAATACTCTTCACACTATACCAGCACTGCACCAGAGATACTCCAGTAGTGTGTATGCGTTACATCCTTGGTCTGCCTACTGTTGCTGGTAGGCACAAGGTGATGCAGGCGAAGGCATACCTCAGAGTAGCTGCAGACACAGATCACCCGTTGCATGAGGCGCTGGACGTAGTTAAGGGTCAGAGACTGATAAGAGGGAAATCATGGATGACTCAGGCGGAGGATACGATCAGACAGGTGTGCCCCTTGGAGAACATCAGGCGAGGAGAGGAGTGGGTCAGAGTGCCAGCCGAGCAGTCAGACTTGTGCAGAGTTATAATCACATTGAGCCGGGAGTGCAGGGAGTGGCCAGCAGGGGCCACAGAAGTGGAAATTCAGCAACTAATTCAGGATAATTCTCGCCCGGGTGATGTGATTATCTACACGGATGGGTCGGTGTTGAGAGGTAGGAGAAGTGCCAGGGGGTTCTTGGCAAAAGCTAATGGTCGGCATTTGGTGCAGGAGAGCTTGGCGTATGATAACACAACATCTAGCTTAAGAATGGAGGTGGAGGCGGTCAGTGCAGCTTTCCGCTGGATAGAGAACACGATACATACATACATTGTTATTGTAACTGACTCAGAAAGCATGCTGAGGAGGGTGAGAACAGGCAAGCTTCGTGCAGAGTGGCTTGCTTCGCTTCGGAGGCCACGGGTAGCAAGCATCACCTGGATCTTTTCTCCTGGGCATGCCGGTGTGCTGGGGAATGAACAGGCGGACAGATTGGCTAGCTTGGCAAAACTTGGTAGAGTATTGATGCATGACAAAACAGACGTGGTTGCGGCCTTGTGGGAGCACGTGTACACCTTGGAGGAGCAAATGGATCACCATAGTCTGGTAAGAATGAGGCAGCAAGGTGTGACGAGGGGATATGGCCGACGATCGACGCTCAGAGGAAAGGCGAGGTGGACATATAATCAGATTGCTAGTGGATCTATTAGTGTTGGAACTCTTCGCTGGCTGCTGAGGATGGGGACGGAGCGCTTATGGGAATGTCCCGAATGCTGTGATGTCGGTTCCTAAATCAATCAACCTATCAATCAATCAATCAATCAATCTCTCATTATTACTTCGCTATAGATGGAGAATAGATCTGGTGATAAAATACATCCCTGTCTTACTCCCAACTTTATGTGTTCATAACTTCCTTCTTTATTTCCCATTTTAATTGCTTCTGTTTGGTTCCAGTAAATAGTTTTTATTATTCTAAGATCTTTCCCATCAATGTTAATATCTTCTAACATTTTAATCAGTTCATCATGTTTTACTTTCTCAAATGCCTTAGTATTTAATCTACGAAGCACAAACATATGTCTTTCTTTGTCTCAATTGATCTTTCTAATAGTGTTTGTAATGTGTATATTGCATTGTTTGTACCTTTTCTTTCCACAAATCCATACTGTTCTTCACTAGTTTCCATTTTTATTTTCTTCCTTGTTCTTCTCATTATAATTCTGAGTAGAAGCTTAGTGACATGATGTATGAGGTTAATTGTACAAAAATCTTCGCATTCAATTGCTCCTGATCTTTTTGGTATAGCTATAAATACAGATTTAAACATATCATTTGGTATATATCCACTGCTATAAATATCGTTCAACATTTTGGTTAATATAAGTAGTGTAGAAGGAGGAAAGCCAGTGCTTTTGAGGCGCACATCACTTTTGCGCCTCAAAGGGCGATAACTCTTTTTTCCCCAAAAAGTAGGCGTTGCAAAGTGACTCATCAGAGGTGACGTGGTCTAGTGACTCATCAGAGTGGGTGTGGTGGTCAGAGTGGGTGTGGTCAAGTAATTGTAGGTACGACATAAAAAATACGACATAAAACATCAATAAAGAAAACAAACAAAAAGGTAACATTTTTCACACAGATTTTATTGGTAGACAACATCTATTCGGTTACAACATCTAAAGCTTGCGTCGTTTACGTCCCAAAGGGATCAGCGGGATTTGATTACTGTAGAAAGCTGTCTGGTCATTCAGTGGCATGTCTTGACTGTAGTCATAGGTAATCGGTTCAGGTACGTCTGGATTGTAGGTAGACGGGTCTTGATAAAACATCACGGGGTCTTGATTGTGGGTAGACTGGTCTTTACTAGACACCTCGGGTGGTTGGTAAGTTAGTTTATCGAAATCCGCTAGAATGTCATCCTTCATTGATAGGAGAGACTCAAACTCTGCTCTCGTGAGTGTAATTCCCACCTTGGTCGGGTACTTGAGCTCAGAGACACCGAAATACTTGCGTAAATGTAGCGTCGTAGTGCCTCGGTATTGAGAAACTGTCGCCGCTTTCAAACCGTTGGCTAGTGGTCTGGGCATTTCATCAGTTCTTGACATGAATATCCAGGTAGCTGTAGACATCTTGAGCGTGGCGGGCACGAAACACGAATGTGGCCAGTTCGTCTCGTTTTATAGGACATAGTTTATCGATTGATTTTAAACGTGTCTGGACTTGTCTTTTTCAACCACGGGCTAACCAATCGAAACACGAGGCGGTCATTCACGTGTTGTCTGTGACCAAACGGCTGCAGGATACGCGACAGGCTCGCGCCGCGGCATTTCATCACCAGAAAATACAGGGCGTACAGCCCGCAAGTGGCGTTATTGATGTCTTGTAACATACGGGTATTGTACATAGGTGATTGGTCCGAGTTACGTCGTATAAAGCGGATAATGTCGGCGTGTAATGGCGGCAAACCAAACGAATCGAAATATTCAAACTGACCTAGGCCATCGAAATATAGGGCGATCCAATGTGACCCAGAGTAAGCACTGGTGTCGGTGTTGACGATAAAAGCGGCTGGTTGTGTTCTATCAATGTGTCTAGGCAATTGATCTCTAGCACATACGTTGACTAGCGAAAGTCGTCGAACAAACGGGTCAGACATGAGTAACTGTCTTAGGTGTTGGGTATCCATTATGCTACGTAATCGGTTAGCACTTGCCTCGTCTTGGAAATTTCTAGAACCGAGTCGAGTTCCGCGTATATGATGACTTGTAGAGGTGCATCCGTTATAACGGCAAACTTAAGTTCCAGTGACAGTGGACCGGATTTGGCCAGTTCAAACTGCTCCCCGTCTAATATACTGGGAGTCAGATCAAAAGCGTAGAGAGCGAACCCTTGACTGAAACTCTCAAAATTGATACCATTCCCGACATCCTTACCGGTCAGACCGAGGGCCAAATTGGTACCATGGAAAGCTCGCGCATACTGACCTGTGGTATAATTCATGATTAAGGGTTTGCCTGTGACACTACGCCCATCTACCATCAAACTCAAATAGTTTAACTGATAATGATTGAATATGAAGGGGTTAGTGTTTAGCTCGCCGTTGAAACACGACGCATTCACTAAGCCGATCACCACCCGGGTCAGCGTCTGGCTGAGGAAGAGGTTATCTTGCGTGTGGGAAAACATACCTTTCGGGATAGAAAAGGTTTTTACCACTACCCTTTTAATGGGATACTTGGCATTGGCTCTCAATAAGGCTTTTTCATGAGCCAGAGAGATAGCTGGATTTAACTTAGCTTTCCTCACCAAGAGGGTGGCATGAGTAATGACACTTTTGTAACCACCGTTTACATCCGTGGCAATCAAATTAAAGACAGATTTTGAGGGGGTTAGTTTGATTTTGATATCGACCCCATTCAGCATGTACCTGTCCTGATTGAAAATATCGGAATGTAGACGGCCCATCATATCCATCGCCACACTAGAGCTGGCTAAAGATCGTCTTTTGGCTAGACCTTTATTGGTTTCACCCTTCGTGTCTGTCATATACAAAGGAGTATCTGGGTAGTATAGTGCTGACGTCAGATGACTCTTTTTGGCCTCTTCACCATAATTCAGAAGAGCTTCCAAGTAGGCCCGGTACGGATACGAATTTTCACTCGGTGAAATAAGAGTGTCAGTTCAAAGACACGTCTACTTGAGAAAACAAACTATGCAAATAATAATTTATGGGACCGACTTCGGCGGTGTTCGGTAGGTCGTCGCCATTGGGAAGTGTAACTTTGGCCCTCACGTGCAGAAAAGTATTAAACAAATCTATATAATCCTCTCCCACACCAGAGATGGAGAACTCGATGGGTGCCCCATAGGCTAACGTGGCCAACGGATGAATCTCCACAAACTGTCCTTCTTCCACGGCCGTCTGGGTAGGTGGCACGCTAAACAAATCCAGACCAGAATGTAGGCACTCACACGACTTGGGATGTATTAACGCCATTACGAGAAAATATCCGAATGTCCCCGCTGGTGTTGGTGGTTCTTATGAGCCGATCGCTTTCTGCCGGCTGGTTTTATTCTTTTACTGGGCTGACCGGGCGGGGCGGCTCGTTTTCGTTTCCTGACGCCGCTACCTGATTGGCTGATATGTTGAGCAGCGCCCTGGAGCAGTCGTTGACCGGCGTCCCTGGCGTGTTCTTTGAAGGACTCGCCGACATTCCGACCGGCTAGGGCGTCTTGAGCCACCTGCAAACCCGTACCCAACCCTTCCCGCAAAAGGGCTTTGCCACCAGTCTTCAACCAAGGAAGAATTGTTCGACCAAGACCACTAAAGAAACTACCAATTCCATGACCTCGCTGACTCCGACCACCCACAAAAACGGGTAGACCGCTGCCGGCTTGATTACAGAAATATTCCTCGTATAGTTTGGGATTGCGTCGGATTGGCACGTGTCTAACCATGGTTAAACCACCTCAAAACGTTTGTTGGTTCGAAAATGCAGCGTCACTACCGATGTCCCACCTGTGAATGGGATAGGTTTCCCCCGTTCGTCGGTTATAAGAGGCTCAATCGTGTCAAAGGAGAACCGACAGAGTGGAACGTAATGTGGTTTATCGTACATCCTAAATACAGAGGTGGTGGATCTGTCTAGGACAGGTAGAGTCCGTAGTAATGGTACCATCACAGCGCCGACCACACGCGAGGTGACAATGTCGGAATAGATATTTTGCGTACCCTGGTCCAAATCTACTTCACCCAGGCCGGAAAGAACGGGCTCAGTCTCGCTGACGCGGGGTCGAGGGGACTTGTAAAATATCCGCCAACTAAGTCTAATTTCAGCACCCTGTTCGTATAGTAGGAAACGAGCCTTATTAGAGGGGCACATAAAAACACATTTTAGTCTATTCGAGCTCTGAGAGTTTCCGGGCTCGAAAATGTAAAGTTAGCACTGAAGTCCCATCGTTGAGTGGTATCGTTTTTCCCGTCTCCGTAGTTAAAAGTATTTCCACCGTGTCGAAGGAGAATCGACTTAACTGGACGTAGTGTGGTTTATCGTAGACACGATACACTGACGGCAACAATCGATCCAATATAGGGACAGTCCTTAGTAAAGGAACCATGGCGTCTCCGACTGGTCTGGCAGCTACGAGATCAGAATAGACGTAGATATTTTTAACGACGCTATCCATCTCCAATTCCACATTACCGTATAATAAGGCATTGTCGTCTGATAGAGTCGAGGTTGGAAAACCCAACATTTTTTTCAACCTCTCACTAATTTTAACGTGGGCGCCTTTTTCAAGTAGTTTCATTGCGACTTTGTTCCAAGGTGTACGTAGCGTGAATTTGATGTTTACTTTCTCGTCTACTTGGGTTTCGACACACAACTTATTCAGCTCCTCGATGAAAGCTTCTGGGGTGCTGAACGGACCCGGTGGACATTCAAGGGTTACAGGTTCCAGACCACTACCTTTGGGCGGAAAGTACTGGATCCAAATTTCCCCCGACAAACCGTTAAAATACGTATTGGGGAATTGAATTTCGGCCAGGCCCACTTCGTATTGTTGACTCACCTCAATAGTCTGCGGCAACTTGACGAAAAAGTGACCTGGGTGGTTGTTCGGGAACACTTCCGGCGCCGTATTACTCGGTAAAACCAAATAGAAACTCATTGTTTATCTAGCTTAGGGTTAGGTAGCATATAACCCAAACAACTACTCATTAGAGCGACCCACAGTTTGCCTTCTGCTGCGTCTGCGCTGCCTTGAGTCAGATTGAATAGTGACACAGCAATTACGCTATATATAACGAGGGTTTGGCAGATGAATACAATCTCTGGCCGCGGCACTCGTTGTCCAAAAAACGACCAGAACGAAGTTTTTTCCCCGTCCCTAGTCTGTGGACGCAACACCATAGTTTCCAGGTTGTCTTCGGCCATACCACTAGTCTCCATAGCTGGCTAGTTGCGTGTCGGCTATCCAGCTGTTGAATGAATTGGGATAACCAAACCACTTGACTAAATACTCTTTACCACTACCTTTCCTCCACCTTTCTTGTAAGATTGTTTCGATACGATAAATTTCTTTATCACCCACCAATTGTATTTCTTCTTTGTAGAATGACCCTTTAAGTTCCTCCCCTGAATCGTCTTTTAGCACATACGTCACCGGACTAGTCTGGTTTATACGACTAACGGTAAACAGTTCTTCTGTCCAACCCGACATATAACCTTTTTTAAAAGGTTGTTGGCTTTGAGCTAACCTGACACGGTCGCCGGCTGTGAAATACACTTTTCTTGATGCGTCTGTTTTACGGTATAAATTATTCCACACTTCTTCTTGATTAGTGTTGTTAACTTGCACGGGTGCCATGCGAATACTCCGGTGATACGAACCATTGTAGTTCTGGATCAATTTATCTATCACGTCGACGTAGCGCAGTGTATTGGTCTTGGTGAAATAACGCCACATTTTTTCTTTAAGAGTTCGATTGAATCTTTCTACCACGGCGGCTTTCACATCTTCGTTCTCAGTGGTAAAGAAGTGCACACCTCGATCTTTCAGAAATTTTAAGAAGGTCCGATTAACGAATTCCGAACCTTTATCGCTCTGAAAGTTTATCGGTTGGCCCTCTTCAAATATTTTACTCACGACCGCCACTAGTTCTTTCCCCGTTTTCTTCTGGATCGGGATGGCCCAGGCATATTTACTAAACACATCGATACACGTCACTAGGTAGGCCATACCGTCATTATACCTTCGTAATTTTTGCATATCTATCAAGTCGGCTTGAAACTGTTGATTTATACCCCCGGTTATGGTCTGGCGTCTCTGAAATCGGCGACGAATCGGTTTATGTAGAGTGTAGGTATCCTGATGACGTAACCATTTATCTATTCTCTTCAGGTTAGTATTTCGATGTAAAGCGGCTGCTCCACCATAGGCCCCCGGTTTCTCTGGGTCATAGTAATATTTTCTTAATTTCGCGGCCATTTTTCCCATCGGGGTGTAGGTATCTTCTTCTTCTTCTTCCGCAGTTTATAACCCGGTGTAGCCAGTGGTGTTTCTGCTGGGGCTTTGGGTTCGTCTACCTTCGGTGTTAGTTGAGCAGGTGGTGTCTCGACTACTGGTGCCGGTAAGGCGGTGACTTCGGGTTTTTGTTCCTTGATATCCACCAGGACCTAATGGTTTGTGCCTATGCTGCTCGAGGCGATTCAGATACCGCTGCAAGGTTTGTTGATATAGTCTGGCTTTGTCACGGGGTGGTAGATCTTCTGTTTCCAAGACTTGTTGCATCTGATTATCCAAGTCTTGTAGGCTATCGGTTAGTGTGTCGGGTGGTACGTAGGGCTTTTCCAACACCCGAGGATCGACCAGGATCATTTTCTTCATTATAAACCCACAATACCTTTCAATACGTTTAGGATGGGTCCGAGCAGGGCGCCGATGAATCCACCCTTTTGCAAGATCTGTTTCCGTTTCTTGAGCGATAGTTTCTTACGAGTGAGCGCTCTCAGACTGTTTTTGTGTCGTTGCAGCCGTCGCTTCTGAGCGGGTGTGAGAGGGACATTACCTTTTAATACATTGTGACAGCACTCACATATTGATTGGACGAGGTCTGGGGAAGCTGTTTTAATAACAGCTTTTACGGCGGGTGGCTTGGCTTCACCCAAATACCGCAACATGGATTCGTTGCGTTTAAGTTGACTAGACATGTTATTTAGGTACGTAGACGACTTGTCTTTGGTCGGGAAATATATGACTTCGTAGACGGAGTTGATCCGGTGTTTCCTGTCGAAGGTCGAATAACAAATACCCGTGTGGAGCCGATGTAGCGTCCTTAAAACTCTCTTGGACATATGAAACCCGCCCTGGAAAAATTTGTTTTCCCAAATTATTAACTTGTGCACCGTCTCGAGGGTTCTTAAATACTACTAGGTAATGTGAATTCAGACTGATGGTTCTTTGTTCTTTATTCTTACCAAAAAGGTTCTGTACAATATACATGACGCTGAGGTTGCGATGATGACTGCCCTTAGTAAATAGTTTAGTTACCCGTATCATCTGTCTCGGACATTAGGTCATCTATTACCACTAACCGACGTCTATCCCCGGTCCATTTGTCCATATCAGGCAGCCCTTCATTAAACTGCACTCCTTTCATATTCTCGTACATGGATTGCCATTCCCCATAGCACCATATAACCTCCTCTGGAATCGGGTCTACCATGACTGGTAGATGGGTCAGGAAGCGCTGTACAAAGACGGTTTTACCACTCGCTGTCGGTCCAGCAATTAAACAAGTAAAAGGATGTTTCCAGCGAGGATCCATGGCCACTAAATGACCGGATATGACTCGCACGTCCGTCTATATATTTCAACGATTAGTGACCCGACAACTCTTGATGATAATGTTTAGCCAGGGCGCCACCTGATAGTGATTACCGACGCCGATGTTTAAAGAATTACTCCCCCTACGGTTCTGGTAGATAATGACCGCTTATCGGCACGGCACACGCTGACAGATGCCTATCGCCATATACACACAAGCGGCCGCTTATCGCTGCTAACGTGCACTTGGTTAAAACGTCTTTTTACCATATCCTTTACAGAACTTAGCTGTCAACACCAGCATCTTTCAGCTGTATGTTGATCGCTTGGCAAGGTTACGCTCAGTAGTTTGCCATTGCTTTCTGAGCGGCCGGCTCAGTATCCCGCAAGTCACGAGCGGGGGTCGAACCGCCTCAGCTCTCACTCCGCTACGAGACTCTGCGTGATAAACGGGATTACAGAGAGAAAGTGTTGTAACCCCACAGCCAGAGAGACCGGTATATACAAAGAACACAATTTTGTTAACCCACTCGACTTTGATGTAAATTCTGTGACACTATATTTCTCGTGTCTGGTGAATTAATTACAAATAAATAAATATTCTTCTGTTAAATTTTTCCCCACTCGCCGTCTTAGGTACCAACACACAGACAAATCAATACGTCGTGATTCATTCTTCGGTGTAATGTAATTTCAATCGATGGAAACAGGGCGTTGTTCGCATTATACAGACCCATCTTGTGTTAGTTGCGTTGTTCGGTTGTGAGAAACAACTGACATCTGTGAATGAAAAAAGAATGTGGGTCAATTATTGAACACAGTATCGGTATTCGTGTTTGTTGACAATTGTAATGTTGACGTTTGGTAAAACCAGGCGGTTCTTGTTAAAAAACGCGCGTCTTTTTGTACTAATGTCTTTGTAAATGTGTGTTGTTTTATTAAATAATGTCTTTCCGTATAATGTATTTTGTGTTTGTAGCAATGTTTTTTATATTAAATAATGTCTTTCCGTATAATGTATGTTGTGTTATTAAATAAGGCGTTTGTAGCAATGTTTTGTGGGTTTGTAGTAATGTTTTTGTCTGATGCAAACAGGCAGTGATATTTTCTGTTAAACAAAGATATATGACTCACACAAACTGACACTAAGCTGAAGACGTTAAATTATCGTGCGGCTGGTACACAATAATTATGATTCTAGGAAATTGTCGTTATGTTTCGAGAGAGAGAGACATTTTTTATAATTTCCGTGTCAGAGAAATTAACATCTTACCGGGCAATTACGCTGGCAGCAAAACTGTTTGAAGTAAGGACAGAATACTTACAGAACTGTCTCTGTTTAGGTGCACTGCCATCAAACCCAATTATCTTTCCTCCCGGAGAGAGAAAAACGCACGAAAGAGATGCAATTACGATTTGACACAAAGTACCTAGGTGCGTAATTATGGTGGCAGACAATGACAAACATTGTAGTAGATAATGTATAGTCGATGAAAAGTCGTGGTTCTTTCTGAGTGATTACGAATCTATACTCGAGTGAAATGTGGCAGCCACAACCCGCCTTTTGACAGTTCGCCCGGCCCCCGTGTGACAGTGGCAGTGTCGGTCAAGCGATGTGACAGTGGTTACTTATTTTCCCGTAATCTGATTGGTTGATTCAAATGACACTTCTCTCGCAACTAACTCGTTTCAAATATACAACAAACACGCACGACAAGTAATTCATGAAACGCATGTGCAAGTCATTTGAGTTCTGGCAGTTAACGAGGAAGGATGTTTTTTATTCAACGGATAATAATTTCAACATATTTTCTAATTCCTCGGACTTTAACAGCCGTGTCTTCTGATACAGAAACCTGCTTGTCTTCTGCGCGAAACTGGTAACAATTTGCTCGACATCAGCGTCACTATTGTACAACGAATCAACGAGTTTTTGCTTCATATATCTGCTCAAAGACATTAAAATTATTATCCGCCCGGCGTTTATGCGGGCATCAGAAAATACTTCGTCTGCGATATTCTCAAAGGTATGATATGCTTGATCACTTGGCATATTGTCTACAACAGAGTCAAACAACGTCGCGTGTTTACGAATCAACACATCTAATAATTGCGTCATCTTACAAACTTCATCCGGCTGGATAACAGAAACAAATAGTTCGGCCATTTTATCAGAGAATGTCAGCTACGCAGAGGCACGGATGTACTCTGTGTAATAAAACCTTCACACGACCTGCTGATCTACGTCGACATGTTGCGACTACTCATTCTACACAACAGTTTACTTGCGATTTTTGCGATTACAGTTACAATAGATATGATAATTTACGGAGACATGTAAAGTCTGAACATGAACTACTAGCTAGCGGCGTGTCGACTACGCAACCATCATCTAGTGCTGGTAATAATTACCAATCCACAAGTCGCAAGCGGGGACGAGAGCAGACTACAGACGAACAATCTACTGGTAAACGCCGGAAGTCAACCACACAACAAGTCTCGAATGACAGAGTGTCGTCGGTTACAGACACTGATATACCGTCAACTACCACATCAACACAAGCAGCGTCCGCAAGTTCTGGTGTCAGACGTAGCGGGCAGGCGTTATCAACATCCGGTGGCTTGTCGGGCGATCAAGCTTCGCCGACCACCGATGAACAGTTACTAACAACACGTACCTTGTCGGCCGAGCACGTGTCACCGACTAATAATAAACAACAATCATCTAGTGCCTTACTGAGTGACGCAGAACGAACAACTTCTATTTTTAACGCATCATCACGTACCACGCCGAGTGGCGCGGCCGATAACGTGTCGCCGACCAACAATAAACAACAATCATCTAGTGCCTTACCGAGTGACGCAGAACGAACAACTTCTATTTTTAACGTATCATCACGTACCACGCCGAGTGGCGCGGCCGATAACGTGTCACCGACCAACAATAAGCAACAATCATCTAGTACAACAGTGAGTGACGCAGAACGAACAACTTCTATTTTTAACGCATCATCACGTACCATGCCGAGTGGCGCAGGCGATCATGGTTCGCCGACCACAGATGAACAGTTACTAACAACAGGTGCCCTGTCGGGTGGCACGGCCGATCATGTTTCGCCTACTAATAATAAGCAACAATCATCTGGTGCCTTACCGAGTGACGCAGCAGCATCAACATCAAGCATGTTGCCGACAGATGAGCAACTATCACCTAGTACCACGGCGAGTGACGGATCAACAGGTACCTTTTCGGGTGGCACGGCCGATCATGTTTCGCCGACCACAGATGAACAGTTACTAACACCATGTGCCTTGTCGGGTGGCACAGCCGATCACGTATCGCCGACCACAGATGAACAGTTACTAACACCAATTGCCCTGTTGGCCGATCACATGTCGCCGACCAACAATAAGCAACAATCATCTAGTACCACAGTGAGTGACGAATCACCAGGTGCCATGTCGAGTGGCACGGCCGATCACGTGTCGCCTACTAATAATAAGCAACAATCATCTGGTGCCTTACCGAGTGACGCAGCAGTATCAACAACAAGCATGTTGCCAACAGAAGAGCAACTATCACCTAGTACCACGGCGAGTGACGGATCAACAGGTGCCCTGTCGGGTGGCGACGGCGATAACGTGTTCGCCTACTAATAATACTCAACTATCATCACGTGTCACGGCTGGCAACGAATCGGCGGGAACCTCTGGTGTTAACACAACTACTGAATATTTGTCATTACAAAAATTACCCCCGGATGTTCGAGCTGTGTAAATTGAGCACTGGAATACGATTAGATCACACATACGACACGGTCGGTATCTGTGTGAATGGACATTTTTTAATCGACCAGATACTGACATGCCGACAGATTGGAGTTCTCGTTTATTCCGACTTTTTAATGTTCAAAACTCCCGCTTCAAAATAATCGCCAGTCTGCACACAATACTAAGACATCGAGAGACACAAGCCCTACGATTATACCATGCGAGTTCCAATAACTCTTCCTTGTTCGATAAACCATTTTTAGTGAACCATAGATCTGATTTTGAGGCCTTTGTGACCAAGGTGAATGCTGTAGATTTGGTCAATTCAGCGACACTAACCCGACCAGATACGAAATACTACGTAGAAACAATTCCCAGTATAACTTTTTATGTGTATAAACTAGTAGAGTTCCCTGTTGGTTGTTGTATTACTAATATTCCAAACCATATCAAACACAATAATTTTATTAATATACTTCAAACCGACTCACGCGGTAAGCCGTACACAGACAACTTGTGTATATTTCGCTGTATATCTGTGTTTAAATCACAAGGAAAAGATGTCAGGTATCTTAGAAAAGATACACGAAGACTGTTCACCAAATGGCTGCGTTATAAAGAGTTGGACGCCCACACTCCTTTTTCTGGTGTTAGTTTAGTTGATTTACCCGCCCTGGAAGAATGCTTTAAATTACAAATAAATGTGTTTGCCTTTACAGAGGAGGAACATCTGGTTCCGAAAATTAGAAGTAGTAGTACACATCCAGATATACTAAATCTTCTTCTACATGAAAACCATTTCATGTATATTGTTGATATTAACAGGGCCGCTCGGTGTTTTTCTTGTGGGAAATGCGGTAAGCTATTTAAAGTGTACTGGCGACTGACACGTCACGAACTTAGGTGCAAAGGCGTAGCCACTATTGAAACGTATAAAGGTGGGGTTTATCGGCCGACCGAATCGATCTTGGATTTGCTCCGTGACCACGGGTTTGATGTAGAAGAAAATTTTATTTTTCCCTTCAGAGCGTGCTACGATATGGAATCTTTCTTCTCCAATGAAAATTTACCGGCTGATTCAAAGTCGACGACCTTCATGGCCAGACACGTCCCCCTCTCCTGTGCGGTCGCCTCTAATGTCCCTGGGTTCGACACCCCTAAATGTTTCATCACCACCGGTGATCCACAGGTCCTCGTAAATGAAATGTTGGACTATCTCCATGAAATAGCTGCCAAATCGTATGAGCTTTTACTCAAAAAGTTCGAGTCAGTCTTTGCTAAATTAGGTGACCATCCAAAATTAAGTGAAATGCTCGAATCGTATTTGTTCCAGCTCCCTCTGTTTGGGTTGAATAGCGGTAAGTATGACATTAACCTTCTGAAACCTTATTTGGTACGGTATTTCCTTGATCGGGAGGCTAACCCATTCAAGTTTATAGTCAAGAGAAATAATAATTTTATGTGCATAGCGACAGAAAGACTGAAATTCCTCGACGTCTCCAACTTTCTGGTCCCGGGAGTAAGCTACGCTAAATATTTGGCCTCGTTTGGGATAGAAGAGACAAAAGGCTATTTCCTTACGAATATCTGACCGACCTGGGAAAGCTAAATGAGACAGCCCTACCACCACACGAAGCCTTTTTCTCAAAGCTTAAAAACCGTAACATTTCCGAAGCAGAATACGCCGTTTGTCAGAAAGCGTGGACCGATAATAACATGACTACCTTGCGGGACTTTCTAATTTGGTACAACATCAAAGACGTGTCTCCTTTTCTACAAGCCCTGGACAAACAAGTAGCCTTTTATGCCAAGTTAAATATAGACATGTGCAAGCAGGCCATCTCAGTCCCCGGTATTACTTTACAGTACCTATTCAACACTATGAATAAAGATGTTTCTTTTGTTTTGTTTTCGAAGAAGGAGGAGAAGGTGCACAAGTTGTTACGAGATAACGTGGTGGGTGGACCGAGTATTATTTTTCATCGTTACCACCAAGTCAATGAGACCCGTATCAGGGGTAATAAGCTGGTAAAAAGCATTAAAGGATTTGATGCGAATGCATTATACCTTTGGTCTCTTATGAAAGATATGCCATCAGACTTCCCCATATATCGAAGCCGCGACGATGGGTTTAGAGCACACAGATTACACAAGTACACACGTCAGAGTCGAGAGTGGTTAACCTGGGTGTCACACAACAACAACATAGATTTAAAAACCCAATTCAATAGTCACGAGATGCAGCTCGGCGACCGACATATTCGCGTAGATGGGTGGGATAAAAAGAATACAACAGCTTACCAATTCCATGGGTGTTTGTTCCACGGGCACCCATCTTGCCGTCTAACTGCTGGGAAAACGATTAATCCCGTCAATAAAAAACCGTTAGTCGAACTATACCAGAACACGTGCGAGATCCACGCGTATCTAGAAAAAACTGTTGGGGTGACCGTTAAGGTTATTTGGGAATGTGAGTGGCAGAGATTAAAGAGGTCAAACACAACCATCAAGTGTTTCTTGCGGGAAACGTTTCCACCATCAGAACTTCCTTGGGGATCGTTGAGTGAAAACCAGATAATTCGAGGCTGTAAAAAGTGATACATTTTTCGGGTTGGTTGAGTGCGATATAGAGACCCCGGTTGATTTACAAGAGGCCTTTGCCGAAATGCCCCCTATTTTCAAGAACACGGAGGTGTCGAGAGACGATATTGGGGAGTTTATGCAAGAATACGCCATAAAAAATAAACTATTGAGTACCCCACGCCGGACATTGATCGGTAGTTATTTCGGGAAGAAAATATTATTAGCCACCCCTCTTTTAAAGTGGTATCTAGCTCATGGGTTGGTCATTACACACATCTACCAGACAATAGAATATCGACCGGTTAGTTGTTTTAAACAATTCGGGGAAGCAGTCTCTAATGCCCGTCGCCAAGGGGACAAAAATCCGGCCGAGTCTATTACAGCCGACACAATGAAGTTGTTAGGTAACGCCGCTTACGGGAAAACACTTACCAATAAGGCCAAACATACTGATGTCTCCTACTGTCAGGGAAAAGACACTACCAAACTAATCAATAACCCCAGGTTCAAAAGCATGACTGCTGTTACAGATGATCTCTTCGAAGTAGAAACCCTAAAAAAGAAAACTGTCTGGGATCTACCTCTACAGATTGGGTTCTTTGTCTACCAGTATGCCAAGTTGCGCATGCTAGCTTTCTATTATGACTTTCTAGACAAATTTATCGCTAAAGAAGACTACCAACTCACTGAAATGGACACTGACTCTCTATATTTGGCCCTTAGCGCCGACTCACTCTCTGAAGTAGTTAGACCACACCTACGAGAAGAATATGACAGAGTCTATAATCAGTGGTTCCCGTCTGAAGTCTGCTCTGAACATATAGTTAGTACTGATACCTGTAAGGATTGCCAGACTATCAAAGCCTATGAAAAGAGAACCCCCGGTCTTTTCAAACTAGAGTACGAAGGGAAGGGGATGGTCTCATTGTGTAGTAAGACGTATATTTGTGTCGGTGATTATGATAAAATCAGTACCAAAGGTTTGACCAAAAACCACAACACGCATTTAAACAAGGACACATTTTTGGAAGTATTAAACACCCAAACACCGAGTGGGGGAACCAATATAGGCTTCAAAACACAAGACTCTTCTGTATATACATACACACAACATCGTAATTCACTGTCATATCTCTATATAAAAAGAAAGGTTGACAGTGATAATATCTCGACTATGCCATTACTTATTTAATATGTATTGTTTGTCTATATATGATTTAATAAAATTATTATATACCTTACTTGAGTCGTTTGTTTTCTTTATTGATGTTTTATGTCGTATTTTTTATGTCGTACCTACAATTACTTGACCACACCCACTCTGACCACCACACCCACTCTGATGAGTCACTAGACCACGTCACCTCTGATGAGTCACTTCGCAACGCCTACTTTTTGGGGGGAAAAGAGTTATCGCCCTTTGACGCGCAAAAGTGATGTGCGCCTCAAAAGCACTGGCTTTCCTCCTTCTACACTACTAATATATCTACTCCAAATTCTCCCATTACTTCTAATTCTTCTATTGTGATTCCATCTGGCCCAGATGATTTTCCTTTCTTCATATGCTTGATGGCGTCATCAACTTCTTCTTTTAGAATAGGTGGACCTTCTAAGTTACTTTCTTCTGTTAATTCTGCCCTTTCTCCATCATATAAGTCTCTTATATACTCATTCCACCTCGTCATATAGTTATAGCATCTTCCTCCAATAATATATATATATATATATATATATATATATATATATATATATATATATATATATATATATATATATATATATATATATATATATATATATATATATATATATATTATATATATATATATTTCCTGTTTTTGATTGGTAAACTACTGAACGTAAAATTTGCCTAGTACATCAACAGCAGCTGAAAAATGCTGGTGTTTACTGTAACGTCCTGCAAGGTATATAGAAAAATTTTTTTTTATTCCCCCCCCCCCCCCCCCAAAAAAAAAAGCGCAGAATCCTTTCTGCTATACTAACATGGATCTTCACCGGTATGCTCTTATATAGAGAGCCGTGGGAGTCTGTGGTGTCATGGGGGACGGGGTAGGGAATGGTAATGGTTCAATGAAGATTCCTGGTAAATAAGTGGAAGTGGTACATGAAAAAGGGTAGGAAGGTAAGGCGGGAAAGTGGAAGCAATAGAGATATGATGGTGGGCCGAGAGTGAAAACTAAGTAGGAGTGCCCCGGTGGATGTCCGTACAATGCATGAGTGAGTGCCAGTAAAAGGGTTGGCCATAATGGACGAATGCTAAAGAGCAATAATGTATGTGTGCACCTACGTATGATTGTGATAATAATGAAACTCATTTGTGTGTGCTCATTTATGTGTGTACCAACTGATTACTAACGTCTGAGTGGACTAATATGTATGAACGTACATACATACACCTACACATCAACAAACATTCACACAACGGTATACCTACATTACATATGTATATGGTGTATATGAGAAAGGAGAGAGAGAGAGAGAGAGAGAGAGAGAGAGAGAGAGAGAGAGAGAGAGAGAGAGAAAGAGAGAGAGAAAGAGAGAGAGAGAGAGAGAGAGAGAGAGAGAGAGAGAGAGAGAGAGAGAGAAAGTAATGGCGAAAAGGGGAGGGGGTGGAGTGGGTATAGTTCCTTGATATACCACCTGGGATTTACGGAATTAGAATGCCTAAAAATATGAGGTTTCACTCATACTGTTCCATATGAAATAGAGAAATATGAATAAAATTTGGTGGAACTGCGGTAAAGCTGCACTACTTTGTGTCATTTTATATTGTTTACATATGCAATAGAGACTCGGTAGGGTAGATTGTTATACCACGTATTGTAGGGTCAAGTCCCCCAATTCAGCGTGGTATTGCGGTTGTATATGATACCACATGCAATACATATATTAGTTGGCACAATAAAGCAAGATTATTATACTGTGTGGTACTGATGCGTAACACCCAGGTTTTCTCCTGCTGTTAGTGTGTGCATATCCCATCCCATAGTCATAGATGAAATCATAGACAAGCGTATACTAGAGACAGCATGGATGACGGATTTACTGTGGGTATGTCAACCCCAGCTTCTTTCGTAGCTGTTCACAGTAAGAGATAAAGAACGCCCTGTGTTTTCCGTAATTTTGTCCTATAAATCTGCATTACTTTGTGTTATTTTATCTTGGTTATTCTTCCATAAGAGGCTGGTCGAGTGGCTAGAATGCCAGGCTCTCCTGCGGGAGACCCGGATTCGAATCCTCGGTAAGGTGTGGAGTTTTTTCTGTCCGGGGCAAAAAGAAAACCTGCACAGTTCACGGCGACTGCACTAGCCATGCGGCCTTAATTCCTCAGGCTCAAGACCTCTCTGTCCTACACCGCAAGGTACTATAGGCTGTAAATGACCGTTTTTAATCTTCCATAAAGGTACATACATCTCAGATCTTAAGGGAGTACTGTCCCTTATAAACTGCCATATTAGTTGTTTGTAGCAACATCATGGCGCCATCCCGTGCCAGAAATTAATGATTTCAGCCAGAATTTCGTCGTAAGAAATATATATAATTATTAATTCAATAATATGGCCGGGGAAAGGACATAAGTATTGAATTACTACATGATTCCAGGAGAAAATTACCAGTGTCGTTCTGACTAGTCTCTGGTCGCTCACATTCATGTAATGATTCATCAGTTCACGAGATGAGATGCCTTGCAGCAAGGCTTGCTGTTGCCAACTAATGCCAACACAGTTGAGAACAGTGTTGAATGAGCGCTGAGAGCTGAATTGTGACTTGTGAGGTCGCTGCATAATTATTTTGTCTTTTTTAATAAATTAATTAATTAATAAGTAATTGGTATTTACTGGATTACAAGCGTCAAGTGCTTGAGATTATTTAATTTATCCTCTAGATTCATACAAGAGACTACATTGCAGTTTGAGTTTAGTAGACAAGACATATTAAATATTTCAAGGGAACGAAAGAAGAAGAAAAAGATTATTCTCGAGAATTATATTTTACATTTTTCATTAAGTTAACAGATTGGTTGGGTCGAACACCGTTGGGTGGGATACTGGCGCATGATAAGGTAGGCCTGTTCAGGACCCTTTGAGATCATTATATGTATATAGTGTGGAAGAACAGAGAAATAATAACCTAGAGAGACTGGGTTGGCAGGCAGGGACCAGGGGATCAGGCCCACACTCAGTACATAACTACAACTACATTGAGGAAAGGCCAGATGGACACATGATCAGACTGCAGCTGGTACCAGTCATTAGTGTTGACACTGTTTGCCGGCTATTAAAGTATGAGAATGGAGCACCTCATTCAAAGCTCAACCTCTTACAACTATTGCAACTATTGCAACTATCTTGCTACTATTTTCACCTAATGGCTAGCAGATGCTCACAGTGACCAGTGCAAGATGGTCCTCACACCAATCACAAGTTTAACATTTCCACATCCCTCAGTTTTACACCACACCGCCTGAATATTATTATCTGTTAAAATACATTTTTCTGTAGCTTTTATTTTTATCATGTCATTCAAGTCTTTTAAATTGTAGTGCATTAAGTGCCTCTTTGTATGTTGATGTCATTGTTATTCTTATTAATGCTGTCATAGTTTCATTGTTATATTTTTGTAATGTTCTCAACTTCCATAGATTTTTATAAATAACAAAATGATTGTAATAACAGGGGAGAAAATAAACCACAACTTTGTGTTAATGTCTTGTGGTTTTGTTTTGCTTAATGTATGGCTATAATTTTGTTTTCCTTGATGATAGTTCTTGTAGGTTTAAATTATTTAATTCCATTATTATAAATTTACAGTGTTTCTTTTGTATGTCCCTTACACCTTGATGTTGGCATATTTAGTACTTCTGCTTTATCATCAAAATAGACGATGAACCCACATCCAGATGAGCATACCTACCCAGGTGAAGAGAATCTTATATGGGGCCAGGGAATCAAGGAACGCCACAGAGGTATAGTAGTAAGGTAGTGGTCCCTCCATATTTAGCACAGATTGACACAGATTTAGAATACATCTAAATTCCACATGAAAACATCTGAGGGGCTGCAGAAATGAAGTGGCTAGCTTGGTTATCTGCCAACCTTATGGCCAGGTGTTCATATTTCCTTTGAGATGGGGATTTGTTGTTGTTTTTTTTCCACTTAACTGGACTCCCAGGTTGACCAAGCCTAAAATGGGAGACCGTGAAGTTTTCTGGAAAGTGAAGTGTCTGGTGTGAAGTTGACCACATCACCCATCATGTGCTAATTGATATATAAAAATGGGGCTAACATTATATATTCAGTACAACTCTTGGCATAAAAAGGTGTCCGTTATTATACTTTACAACATCTGCCAAGACTGCAACTTGAAAATGTTTGTAGAAAACAGCTGAGTTCATGACAATTACAAGATCAGAAATGGAAATTGAGATCCACATTTAAGATCAACATTCAAGGCAAACCAAAGAGTTCATCTACTTGAGAAACTTGGTTTCATTTAATCGCTAAAGTTGGTTTCATTTAAACCTGGTGCAATGAAGTCGACACTGGCAACTTTTTTTAAAGTAGTTTCATTTAATGGACAAATAAATTAGAAATTAAACAGATGCAATGAGGCAAGCAGTTACAACAAGGCATTAGCTGAATGTCATCAATACTACATAACAAATATGTGTTAATAGATACAAACAGGGCTTTGATCAAGACTGTCTTCCTATCAAGTTTGTTTCACCAGCAGCAGAACTGGGCAGTAACAAGAGATACAGACAGCTCCACTCTACCATCACTAACTTGTAATTCTGATACCAGACTCAGTCAGAAAAACATATACATCTGACTTTAACATGTATGCTTGCTGCCCTTTCAGTTATCCATTTTTCAGGAATTATTGTGGATGTATTGCCCTAGCCATTGAGGGATCCATGGTATGGAGATATGATTGTTGTACTTGCATCTGTAGCAGGCACCTTCAGTATGGGTAATGGATCAGCACTGCTGTCTGTCTTTCAAGATGATGGAGACTAAGACACAAAGACAGCTTATCACAGGCATCAGAAAGAGGCAGTCATAATTTTATGGCCACTGTATGAGAAGACAAAAACAATAACATATTGTGACTACTGGAAAGATTTGGAGAAAGAGAAATAGAGGAAGACAAAGAGAGACAATTCTTGACAGTCTTGTGACATGCCATTGGAGATCACAAGATGTGGAGAAGAATGATCGCACACATTGCTTGGCAAGGCACTTCCTACACAACTTTCCCTCACTTGAAATCAGTTCACACGCAAGTCACATTGTCATCTTGTCTCATGTTTCTGGACTCAGATTGGCCTTATCAGCCACCGAATCAACTTTAGGGCTGACATATTACAAATTTAATATCGATGCCACAAACATAGACTGCACAACTTATTGCCTGGCATATTTTTCTGCATCTCATCAGGTACATACTGCAGAATTCACACAACATAAACTAATGTAATGAGATACATTCTTCAAGCTGGAATATACAACACACATTTTCTCACATTAATTTAAATTGTCTAATGTTTCCAGACATACTAGTTCACTGCTCTATGAAGTAGAGTGACCAGATCCCATCCTCACTAACATTTCCTTTCTCTGTCCATTCAAAGTCACTTGTCTATTTTAAAGACTCAGTCCCTCCTGGCAGATCTATGACTTGTGCCAGGGTCAGTTATCATACAGACAAAGACCTCTCTTCATCTGCCAGCTTGGACATCCAGAGAACGAACACTAGTTCAGCTAATCCATTGCAGCTGATCTTAGATGTGACAAGCCAAATAATCTGATCAGATCTGTATAAGGCTAAAAGTTTTCATGTTTTACAAACATGTTGTTATGAGTATCATCAAACTTGTAATCTTGTATTTTCACATTGTTTCATATTAACACAGCTGACATGCAATGTTTCATATTAACATAGCTGAGATACAATGTTTCATATTAACACAGCTGAGATGCAATGTTTCATATTAACATAGCTGACATGCAATGTTTCATATTAACACAGCTGAGATGCAATGTTTCATATTAACACAGCTGACATGCAATGTTTCATATTAACACAGCTGAGATGCAATGTTTCATATTAACACAGCTGAGATGCAATGTTTCATATTAACACAGCTGAGATGCAATGTTTCATATTAACACAGCTGACATGCAATGTTTCATATTAACAGAGCTGACATGCAATGTTTCATATTAACACGGCTGACATGCAATGTTTCATATTAACACGGCTGACATGCAATGTTTCATATTAACACGGCTGACATGCAATGTTTCATATTAACACGGCTGACATGCAATGTTTCATATACAGCTGACATGCAATGTTTCATATTAACACAGCTGACATGCAATGTTTCATATTAACACAGCTGACATGCAATGTTTCATATTAACACAGCTGACATGCAATGTTTCATATACAGCTGACATGCAATGTTTCATATTAACACAGCTGACATGCAATGTTTCATATTAACACAGCTGAGATGCAATGTTTCATATTAACACGGCTGACATGCAATGTTTCATATACAGCTGACATGCAATGTTTCATATTAACACAGCTGACATGCAATGTTTCATATACAGCTGACATGCAATGTTTCATATTAACACGGCTGACATGCAATGTTTCATATACAGCTGACATGCAATGTTTCATATTAACACAGCTGACATGCAATGTTTCATATTAACACAGCTGACATGCAATGTTTCATATTAACACAGCTGACATGCATTGTTTCATATTAACACAGCTGACATGCATTGTTTCATATTAACACAGCTGAGATGCAATAAAATTAATACTGATCTGTTCTTATTAGTATTATCAAACTTGTAATCCTATATTTTTGCATTGTTTTATATTTCCACAGTTGAAAAGCCACAAACTAAATATTGGGCTGTTAGTGAAAAAGCACGCAAGATGATTCCATCTGATAATTTGTGTAAGATGTTTTGTGGAGGCAAAAGTTGCAAGTATTGTTCATCAGTGGGATGGAAGAAGGAACAGATGGTTGTGGATGGATTATACTCAGAGTGGTAGGATTTTGTTGTATTTAGAATATAACACTTAGCTTATTCTTGTAGTTGTATGTTCATGATGAGTGAGGCATGCACCATTAAAAGTTGTATATCTGCAATTTATAAAACATGGAGCAGTCTGGGAGGATGATTTACTATCTGTTCTGCCAGTCAACATGTGCAAGGAAGTTGTGAAACCAACTTTAAAGTCAATGTTCAGTCTATTTTGTCCTGTTCTGATACAGCGTATGATTACCTATTTGCTTAATCAAGGTGGTAATAGTTGTCTTGATGAATTATTCAGCATTGATCAGTACCATCTATTTCTCTGCTCATGCTGCTATATTGTCTGCTATCATTGATTTAATTCCTTAGCATGTGGCTTATTGGTGTTATATCCTTCTACCCACCACACCACCAGGTCACCAGCTATTGAGTGACTCTCATTTCTTTTAGCAAGAGATGAATTAGGTTGAAGCTGAACACAAGGAATAGGATGGGAGATAATACTGAGTCCTGAGGAATGCCATGTCTTAGGAGGATCTCTTTGGGTTTATGGCCTAACATGGTGACTTGCTTTTTGATTGTGTAAGAATGACTGAATCCATTCAAACAAGCTATCCTAGATACCATTTAGTTGTAATTTCACTGGTAACTATTCTATTCAGACTCTTTCATAAAGCTTTTTGGAGATATGTCAGATTGAATATCTGCAGTGTGTCTTTCTTAATTCATGTCATTATATAAATTTTGCATTGTGTTGGGCCAGCGTGACACATAGTTCTTCTTTGCTCCTCATAGTATTGCTATGTCGAGTAATTGATTATTAAATTTCCTGATGACTTTGTTGATATCTTTCTCAACTGCAGTAATATCTGTTGTTTGCTGTGTGTTGGTAAACATTCAAATTTGCTGTAGTATAGTTTCATCTAGACCGACTAGGATTTGCTTTGATTGTACTATTTACTGTGATGAAAACAGGGCAATGGCCACCTAGTTTAGACAGGCAACAGTATGAAGCTCTATGTATGGTAGCAAACATATCAGAACATAATCATTAGGAATACCAGAAGTCAAGCCAGCCTGAAGTGGGTACATAATCATTGGAAATACCAGAAGTCAAGCCAGTCTGAAGTAGGTACATAATCATTAGGAATACCAGAAGTCAAACCAGCCAGAAGTGATTACATAATCATAAGGAATACCAGAAGTCAAGCAAGCCGGAAGTGGGTACATAATCATTAGGAATACCAGAAGTCAAGCCAGCCTGAAGTGGGTACATAATCATTGGAAATACCAGAAGTCAAGCCAGCCTGAAGTAGGTACATAATCATTGGAAATACCAGAAGTCAAGCCAGCCTGAAGTAGGTACATAATCATTAGGAATACCAGAAGTCAAGCCAGCCTGAAGTGGGTACATAATCATTGGAAATACCAGAAGTCAAGCCAGCCTGAAGTAGGTACATAATCATTAGGAATACCAGAAGTCAAACCAGCCAGAAGTGATTACATAATCATAAGGAATACCAGAAGTCAAGCCAGCCGGAAGTGGGTACATAATCATTAGGAATACCAGAAGTCAAGCCAGCCTGAAGTGGGTACATAATCATTGGAAATACCAGAAGTCAAGCCAGCCTGAAGTAGGTACATAATCATTAGGAATACCAGAAGTCAAACCAGCGAGAAGTGATTACATAATCATAAGGAATACCAGAAGTCAAGCCAGCCGGAAGTGGGTACATTATCATTAGGAATACCAGAAGTCAAGCCAGCCTGAAGTGGGTACATAATCATTGGAAATACCAGAAGTCAAGCCAGCCTGAAGTAGGTACATAATCATTAGGAATACCAGAAGTCAAACCAGCCAGAAGTGATTACATAATCATAAGGAATACCAGAAGTCAAGCCAGCCGGAAGTGGGTACATAATCATTAGGAATACCAGAAGTCAAGCCAGCCTGAAGTGGGTACATAATCATTGGAAATACCAGAAGTCAAGCCAGCCTGAAGTAGGTACATAATCATTAGGAATACCAGAAGTCAAACCAGCCAGAAGTGATTACATAATCATAAGGAATACCAGAAGTCAAGCCAGCCGGAAGTGGGTACATAATCATTAGGAATACCAGAAGTCAAGCCAGCCTGAAGTGGGTACATAATCATTGGAAATACCAGAAGTCAAGCCAGCCTGAAGTAGGTACATAATCATTAGGAATACCAGAAGTCAAACCAGCCAGAAGTGATTACATAATCATAAGGAATACCAGAAGTCAAGCCAGCCGGAAGTGGGTACATAATCATTAGGAATACCAGAAGTCAAGCCAGCCTGAAGTGGGTACATAATCATTGGAAATACCAGAAGTCAAGCCAGCCTGAAGTAGGTACATAATCATTAGGAATACCAGAAGTCAAACCAGCCAGAAGTGATTACATAATCATACGGAATACCAGAAGTCAAGCCAGCCGGAAGTGGGTACATAATCATTAGGAATACCAGAAGTCAAGCCAGCCTGAAATGGGTACATAATCATTAGGAATACCAGAAGTCAAGCCAGTCTGAAGTGGGTACATAATCATTAGGAATACCAGAAGTCAAGCCAGCCTGAAGTGGGTACATAATCATTAGGAATACCAGAAGTCAAGCCAGCCGGAAGTGATTACATAATCATAAGGAAAACCAGAAGTCAAGCCAGCCTGAAGTGGGTACATAATCATTAGGAATACCAGAAGTCAACCCAGCCTGACGTGGGTACCAGGGAATGTCCTGGGAAGTGAAGGCAGCCAGCTGGACACTGACCACATCACCCCTTGAGTGCTGATTGGTCTATACAAACATGGGTCTAAAACCATATGCTCAATACACCTGACATGATGTACAAGGATCCTTGACTGACTTTCACTTGACCGTAGAGAAGTCACCGTAACATCTGCCTCTAGGTCACTTACATTAGACAGGGAACAACATTAAATTCTGTGATTAATGGCAAACAGACAAAAACATTATTAGCCGAAGCACCTGATTTTGCACTTGGGGATTCCATTGAAACAGCATGACATTTATTGCATTCATAGAAGACAAGGGAAATAAATAGTAAAAGGAAGGCATACACTAGAGAACAGAAAAAAATGAGAGCTGTAGGCAAACACGAATTAAAACCTGTTTCCTCCACATAACAGCACCTTGCTGAAGAAAGAGGCTTTCTTTGACACACTACTTCTTAAAAGCAGAATTTGGAGTTATGCCTCTAGAAAGAACTAAGAAGAAAGGAATTAATTACTACATTGCAAAATTAATCACAATCAGAAGTCACATTTTACTGCACATTGTCATGTGCATACTGCACATTGTCAGGTGCATACTGCAGAGTTATATTTCATATGAAGTGGATAAATGAATTAACCTTAAGCTGAAATACTTAAAACATATAGTCACTGATACTGTTCAAATATGGGACATGTTATCCCCACACTAATCTCAGATTCAAAATGAAGTTTTTCTATTTGCATAGTGATGGCTGGAATAGCTTAATTGATCATTATCATGGTGGTTTTGTATCTATTTGATCATTGGTTCAGCAGCAAAGAATGTTTGGTTTACTGCTGTTTATCTTGTATTCATTTCATTGTATTGTCTTCTCGAAAGGTTAGCTGAAGAAACACTTCAAGTATGGAGACCTGTAGGGGTAGGTTTGAGTGACTGGCAGCAGTGATGCTTGATGAAGCCCTCTGGATATCTATTAGATTTCAAAATCTGGTGAAAGGTGTCTAGTTCTTCCTTTAGCGTGTTGTCAGAGCAAAGCTTGATTAGCAGGGTCTATATCAAGCCATGCTTATATTGAATGGGTGCAAAGCTATTGAAATTCAGGTACTGGTCCATCATTTTCCCTTTTGATAGACTTCACTTTGGACAGTCTCTCGACGTTGGATTAGGATGTCTAAGAATGATAAGACATTATGTTCGTGGTCAGTAGTAAAGGAGATGTTCATGTGACCTTGGTTCATGATGGAGTGGAAAGATTCTGCTTATTGTTGTCTTTGTGAAGAATAATATAACATTCACATACCAATGGTATGAAACAAGGCCCTTATTATTTGAGAACCTTTGTTATTCTAAATATGGCATAAACATGTCTGCTAGAATGGGACCTAAAGGACTCCCCATGGCCACTCTGACGGTTTGGCCTGAGGATTTTTTAAGAAAATTGAATTTAAAATTAGATGTGCACACAGGAGTAGTTTCTCAAGTTTGGATGTTGGTAGGTCTGGTTTCAGTTTCTTCTCTTTGTGCTATCACAGATGATCTTTACTGTTTCACCCAAAGTTACGTTAGTGAAAAGAGAAGCAACATTCACTGGCACCATGTGCTTTTGTTTATGATCAATAGTCTTCAGTAGTTCGACCAGTTCAAATGAATCTTTTAGTATTAAGGGGTCGAATGATTGTCTCACTGGTTTAAGAATGTTGATAAGCCATTTCACCATCCTGTGCTTGACAGAGTTGACCATTGATACAAGGATTTGATTTGCTTATACAAGTGGAGATAAATGAATGCTTGCATCATCATTTCCGTTGAGAATATCAAGTGTTGTTAAGTTTTGTGTTCTGATTTGGTATTTCTTTAGGGTCACGTGTAATATCATGGCTATGGCTAGGATGTCCAGTGATAATATCAAACACTTCGATATGATTAAGCAGTTGCAAAAGTAAGTATTTCTTGCTTGATTTTTTATTTTTAAACTGATGATTGCTCTGTTGAGTAACATTTAGTTTAATATTATTGTTTCCATTTATTTGTTTTGTACCATAGTGTTATCATTTACGTTCATTATATATTTCTAATGTTGGAAGCAACAAGTAATGCCTCTGCCATCGCAGTAATAATTAGGTATTTTGTTAACATTTGTCTAAACAAAAACTTTTAAAACTGAATTGAATAGAGCTAACAAAATGAAATTTAATTGTGCATCCTTCATATCTCTATGTTTATTCAGTTAAGTGGTATATTAATTATGCATGAACACCAGTGTATAACATACAAAATGAAAAATGAAATGCCAGTTTGAAACTAAGAAAATCTGAAACCAAAGGTCACTGTATAATCCCAAAGGCTGACCTCAGCATGTGGCACCTTCCACGACATAGGATCTGACTTTTAAAGATAACCATTGTAACTTGTCTACAATAACCGTGTTCTGCAAAATATATGGGATTAATAGAAGTAGATGCTGAAAGAAATAATTCTGTAATACTGATATCCATGCAAAACAAAGTGGGTAATTAGGATTTCATTGCCTAACTAATCTACACTAACCCATGGTAATTGGGGTCATTGTTTCATCACATTTTGTGTTTTTCTTTCCACTTGACTCATTGGGGTGGTGTTTCAGAAATGTTTTGACATATGTACAACCAAGTTCACATATATTATATAATAGACACAACTTTTAGATAGAATATTGAGTGTAAAAATTAATATTCGTGGTGTGGTGACTTCGGTTACAGGCATGGGAGAAAGTTAAGGCGGTTGTGATGTGTATAAAGGGTTCCCCGTACCACACATGTCAGGATCTTATATTAGGCTCGTTGGCTAACACATGTGAGACAGTACAAGTACAACGTGATTCGACGTAAGACACAGCAACACAATTTCTATGGATTTATTACCACGTTAAATACATAACAATAGTTACAGCAATGTACAACATATAACAACTCACAACCACAATACAGCTCATAGGTCTGACGCTCACGATATCAGTCGTTCAGCTCACAACCACGGAGATTCACACAAAACGCCTTGCTCTCGACACACACGTCCGTTCAGATGTCCAGTCCCAGCTTGGTCTGAGATTAACACACACACTGTCCACTGCCTCTCGTGGGGTCACGTGGCTTTGCGTGCGTCTGTCGTCAGCGCTGGTCGCGTGTCAGGTAAGAATCTCGCCAGCCGACAACTCTTGTCCGCCGGGTGCCGTAACGATGTTGCTGCACACTTAGGCTCTGACATTCTCCCCGGGTACTTCAATGAAAGATGCCATCTTTCATTCATGATGTATGTATATACTGGGGTAGTGTTAATTTCATGTCAGAGACTACTCTTTCCCAGTGTTATGCATGACAATACATATAAGGCATAGAAATATATACACAAAAAATGTAAGTTGTATTGACATGACAAATGAAGTACAATTTTTAACACAATTCAGGTTTCATCCCCCTGATGCCTGGTTACCTTCATTGCAATAATACCCAGTCAGATCAGTAGCACCAGCTTCACGCATCTACCTCGCAGCTATTTGAAAAAAAAGTAATAATATGATTGTTTTGCAACAACCATCTAGCCAGACTGAAATACGGCTTTGTATTAGTCGTATTAAACACTTAAACTCTGCCCTCATTTGGTCAGGAGCTCTTATGTTGGTTTGCAATGTTGGCAGCTCTATGACATGCTTGGTGGACGCCTACCTGCTGTGCCAAACCTTTGAGCAACAAAATGTCTATCTATACAATACACATTAATGAATATGTTTCAAATTATGGCCCTTGATGTAATTCACAAATGCAAGGGAAGTAATTTTGACATTTAAGAAATTCCATACATTACAATAATTATTTAATTTCTTAGCGTCATTGCTTGACGTTTCTTCATATTAACGAGAAAAAGTCGGTAATATGAATACATTAATCAAGATATAATTCTAAGATTACACTAATCAAAATAAATAAGTACCAATTGGTATATTATATTTTATAGATTCGAAAGGATTTTACAAGTGTCATAAATTTTTGGAAATTTGTACATAGTCTGCTAATTATGTTATACTTTTTAAATTATACCGGAAATATACACGAAACGAAAAATTTGGTTGATGTTACATTTTCTGAACACAAATGATCCGGTTTTATTTCGGAACGGATAGTAGAATGTTCTCACAGTTCGTGTCTGATGTTATAGTATGACAACGGATTATGATGGAATGTTCTTATTTCCGATGTGTTCACACGTCGAACGATTTAGATCACATTCGCTGTAGAGGTGATGTAGGAGTCAATGTTCGGTCCACATTTGCACATGTTAAAATATCACGGTGAAAAAAAATCACCCACAAATGTCACAATGGTAAAGTTCGCTTTTGATAATTGGTTAAGCGTTTGTGACACTGTTGTTGGTGTCTATATACAATTAATATCGTTCTCATTCTAACACACACTACACAATTATACTACACTCATTACATGACTTGATTAAAATAAGTATATTATACATGTCGGTCTCCAAACCGTATCACAATTTTGATTATTGACCTTACACAGTAGGTGAATGGAAAAAAATTCACATCATTGGTGGCTGTGTTGGGCTGAGTGTAATATTACATGGTGCACTCAGACATTGCTTACTGGGTCTGTCGGACAACGGGACAAAAGGTCGGCGATTGTATTCATTCTGCCGGGAATATGGCGAACTTCAAAACTGAAATTCTGAAGCTTCAAGGACCAGCGAGCAATCATGTTATTTGATGGTACTGTGGAATTGATATACCTTAATGGACTGTTGTCAGTTTCGATGATAAAGTGACGTCCTAGAAGATATTTGGACAGCTTTGTTACACTTTCTACTAAGGCCAATGCCTCTAATTGCGGAATGGACCAGGCCCGCTCTCGGGGTCTTAGTTTTCTTGATAGAAAACAGACGGGATGCAGGATGTCGTTGTATTCCTGCAAATAGGACTGCACCGATCGCAATGGAGCTAGCATCTGTTCTCAATCTGAAAGGTAAACGAATGTTGGGCAATTTAAGGATGAGATTAGGTGTATTCTTATCAGAAAAGTGTGCCAAAACTTTATCAAATGCATTTCGTAGGCATTCATCGTTTACAACTTTTTCGGGTTTATTCTTGGTTAGTAAGTTAGAAAAAACCTCAGTCAGTTCTGAAAAATCAGGAATAAAGTTTCTGTAATAATTAATAAGTCCCAACAAACTGCGGACTTGTTTCTTATTTGTTGGAAGTGACAGTTTTAGAATTTTGGAGACAATTTTGTTGTCTGTCATGACAAAGCCATTGGATATTCTGTACCCCAAAAATGATATCTCTTGGTAAGCCATGCTCACCTTTGAAGGCTTCACTGTCAGTCAGTGCTGTCTGATACTAGGTAGTAGTAGTAGAACGTCCTGTCCAGGTGTCAATGTTATAGTTCCGTCGTTGTCTCTGTATGGACACAGATGTCGTCAGTATAGTAAATGATATTAAGAATGTCAGATAGGAGGAGTCGTATAACAGACAAGGCAAGTCTGGAGTTACTGGATCTAAGGATATAAAGTGGGTTACGGTTAAAATCTTCCAAAAGGATTTTCAAATTTCATGTTGAGATCATTTTGAGTGCTATCTCCAAACCTGCACTCGTACATGTGTGTATACATTCAATAGTTCAAACAATAATAATACACCATGTATAGTTGTGAAATGTAATCGTGCATGTTTGTATGATCTTTTGCAATTTGTGTATATTTTCCAAAATATGTAGGGTAATTTGTTGCTGATTTTTGTCAGTAATTCCACCGACTGATGTTTTACATTGTTCAGCATAGGTATTCGTATGAGTTGATTTAACATAGAGATTATGAGTGGCAGTAACAAAATTTGGTTCAACAGTAATGACATAAGTAACAAAGTCTGCTGGTTTGTCATGAGTAATATCATCTGTGTTGTGTCATGATGATGTGGAAATATAACTGTTTGTGAAGACATTTGTTTTGTATTTACAATCAGTAGTGCAAGAATAACTATCCACTGTGTGCACTTGGTTATGTGTGTAGTTAACAGGAGTACAGGAGGTATAGTATATACCATGATAATTTATGATCTTTCATCGCTGTTGTGAATTGTTTGTTTTCTGCACCTTTTTCTTTGTGCTGATACACACCAGTTTCTGTTTCTTCTTGTTCTGAGATGGTAATCACGTTGGTATGGTGTGGTATCTTGGTCTGTTCATCATGTTGTTGTATGATGAGTTGGGTAGTTAAGGCAGTATTTGTTGTGGTGTTAACTTTTTGCCTTGTGTGAGGTTTGGACTCTATGTAATCTGTCACATTCAATACATTTCCAATTAATAAATCACAACATGGATTGTCTAATAAAGCACAAGTTACTCTGCCTGATAAGAAAGGTGATTTTATATTGGCCCATGCCATGGGATATTTCTCTACTGTCCCTGAAACAGTTTTGCAATGGATGTACTCATCTAGGTAGTCTTTAGGATCAGCTAAGGTCTTTCGAAGACCGATAAGACAGGACCCTGTGTCGCGTACACATGTGCATACTGTGTCATTGATGTAACCTTTATGGAATGTTAATTTTCCTAATGACAGTTTTGAGGTTTTGTTCAATTCCTCACTTTCTTGTTGAGCATTGACCTCTTTATATAAAGAATGAGGTTGAGTGATGTTAACAACATTATTACAATATGGTACAAAGTCTGGTGTTGTCTTCATGTCTGTGATGTTCACTTTTCTTACGTTCTTTGCTGAACTGCATTTTGAGTCTATTGCCAAGTTAGCTTCCTCATTGGCAATAGGGACGGCGTGCCCGCATGTTAAGGTACCATTTTCATTGAAGGTATTACAGACAGTACATTTGTTAGCACTAAATACATCACAAGCCTGTGCTGCATGTACAGGATGTTTTTCTGGATTTTCGTCTTCTGACGCTGAGCTATCGAACAAGGCGGCATTGGCTTTGTTGGTCATATGCCTGCCTCTACAATCCATGCGATGGTGACCGTAAGCCTTGCAGAGAAAACATTTACGTGCTACTTTTGAACGATTTACGTTCTCTGTCTTGTCTGTTTACCATATTTTGCAAGTATGTTGGGTACCCTGGGTTCTTATCGCACATCTCGTTCAAATGGTGGAAAATTTACAAGTGAATGCATTGTATAACTTTATCAGAGGTAGGCCTGTTCGGTTTTTGCCTACTATAGTTGTTCTCATAGTTGGCTGCTGCTACCCAGTTACTGTCAGTAGCTTCAGTGGCAAAACACTGTTTATTTGCCGTATAATAGGCCGACCCACGTCTTTCCATTTCTTCCACACTTGTGCATTCATTCTCTTGCAAGAACTTAGAAAAAGATGATGGGACAGAAGAAATAACTTTATCTCGAATAATGAGATCTTCTAATTTATCATAATTTTTGTTAATTTTGGCTGATGAAGTCCATTTGCTGAAAATGTCTCGGACTAAACAGAGGTAGTCAGAGAACGTTTGAGTTGATTTTGGACTCAGTTTACTGAATTGTTCTCTGTACCCTGCTTCATCTAACATGAAATGTGCCATTATTTTAGATTTAATGTAATGGTACTCTTTTCTGAGGTCTTTGGGGATGGTTTCAATGACTTTCAGAGGTTCCCCAGATAGACTCCTCATATATAAAATATTCCATTCCGAAAGTGGAACTTGGTAATGTTCCATTAAAGTCTCAAAATTTTGGGTAAAGGCTGCTATGCAGTCACCCGAGGTATAGTTACGAACGATACCTTGGTACTTTTTATACTGGTTTTCTTTTTCCAGTCTTTCAGATTTCTTTGACTCTTTATTCATTGCAGTCTCAGTGTCCAGTTGTTTCATTTTCAACTGTAGTTCAAGTTCTTCTCTCTTACTCTGAGCTGCTATTTCTGCTTTCTTAAGTTCACTGTCTATCTCAGCTTGCTTTGTCTTTGCAGCCATTTCTACTTCTATTTGCTTGGCAGCTTTTTCAATCTCTGCCTTTTTCAAGGCTGTTTCTGCCTCTACTTGCTTGGCAGCTTTTTCAATCTCTGCCTGTTTCAAGCTGTTTTCTGCCTCAGCTTGTTTGCAGCCCTTTCTGCTGCTCTTTCATCGCGTTCGGCAGCTTTTTCCTGAACAAGTAAGTATTCTGCGTATTTCTTCTCACTCCATTGTGTTAATTCATCACCTTCCAACTTTAATTTTAAACCCATATCGATGAAATCAAATAATGACGACATGATGGAGAAAATATGTCAATGAAAATCAACCACACAAAATATATTATAAATGGTTAGTAGAAAAACAACTTACAATTGATTTGACTATACGATGCGTGCCCACTAATGCATACGTAAAGTTAAAGTGAAGAAAAATATACTCAAGTGCCCTTGGATATGGTGACGAATGGTTGGGCAATCGGGCTAGAAAAACTGTAGGTCGTACTTCGGAACCACTAATGACCTCTACGGCAGGGTTATGGATGGTACGCAAAAACCTGCTTTGTTTTTGGAGAGAAATAAGTTAGCGTGTGTTTGTTGGTGTGTGCCTGTAAGTCACTAAGTGTTGATTTGGTTTGGATGGCGTCGAGTATAATTGTATGTCGTAAATTTGTCGTCAACAGTGTTTCTTTCAACAGAAGTTACACTCTTTCCAAAATTCTTTGCGTTCCACAAACTCAATACACAAAAACAATCTATCTGTGTTTGAACACTCAATAACATTGATGACACATCACTTACATCAAGATGACATTCAGTAAGGACAAAGACATCAAGTTTACAAGATGGCGACAAGGTCAAAATGGCGGCAAAATCACAAGGTTGACAAGGTCAAACGGTGACAAGTTTTACGAATCACAAATGTTTAACACGTTTACAGGATCAAACAATATGTACTGTACATTTACTAATGATCTTAAACATATTTAGATAATGTAGTAATGGATCACACTGAGACTTTTCCGATCACATGTACATCACTATAACCTTGACAAATTTTACAAGTACAAGAATTATAGTTTTAAATCACAAAGACGAACAACACACGTCTAAATATATTAGGTTCTTAAATAATGACGAGCAACCCACGTCCACACATGTCAGGATCTTATATTAGGCTCGTTGGCTAACACATGTGAGACAGTACAAGTACAACGTGATTCGACGTAAGACACAGCAACACAATTTCTATGGATTTATTACCACGTTAAATACATAACAATAGTTACAGCAATGTACAACATATAACAACTCACAACCACAATACAGCTCATAGGTCTGACGCTCACGATATCAGTCGTTCAGCTCACAACCACGGAGATTCACACAAAACGCCTTGCTCTCGACACACACGTCCGTTCAGATGTCCAGTCCCAGCTTGGTCTGAGATTAACACACACACTGTCCACTGCCTCTCGTGGGGTCACGTGGCTTTGCGTGCGTCTGTCGTCAGCGCTGGTCGCGTGTCAGGTAAGAATCTCGCCAGCCGACAACTCTTGTCCGCCGGGTGCCGTAACGATGTTGCTGCACACTTAGGCTCTGACACACACCTCAGACACCAACAAGCTCTGTGCTGGTTTTACAGAACCCCCTTGCGAAGCTTCTGCTATACGTCCATGTGGTACACCACGGATAAATGGCTGTCACTGGCCTAAACCGAACTGGCAGGGGATCTCAGAGTTGGTGGCCCTTAAAGATACAGAGATCAGAAACACATCTGACACTCACCAGCACACCCACAAATTATGGGTAAACAATGTACATAGAACGGGCATCCTAATTTAAAAAAATGGTCCTTCAAATTCAATTCCTACTAGATGACAGGTTAAAGTCCACCAAATAAAAATACTACTAAATGACAGCTCGGCTCAAACGTCCAAGACTTGCAGTAAATGACCGAAAAATCCTACTAAGTGCCAGCTTGTCTCAAATATCCATGATGTACAGTAAACGAAATACAGATGATGCAAGAAAAAAAACATACTCCGCATGCATGTCTCTCAAAATGGTAAGAAAGATACGGAATGTCCCCGATGTGCAACACCAAAGCTCCAGCAAATACATTCCCCCAGGCATGTAGGTGAAAAATATCACAGTTGCTGACAAATAGAAAATTGCTTGGCTAGCAAATTCATTTAGTGGTCTCGACTGTATAGTGTGGGTGTCATCAACGTCCAAAATCTGAGAGCTGCAACCATGTGGCCCTCGAAAGTGCACCCTTGAGTGCATGGGAAGCCTCATAAACAGAAGTGAGGTTAAGCAGCCGTATGCAGGACATGACGATTCCTTGGGTGAACTCAGTAGCAGAGCACTTATTGAAGCCTCCTTGGATTTCCCATGATCTACCCCTGACTTCCCTTGAGGGCTGACCGGCATGCATATGGCTGTCCCCAACAGTGGTATGTCAACAGTGGATAGAGGGGCAATGATGAGGTTAACACCTCCTGACCATGAAAAGTCCTATGCAAAACTGGTAAGGTTAACCCAGTCAACAAATGCCTGCAGAAGTCAGATATGTTGGCCGAAAGGTGCAAATATCGCAGTTCTGCTGTAAACTGACACAGTGCAATTATATCCAAAACAAAACAAAAGAATATTGAACGACTGACGTTGATGAAGAAAATTTATATTTGAGTGATACCATTGAGCAGCAAATTCACTTGCTTAGCAAAAAAAGCCATCAAAGTTCTGTCTCCACTAGTTGCCTGACTATTTTCCAAACCAGGATAGCTCTAGACTGACCCATCATCATATAACAAGTACTTTACAGAATGTTTCTCTCACCACAGCCTTCTGGAAAGTCTATCATGCCTTCTCCAGTTCTTTTGTCTCATGTAATCTCATGCCCATGGAGTCTGTAATCTCCTGTGTCCACTATTGGTCAGTTCATGCCTCTTCTTCCAGGAACCACACCTTATATTACTGTTCTTTCTAACCAGCTGATGTTTTATGTAACCAAAGCAGTTTAGTTTCTGAGACATGAGACTCTTTATGAGTCAGTTTTTTTTTTCAAAGGTCAGATATCTCTTACAATGTCTGTAGTTTCCTTGACCCAACCTTGTAAGATGAGTACTATATGTTTTTCACAATTGTTTGGATATTATCAGGGAAGCAAACCTCAACGTATTGGTACCTAGTACATGTGACAACCTAACAATTGATACCCCCATGATAGTATCTGCAACAGGAATGCTCTTAATGTTTTTTGTTTTAGTTACAAAAGGAGTAACTTATGAAAGTGAGGGGAGTCTTCAGTACAGAATGAGTAAATTTTAACATTCTTTCTGTCTGAGAGAAAACTGAATGTAACATGACTATGGATGTCATGGCAGTAACAAAGCAAAAGCCTGGATGAAAGCACAGACTTTCACTGAGGCATGCTTTCTCAGTGTCTCAATGAGCATGCTAAGGGAGATCAAGACGGGTCTGGTTCAAAGACAGTGGATGGAGTCTTTGAGGAGATCGAGCCTGACAAAGATCAAGTTAATTATTGTGCCAGGCCACGCAGGTGTAATGGAATTGAATAAGCTGATGGTCTTGTGAGCAGGGCCACTGTGGAAAGCAGATGGATAATGGACCGGACTGATACAGTTAGTGCTGTCAGAGAGACAGGGTAATTAAATGAATCAAGAGAAGCCTGCATAATTTGCAACTTTGATCAGACTGCAAGTACATCATGTCAAAAGAGATGAAGCCAGACAGGGGGTCTAAAGAAGAATAGTCAGGCAACACAGAACCGGTGCCATCAGCTGCTAGGGGAGATACTGAGGAGGGTATCAAAGCACTTATGGACTCAGTGGTTGGATGTGCAGTGAGGATAATTTGATAACTAACAAACATGTTATTTCTGTAATAGTCCTCCAGGTGAAGACTGTCATCAACCTGCAGCAGCCTGGGGAACATGCTTATTGTGGCTTCGGTAATCACAGCAGTGGCTTTTCTTATAACCCACAGGCACTTATGGATGCTGGATGTACGTGTTGTTTTTCTTTTATTTCGTTTATTGTCGTTGATACCTCTGCTGTTATTTATTTTATTGCAGCTAATCTCAAACATTATTATTTCTATCTAAACAAAGAAGACAAACAATAGTTTGCACAATCACTACCAGGCATATTTTACAGTATCTCATCAGGTGGCTACAACAGAAATAAGATGGCTTGAATCAGTGTATCCTTCATCTGGAAACAAACAAACATACATAAAACAAATGTATTCCTTTTCTGTGTCACCAGGGCAGCTGCATATTGGCTACCATGTCTTTTTGTTTACACAGGTATGCATGCCTGCGGTGGTTAACTGCAGCTTCAGCAAGCTGAAGCAAGTGTTGATTGTTCGTGATATAAAGCATGCAAAATGCATTCTCTGCATTCACCTGATGGCAATAAATGACACAGGATGTTTCCAACTAGTCTGCTGTACAGAATCTTGTGAAACAAAAAATGTACCAATCAATGTATTTGATGGGAATCAATGGGTTCTGCAAACCAGTCTGGGGTGTTTAATGCTCTGAGCTCCTATGCCATCTAGCTCAGGTCCCACCAGAGCTTAAATATTTATGGTGCATTACAGGGATGTATGGAAGAAGTATGAGGTTCTGTAAGAACAGCACGGGTTGTGCTCACAGGGACAAGTGCAAGGTGGTCCTCGCACCCATCACAGCTAAATTAATGTCCCCACATGTCTGTGTCTGCTGTCTGTGAATGACTGCTAGTTCAAGACAGTAACAGATGAAACAAGATATTTAAGGATGCTTGCATTTGGATTTAAATGTTATTCCAGCAGTTTATAATTACAGCACTATATGACGTGATGAATCTAGTGTGTTTACATGCAATAAGTGTATTACTGAAGTGATCAGCATCTACATCTTTGCAAAATTTGCTGTTGAGCTAAAGTATCTGTTTGTTTGCCCAGAGTCCTATCATTAAGCATTAACCATGAATCATATTTATGTTGCTGAATGAGTTTATGTAGCAGCTGATTGTGATGGAGTGAATAACAACTAAAAGCAGTTGAAATCAGTGTATTTGTAAAATTTTACGTTATTAAAATGTTTTCTTTATAATTGTTTTCCAGTGTTCTTTTACAACTTCACCATGTAAGTATACTTAAGTGTGCAATAACAGTGGTAATTCTGATAAGATATTATGTAGTTTCTTTACACACATGTTTTTTTGTTATAGCATATTAAATATTAGATATATGCAGTTATGAATGGGTAAGAACGCGTGTTCTTAAACATTCGTTGTGCTGATGCGGAGTTAAGTGGTTCAACCCCTGCACCGGACAGCTGGACTAAAATGTTGACCTGTCGTCCTTGACTTGGGGACATAAATTACAAGTACCTTTGAAGTCGGAGTAGGTTTGCCTGATGGTGAGGGACACAGTTAATAGGGAAAGCTAATCCACGCGCAAAATTCAGTCCATCACTACTACAAATAGTGCGTGTGGACTACGCTTGAGTTCAAAGCGAGCGAGCGCAAAATAAAGCATATAATAGATATGAATAAAAAATATATATATGTATATAGTACATTGCTGGTCTACGCAGTCGGCTGTAACAAGGTACATTTGCTAATTTTATGATAATCCAATTAAATTTACTGAATAATGATAAATACATCACTTTTCTTTACCAGTATCACAAGAACTGCTCCTTAACACCATCAAAACACAAGTAAAACATCATATTTTGAAGCATATCATTTTCACTCAAAATGGAAAAAGTCAAGAAAACACGAGGCAGATTTGTACTCTTTGCAATATATACACTATTTTCTATTTAGTTATAAGTATTATTCTTTTTAATTTAATTATTTAAATACTCCTCAGTTTATTTGTGATAGGCAAAGCAAACATAGGGGCACAAGTGTGGCCCATTAGAGCAAGCATAATTTGACATGTGTCATCATTTGATGACAAACTTTCACTGTTAGTAGTGTTAAGTTTGTTTTCCATAATGCTAAATACAGGGGCGAGTCAATAAGTAAGTCACACAGTTTTGTAGGATGGCAGGTAAATTTAGTTGGTTTTTTTATCAGGTGACATCAACATCGAACTTTATATTCCCGTTCGTCAGGTGTGCTAGGTGTCTCATGCAGATGCACAGCGCATAAACAAAATGGCGACTGTACTTACGGAGTGTACAACCAAATAGCAACGTGCTGTTGTGCGTTTTTTGTGGGCAAAAGGACTGCCTGCAAAGGACATTCATAAGGAAATGCTTCCTGTTTATGCTGACAAATGTTTGTCCCGTAAAGCGGTGCATAGATAAGTAGAACAATTTTCTCATGGACGCTCTAAAATTGTTGATGAAATCCGATCCGGTTAAGATTGTACAGAAGCATCCTTGCAGCGGGTGGGGGAGATGATTATAGGTGAAAGGCGAGTAACGATAGACTCTGTAGCATCTGCAACAGGGTGCTCACATGGTTCAGCATACAGCATAATGCATGATCGATGCTTCATGATGCTATTCAAAGAAAACGTTAAGGACTGCTGACTAGAGGAGTGTTGCTTCTTCATGACAATGCCAGACCACATAAGGCTTGATTAACTCAGGAGAAAATTAACCAACAAGGGTGGGAAGTTCTGGAACATCCATCTTACAGCCCCGACTTAGCCCCTAGCAATTTCCACTCGCGAATGACGCCGAAGTTGAATGTGAAGTGAAAATGTGGTTTAGAAAACAGAGCACGCGGTTATATGCAGTCAGTTTGGGAGGACTGATAAAACGATGGGATACATGCATCAATGTTGGTGGAAATTATGTTGAGAAATAAAGGGACAATGTATCTATAAAAATTAACTGGTTTCAAGTTGTTATCATATTTAGTTATTTTCTACCGCCATTTGTGTCTTACTTATTTACTTCCCCTCGTAATTTAACTGAATAACCACATTACTGCATGTGCTATCAATTTTACAATCTTTCACGCATTCCATTAAATCAGAATAACTATAATCTACAATTGTTTAACATGATTATCTCGTGCAAATTGATGAGTCGAGAACCATAGGGTGTTGCCATTACTAACATAATAAAAACAAAAAACTTTCACAAAGCTCACTCCGCTTAAACCACTTTCACAAAGCTTAATCCATGTGTCTTGTCTGATAAGTTTCGAAGGCATATCTATTCTGTGTGTAAATTTTCAATTTCTGGGCACTAATATAAAAATTGCGGAAATTAAGATAAATGAAACGAATAACGAACTGTCAACATTTTGTCAATAAAGTGGTGGACGGCAGTCACAGGGTGCTCCATTAAGTCAATAAAGTGGCGCACGGCAGTGAATAAGTTAAGTACTAGGTGCCACTAAAATCAGTAAACTGTTTTGATTCTATGTGGTGACACACTTCATGTAGTTGAACAATAAGTTTAAAAGGTCTTAACCTTTTTTAAAATCCAGTCCAACTTTTTAAATACAACAGGAGTGTCCTTTTCTACCATCGATTTGATCATGACAGGATCAATGTTGTTTTATTATTTAGGTTTTCGATTTAAAGAGTTATTGTTTACTGTGGCAACCAGGTTCATTAAAACCATTCTTCTGCCTACCTAAACTATTAACGGGCTATGAAATTTATCCAAAAGATGTTTGGTAAGTCAAATTTTCGTGGAACAAGTCAAAACATGTTGTACTGAAGTTAAAAGTGATCTGATATATTTTAAATTAGTCATTATTGTGACGAGCAGCTGGCCGAATGGCTAGAATGCAGAGTTTTCCTTTGAGAGATCCGGGTTTGAATCCTCAATAAGATGTGGATTTTTTTCTGTCGGAGGCAAAAAGGTAACCCTAATCTGCAGTTTGCGGCAACTGCACTAGCCAGGCGGCCTCAACTCCTCAGAGTCAAGACAACCTGTCCTGCAAGGTACTATAGGCAGTAGATGGCAGATGTTTGTTGTTGACAGTTGGCAGTGGTTGCTGTATGTATTGAATTAGATCATTAGCTTTTGACTTTGGGTAATGTTGCTTGTTACATACTATCATTGTAAAATTATATTATTTGCCAGAGAGGATTATGGTGTCACCGGAATGACAACGCTGTTGGACATTGTTAAGGTGATGCAGTTTGCTGTCTCGCAGGGCAAGGTTACTGTCCACTGCCATGCTGGACTAGGTATATTCTTCTTCTTTTTCAGCTCAGGGTGAACTTATATTTCTAAATGGAGAAATTGAGTTAAATTATTAATAGAACATTCTGTAGCCCGTAGACAGTGTCGATTTGCTAGATAAGATAGCTGGGGAGTTGAACTAATGGATATCAGCTGATGATTATGTGCCCATACCCTTAAAAAAACAAAAACTTAAATAATTCACTAATTGGTGCCTGAACAAAATAGGAGGAATAAAATCATATGGCAGAATCACCAATGTGGACCTCATAGAGAGGCTCAACAAATACCAGTTAACCAAGAGGTGAAGAAAAGACACTAGCGCTGGTTAGGACAAACACTGATAAAATCTGAGAACAGTATAATTAGAAAGGCTGTTATGTGGTATCCACAGAGCAAAAGACAGAGGAGGACCTAAAATGCATGGAGAAGAGAAGTAGAAACAGAAATAAATGATGCGGGGAGGACATGGGTGGAGCTACGTGGGATAGGCAAGGATTGGTGGGCTGGGAGTGAGTTGGTTGATGGTCTATTCCCCACCAACTTACAAATGGTGAAAGAAGAAGCAATATAAGTAGTGTCAGCTTGTTTGTCCTGTCCAGTGCCAGTGTTAGGACAAACGGAAAGCTGTTTTTGTCGTAGGTTTATGGACAAAAGATACAAGCAGTTTATATGGGTTTTATTATAAATACCATTTTTTTTCCCAAATTGCTGTAATTTAGCTCATTTTAAATGTGTCTCTAGCTAAAACAGTGCTAAGTTTGAGTCGAGCTAAAGATGGCTTTCATTTAACTGTGAGAAGTCTAATTGCCCTTGCTTCCCAAACTTACCCATTTTGCTCAGTTTCATGTTAGAAACTAAAAACATGGTTCTTAATGCACCCAGTCCATTATTTTACAATGTACTTCTTATGGAAATCGTACAAAAATATGTGTATACTCAATGAGGATAGTGCATTTTCTGTAGTTTAATTAAATAGAAAACAGTGTTTCAGAAATGTGAGAAGTGAATGAATTATTATGTTGTAGTTATTATGGTTTTGGTGAAACACACTGAGTGTTTGTGTTGACTGATTTCCAGGGAGAACAGGCATGGTCATAGCTTGCTACCTGATCTACAACAACAGGGTGTCGACTGACAGAGCCATCCAGTACGTCCGGTCTCGCAGGTCAGTTAGCAAGCCTATAGTCTACATGTTGTCACTGGTTAAATTGTTTTTATAGAAAGAGAAAATATGACAGGTGGTACTAGAAAGGTGGGATCTGTGGTAACACAGTGGCTAGTATACTTGCCTGCTGCCCCTGTGAATGAATTGCCAAAAACTGCTTTCTGTCTCCACCTGTCAGTCTAGAATCTTCTCTCTCGGTCTCTCCCTGCCTCTCTTCTCTTCCAACTCCAGCCTTTCCCCTTCTTATGATGTACTCAAAGTATGTGGACTGTTTCCTTCTGATATGAGTAACCATTTCTCTTTGTGAGTTAACTTCATGCAAGATATCTTCATTACGCTTTTTATCTGTCCATGGTGTTATCATCATTCTTCTATAAAGCCACATCTCTGTATAAAACCACCTGTATATGAGGTTTTGCATAATGTAGGCAAATGGTTGATGACATGAACAGCCAGTATGGTGTCGTGCAAAGTGTAATTGCCATGAAAAGCCAGTATAGTGTCTTGACAAGTGTAAACTCTGTCTACCTTTTCATTCAATTCTGTGGACAAGGTTAATTCATTTATTTGGTTGTTTCGGGATTTGAGATTTAAATATTGAGTACAACCCACTACTGGCAACGCTGATCGTATTCTGGTATGAACCTAAGGCCTATCCGCATCAATATGGAAGCACTAGACTCGAGTTTCGCTCTCGTTTGAGCTGGAACATTCACATTCTGTGATATAGTAAAATCTACTAATGCCATTTTCTTCATCTGCATGTGTCTGCTTTATGTTCCTTTGATGATAATGAACTTGCTAATAGTGCTAGAGTTGTTGCATTCAATGGTGTACTCTCCTCTCCACAGACCTGGAGCCATCCAGACAAAGCAACAGATCAGTGCCTGCCGGCAGTTTGAAGCCTACTTGAAACCATTTTTTGTCATATTTTCAGAGTGAGTTTTGTTGATGTCATGTTTATTTGCTGTACAATTATGTTGTTTTTCTTGCTTCTTTCTGTGAATCTTTGCGTCAACGGTGCACCACTTAAAAACGGTTTAATAATAAGAATAATAATGGAGATAATAATAGTAATAATAAGAGGGAGGAAAGAGATTAGCAGGATAAAGGGCAATGTATTCTTCTTTCTTGTGTAACTTAGAGAATCATTGGGACACCAGCTTTAAATTATGGTTGTGGACAATTGCAAAGCTTCACAGATCTGAGATTTCTCCAGGCAGACACAGATATAGTCAATTTTCAGATGGGATGAAACAACAGTCCAGCATATAATCCAGTGACACATATTGTCTTAGAGGTTTGAAGTGTTAGGCCTACACATATATTAGGTCATGGCATATTGTGGAGGGTTCACCAGCTCCTTTCCTTACAGGGTATCACTTGATGAGGCTAAGTAGACACCAGGGGCATACTGATAAGAAAAATTTTTGCCACTTTTGGAAATTTATCTAAATGAATATGCTGATGGGCAAGGACACTATATTACCAAAACTGTTTGCAGCATGTAGGAAACACTGCAGTCATAGAAGTAATAAATTCATTCATGAATATATCTATTTACTGGTGTGTATATTAGAGAACAGAAAGTGAAGAGACAGAAACAGATATTACATACTAGACAATGTAAAAGTCAGTATAGGAAAACCAGATATGTAACCATGTTATCCTTAAGTGTGTGTATTTATTATTTGGCCTGCGCTTGTCTACCAGAAACCATACACATTAGTTACAAATGTAAATGAAATGGATTAAAACTGTGGTAAAACTGAAAACGGTAGAAAGCACGAAGTGTCAGCCAGCTTCACAAATACGCTATGTTGACAAGCCTTCATTAACACACAAACCACAGAGATAACACTATAGTGACTACATTAAGGCTTAATCTGACAGAATCATATGAAAAAAATTAAGCAGAAGCAAACAAAATAAATAGTACTCATCTCAGAGGCTCCAAATATAAAATAGTTTCATGAAGGCTTCAAATTAGTGGCAGGCATTGATTTATTTTCATATCTTGAGCCAGTAACACTGAAATTTTTGGCAGATTAGATGCTGAACTTACAAGGCATAATGTAGTTTCTTTAATATAAACTGTTCTCAAGTAATGATGCTTGATGGTCTAAGTCAGTGGTTCTCAACCTTTTTTGGCCCGTGCCCCCCTTCACCATATTTTCAGAACATCATTCCCCCCCCCCCCCTTCCTATAAAAAATTTGGCCGTGCCCCCCTTCACCGTATTTTCAGAATGTCATTCCCCCCCTTTCATATTTCCTATCTAAAAATCCCCCCACCCCTACACATTATACATAAAAATGGAAGGTAAATTTAATAGCATATGCTAAAACAAGTCTATGCATCCACATAAAACATGATTTGTGGGTCTACTTACTTTATAAAATGAACTTTAGAAGGATGAGACATACATAACTGTAAAATATGAAGGGAAAAACAATATCAAGTAATCGGTTCTTGTATTAACGCGATCTTGAAATGGTCTTCATTTCCCCCCCCTGGAAACCCTAAAATTCCCCCCTGGGGGGGGGGGGGGATTCCCCACCGGTTGAGAACCACTGGTCTAAGGTGATGGCATGGAGGAATATCTTCAGTAGAATTGATACAGAACACCAAGGATTGAGATCTGTGGAAAGACGTGAATAGCTACGTCACTTTGCAGTGCCCATGATGATAATGATGATCATTGTCAACAATAATTATAATATAATTGGATGAGCTGACTTTGTTGTTATGAGAGCAATACGCTTGTAGTGTGAGTGCTGTTAAATTTATCTTTTGGTAATAATAGTGTTTTCTGGTTATAGGGTTCATGCTGTATCGTTCAATCACTTTCTAACAAGACAGAGGCATTTACTGCATGGCTATGAAGCTAGAAAGTTGAAAAATATACCAAAGGTTTGCCATGCTTATTTCTTCTGAGAATACTATTGCTTTTATGTTACTTTTGACTTCATTCTGTTAAATGAACATAATAGATGTAATTGACTTTTACTAACCTACAAGTGCTTACTCTACATATATAATTTGCCAAGTATTATTCCATGGCATAGTTTAGCTCATTTTATCTAGGTTGTATTTTTCTCAATAACGAATGTGAATTGAACAGCAGAACTATTAAAATTGTTCATGAACAACGCCGACACGTAGGCCACATTTTGAGTCTGTATTGAAGCACCGTACTACATACAACATGCAGAGAACTCCACATGAACTCTCTAGCATTTTCATTGTATCTCTTTTCCAGTACCTCAATAACCAGCACAAAACTAAAGTCTAGCATGTCATTGCCCTATGCTGTCACATTTATAAAACATCTTCTTACTTAAACTACTTATGCTACACTTGTAACGACAGTAACGTTATTCTTTGGATGACCTTTCGGTGACTCTGAACCAACGGTCCATCAACTCTTATTTTATTATCTTCTTCTTTCCGTGTTCTGTGCTGAATCTTTTTCTGTCCTCATTTCATCTCTGCTTCTTCTTGCATTCCTCTTGTCTTTATATTCTTTGGATGTTCACTCCCTTTCGTCATTCGCATTTCAAGCTCTTGTCCCACTGATAACTCTGTGCCTTCCTTTCTTCATGGATCGCCTTCGCTGTCTGTTTTCCTATGACGTCCCGTTTCCAATATCTACACGCGTACATTCATTGCTTGTGCCGCACTTGTAATTTCAGTTCTTCCTAAATCTCTATTTTTGACGTGCGCCATATGGCATAATTGATAGTGTTACTGCACATATGTAATTGATAGCATTATTCTATATACACATTTGACATTTACTGTATATCTGCATACATAATTGATGGTATTATACTCCGTACATAATTGGTGGTGTTATTTTAATTACATAATTGATTCTGCTACTCTATATACACATTCGACAGTTACTGTGTACACTATATATATATATATACTAGCTGACCCGGCCCGGCTTCGCCCAGGCCCTGGAGGGGATCTATCTATCTATCAGTCTGTCTGTCTGCTTGTTTGTCTGTCTGTCTGGCTGACCCGGCCCGGCTTCACCCAGTCCCTGGTGGGGAGCATCTCATTTAATTCATATAAGTAGTCATATAAGCTCTCCCGTTCCCGACTATCTGTCTGTCTGTCTATCTGTCTGTCTGACCGGGCCCGGCTTCACCCAGTCCCTGGTGGGGAGCATCTCATTTAATTCATATACGTAGTCATATAAGCTCTCCCGTTCCCGACTATCTGTTTGTCTATCTGTCTGTCTGTCCCGGCCCGGCTTCACCCAGTCCCTGGTGGGGAGCATCTAATTTAATTCATATACGTAGTCATATAAGCTCTCCCGTTCCCGACTGTCTGTCTATCTGTCTGTCTGACCCGGCCCGGCTTCACCCAGTCCCTGGTGGGGAGCATGTCATCTAATTCATATAAGTAGTCAAATAAGCTTCCGTTCCCGACTATCTGTCTATCTATCTGACCCGGCGTGGTTTCGCCCAGCTCCTGGCGCACAGTAACTTAAAAGAATGTCCTTCCACACACCATTCAATGAAAACTGTAGAAAAAGATGGGTTACAATGTTATGCATTATGCATTATTTTTATGAAAACTTTGAAAATGCCTTAAAGATTATATCATTATTTATTATAACTCATATGCCTGAAAATAACTATAGACAAAGAGTTTAACAATAGTGCAAGTAAGTCCAACAATATGACTATAAAGTATATAGAAATGTTATTAAAAGTTATGCCCCTTGAAATAACTTTTCTAGAGTGAAGTCCCCCTGCTATATAGACATTATATAATGAAAATGGAAAAGTAAATGTTATTAAATAAGTAGAAGATTTTACATTAAGAAATTATTATAGTCGGTTGCACAGGAATGAAAGGAAGACGTGTAGAAAATTTCATCTCAATCGGATGTACCGTTATCGAACGCATCCAATACATAAATAGCCACAAACAAACATACACTCTGTTTTATAGATATATATATATATATATATATATATATATATATATATATATATATATATATATATATATATATATATATATATAGTGATATATATATAGTGACACTGGTGATCGAGTGAAATGGCGAGTCATGACCGCCCACGGCTTTCCGGCATGGCACATGATATATATATATATATATATATATATATATATATATATATATATATATATATATATATATATATATATATATATATAAATATTGAGCACAACCCACTACTGGCAACGCCGATCGCATTCTGGTATGAACCTAAGGCCTATCCACGTCAATATGGAAGCACTATACTCGAGTTTCGCCCTCATTTGAGCTCGTCAGTAGTGCATATCCCTGACCAGATCCGGAAACAGTCCCGTATCACGCGTGTGAAGCGGGTGTGTAACCACGCGGCACACACTGGACACACCAAATTATCACAACAGAACACCACAACGCTAGCCATCGTAGGCTATGCTCAAGATTGCCCAATCGGCGCGACCGACGTCCGTCAATCGATGGGACCCGAACGATCAGGACTTCTCACTGGCAAGGAACACCAGGCCTCCTAAATCCAGTGAGCAATAATCAATTGATTATGTGGTTGTTTCGGGATTTGAAATTTAAATATTGAGCACAACCCACTACTGGCAATGCCGATCGCATTCTGGTATGAACCTAAGGCCTATCTGTCACGATTCTGGATGTTAGGGGCTGTTGTGTCTTGGGTTTGGCTGCTGACTATCTACTCAAACATGACAGCACAACTCACGTCAGTCCATCAACAAGTCCATCACACCATATGAGGAGAACGACAACTTCTTTATTGTCGGTAAGCATCATGAAACGTTACAGAATGCAGAGGATGATCAAGGCTTCAGTCCGTCACATGCTACTCTCATTCACGCCTGAGTCTTACAAATCAACCTTACACAATTGGGTGGACTATTGGGCAGCGGAGTGTGAACTCGCCTGTGTGGGTAGTGTCGATGTGTCTAGGTATAATCAACATGACCCCAACCTCCTCGCGTGCTTTACTAATGAATCGTTTGGCATTACCTGTTAAGAAGCATCACTCAGATCTCTCAAACCGTAAGCTGGCAACCACCCTGAACTGGTGTCTTGCGTCCACGAATGCAGGAGCCTAAAACATGTCTTGTGTCTTGGCCGGCTAAACACTCACTAACTGACGACAACCGTTTGGTTGTCAATATCTAGGCACTTGTGACGTCTGCTATGTTCCGTCCAAGTGCTTTCTTGTGCTTATTTCCTTGCTTCGTCTAATTCCCTGTTCTGGTGCACTTGCTTACTCTTTTAACTCTATCTGGCTGTCATTCGAGCCATGACAGCTATTATTCCCCCTCCATAAAAAAATGTCCTACATTTTCCTATTCTTACTTTACTTCGACATGTATGCCAATGATGTATATGATGTAAATTACTGTAAGTCATGATCGACTACAAATCTGTCATCTCTGGAACTCAGTATGTCATCTTAAGACAATATAGATCGTGTGGACTTCAGACATTGAATTAAAACCCACAAGTCCCAATCACCGCCACCTCATACATTTCAAAGAAATGATCATCGAGATGTTCTCGCGTTAACATGATTGACTACTTGCAACAAAAGAAGCAAGGTTCAAACACCGCCGGACACTATAATTAAAGTGCCGTTTTCGCGTTTCATGCTGACCCCTTGACAAAAATTACCTCAGACCTCTGTAACCCTTGAGTATCTTCGGTGAAACCAAATGCAATTCTATGTTGTGAACCCAACGACCTTCTGAGTCAAAAGAAATCAATAGCTGATCCCCATCAATTTCAGAGATGTATTATGTCAACTTCACTCTGAGTTAACATCTCTTTCCATCATGCAATGTCGATATTGGGAATTTAATCTTACAACTATATCTCATATCTGTTCTTAGTCCTCATAATTGTAATGTTGACTTTCTAACTATGTCTGATTTTAAGTATGTGTATTTGAATATACTCTTTTTCATTCATCCATCTCTACATTCATCCATCATGAAATAACACATCTAAATTCTCTTTATTGATGATATAAACACAGCACACAACAAATAAGTATGTACTTATCATTAACTGCGAAATAATAAATATCAACAATTATAATAATTGATAAAATTATAACAATAAAATTAAAATTAATATCACTTCACTAGTAAATTAATACTATTAATGTTTTAACTATCAATTCATCATTTGCTTTTCTACCTAATACTGAAAGAATTTACATATTATTTTCTTTTCAGACTATAACACAAAATAATTAACGAACACTATCCTGTATCCATTAAATATTAAATTGAATACAGCCTTTGCAGTCGTCCTTGACCATTTTCTCGTACAACTATGTGATCACGCACTGGCTTACTTGTTTATCTTGCCATCTGCAATATTAATAACAACAAGTGACTTATTTATATTTAAACAACTGTTTCCATACATGTGGTGTTTCAAAAGTAAGTTACAGTCATAATAAAGTAACATTATATTTAGATATTATAATCTTGTCATTTAGCCTATTTACTCCAATACCAAAATTTAAAATTACCAACAAAAGCGTATTTTATTCACATAGAATGTTCATAATCGACTTAGTAAATCTGCTAAATTATTTATTTAGTATTAACCGATATGATTTAGGAAACTATGTAGACTTCGCCATGCCCGCCATTACAGGAACCATGCCCCACTGTATCAAAATTATTTTCATTTTCAGAAATATGAGCAACCGAACACTTAAAAAATCTGCAATATTAATGTGTTTTTAGGAGAGTCATCTTTCAAGATTCTCAGAAACTCTTTTTCAACAGATATGTAGCAAATTTCTGACTAGAATTTACTACTGCTAGAGTAATTGCATATCGTTTATGCGATTCATATACCTTTCTCCTAGAGTCTAAGACCAGATGTATTAATACATTGTACCCATGTGGTAGGATGTACACAATGGAAAACCAACAGGTACTATTTATCCTAACACAGCTATTTAATATAAGAATGATTCGAGAATTGAACAATTCCTGCCAAAGACTTTCAGATTCGCTATGTTGTGTTGTCAGGTAGACTGTTTGAACAAGCTGTACAGTACCATCATAGATATGTTTAATATGGCTCAATCTCTGGAGCAAACCATGTTGTACCATATTTACAGCGATATGTTTTATCACATTGTTTAGTATGACAGATAAGATATTACGTATTATGAAAACCAACCAGAAGAACTTAACTACCAAACCACATGAAGTATTTGTTTTACTAAACACATCCTTCGGTTCGCAAGAAGGAACCGTCACCGAGACAATACATGCCTGTGGTTGTCCATTCACCCGCGTGATGCTGTGCTGCAGAGATATAGCTGCGGCCTGAACTGTACTAATATCTGGACGTGATATGTGTGTGTTCGAAACCAGAGCATCACTAGGTAACTGATTTACTTCCTGCATCTGTGTACTATCAATAGTGTTTGCTGCCACATGCTTCCCTTCCCATTCTACTATGTCCTCAAGTGAAACATCATGTACTTCAGGGATGTTTCCGATAAAGACATCAACAAATGGGTCAGGCAGCACAGCCACTTTTATTTTTCCACAAAAATATGGGCAGTTTATATTAGCCCAAGCAATTGGAAACATTTCTCTTCTTCCCCAAAATGTTCTACAGGTCACATGTTCCCCAGTGCAGTCCGTTTCTTTAATTAATCGTCTATGTATCCCGACTATATTAGAACCGGAATCACGGACCAAACTACAGTTCTGTCCATTTACAATGGCCTGCTGTACTAACAATGTACCGTTTGTAATGTGAACAGCATTTGTCTCCTGCACGGAAACCTGGTGACCACACGTCAAACTGCCGTCCTTATGAAAGATCTGGCAAGTATTGCAAGTCGGGTTAATGGGAGAATACTCCACGTCTACCGTATTTGCATGATTAGTATCGTCTGAGTCACTGTCGCTACTAGATGTCAACATACCTATGTTTGCCTCTTTATACAAACGTCTTAACGGACAGACAGCAAAAGTATGCCCAAAAGATTTACATTTGAAGCATTGTGTCTGTCTTTGGTAAGTGTTGAATCTGTCCTCTGTTTTTAACTGCCAATTTCTTGATGTACGTATCAAAATGTGGGCTTTTATCGCACATTTGTAAAGAGCCGTGGCAAAGCCACAAAATTTACAAGTTGTCCATACTCCTTTTTTTTCTTGTTTAGAGTACGGCTGATACTTTGGTTGTTGTTGTTTTTCTCGTCTATGATATTGTCCACTAGACTGTTGCTGTGCTTTATATCCCTGCATCCTTGGTTTATGAGGAAATCTCTCAGCAAGCATTCGTCTCTATTAACGGGGACGAATTATTATTAAATATATGTTTATGGGCGTTGAAGAAAGATTCCCCTTTTATATCCATCTCCTGAATATCCGAACATTTCTGCTCAATAAGAAACGTAGCCATAGAAGATGGAACTGACGAAATAAGTTTGTCCCTAACAATTAAGTCACGTAGTTTCTTATAATCGTCAGTAACATTAGCTGAGCGAGCCCATTTGTCAAATGTCAACTGTGTTAGAGAAGAAAAATCAAGGAACGTCTGCCCTGATTTCAGGAACCAGATTTTTAAATGATGAACGTAAGCCAAATTCATCCAAACAAAAGTGAGATAATAATCTCTTCCGAATGTATGAGTAGTCATTACGTAACTCCTCTGGAATTAGTTCTACCACCTGTAAAGGCTCACCACTCAAGTGTCTGTGTAGCAACACAGCCCATTCGGACTCCACAACTCCATAGTGCTTTCAAGATGAGCTCAAAATTAGTCAAATAAGCAGAGATGGAATCAGAGTTTGAATATGTCTTTACTATTCCATTGTATTTCTTTATAGCATCTGTGGAGTGTGCCTCTATCTTATTCCTAGCAATCTGTTCATCCCTGTCCTTCTCATATTGTTTCATTTTAAAGTTACTTTCTAACTCTTTTTCCTTCAGAAGTTTTTCTGTATTCAACTTCTCAAGATTAAAAGCCATCTCTTTTTCTCTCAACTGTGCCTCTCTATCCAGCTTTTCTTTATCAGCTGCCATTTGTAATGCCATCCTTTCTTTATCCGCGATCAATTGAGCTGCAATTCTGTCGTTTTCTGCAGCCATCTTTTCCTTCTCAAATAATCTTTGTTTCTCTCTGTTCCTCTAGTCGATCTTTCTCCAACTGTCTCATTGCTGCCCTTTCATCTCTCTTCATGGGCCTGAAAAATTGCAAATTGTTTCTCTGTCCACGCTATAAGCTCTGGTCCTGTCAACCCTGCATCTTTCCCAATTGCCACAAAGTCCTGTAAAGACGACATGTTGCTATGTTCCACTACTATTCAATATAGTCACCTGTGGGAACTGTAGAAAGAAGTTCAGTACCAAAATATACAGGCTTATAAATATTAGACACAACAATGAAACAGTATTATTCTATAATACTTGTAGATCAGAAATATAGACAGAAATTTCGCACGAAAGTCCTGTAACTCACAAAATGAAAGTTCACGCCGCCAAAGTCAAAGAACACAGCAAAAATTAGTTTGCTTGCCATGCAAGCAATTATCTACTATAAATAAAGCTCAGAGTTTGCAGAAGCTACTTATAGAAAATAAAATATGCAATTTATAACGACACAATAAACAAAGTTAACGATTTTTAAATAAATAAATAAAATTTCGTACACCAAAATATTATGACTTATATAACCCTGGAAATACTACCCACCAAAGAATTTAGCAAAGCAGAAAGATATTAGCTTAAAAAGTAATCAAGCCTATACATAATAAATTAAATAATGAAACCACAATTAAAAAAATAGCAAAGACTAGTTGTAATAATTCCAAAGCAATAAATAAAAAGATAATATTGTTATAATAATTAAGAAAAGTAACTCAGCAAAGATAATATAAGCAGAGTTAACGTTCTTTAACTACGTAAAATTAAGAATAGAAAACATTCTTCTGATAACATCTAAAATAATGCGCACACACAATTAAGAAAGTCTAGCGCAATATCGCACCAAATTATGTACCTCGCTTATGACGTAATGGAAGACATGAGTGAATTAGAAAAGAATAAAATGTGTGTAATATTACAATATTAATGACTGCCACTTAACTAAATGAAAGACCACAAACGTTTACTTAGCTCATAAAACACAGTGATTTCTCCCATCAATGTGTTAGACTGAAATGTCAGAAAGTCCCGCTCGTATTTGATCTGAATTGTAGCCCAACAAAATCGTCCTCAAACTCGACAAATGTCAGACACAATTCTTCGGCCTCACACTTCTGATCTCTTGCGTATTCCAGCGTTGACCAATAAAAATTCGCATATAACTGTCGTTGTCCAATATTCCTCTGTATCGATCTGTTGTTGTCCAACAATCCTTCTTATTGATCTGTCGTTGTCCAACAATCTTTCTTATCGATCTGTCGTTGACCAATATTCCTCTGTATCGATCTGTCGTTGTCCAACAATCCTTCTTATCGATCTGTCGTTGTCCAACAATCTTTCTTATCGATCTGTCGTTGACCAATATTCCTCTGTATCGATCTGTCGTTGTCCAACAATCCTTCTTATCGATCTGTCGTTGACCAATATTCCTCTGCGTTGATTCAGTTCCAACGAGGCGTTGAAAACTAAAACTCCTCAGCCGAACCCATTTATGTTTGCGACCGATGAACAAAAGTCACAGATTCCTCACAATCTTGATCCTTCCGATATTTGCTTCTTCAGCTACTTGTCTTAGCTGTTTCGTCAAAAACATCCCACAGCAATAATAATCGTGGCAAACAGTCTCTATATATTAGTCTATAGATGAGTCTGCCAAACTGAGGTTTCCGTTCCTGTTGAAAACGTTGAGCTGTCGCAGGTTCCCACAAAAATTATGAAATACCTGAAGTTACGAGAATAACACCTTAGGCAGGTTGCCCGTGATCAGCCTTTGAAGGAGCGTGACTGATGTAGGTGTTATTTGTTACCAAATGTAGCCATTTGGTTGAGCAATATCTTGTAATGCTGTGTCAACACACACCAGGACAATCAACTTAGCGTTGATAACCTCAAAAACTTCCGCTCAGTATTAACAACCTGAACAGCGCTCCATAATAGTGTTCAATGGTTATAATGTACAATGTCACCAACGCGGGGTGCAGCTGTTTCACAAGACAATGGACCTGAGAACCTCAAACAATCGATCTAGGATTCCTCAAGGAATGGATCCGCGGATTTTCAGAAAATCGATCTGGGGCCCGTCAACCCAAACTGCAACAATTTGATTCCCTTAATAGAACCACTTCTGATTTAATCCGTTATGAACCTCCTAGACATATGAGTTAAAAATCAAGCTCCCTGGACAACAATACACCATTGAGAGCCACGAAGCTCCGTGCAAAGCTGACACAATACGATGATACCTTCACAATTCCCCAGTCATCTCTAATACAACACTCTCGCTGCCCAAACTTTATGATCCGTTATGACAGTAACAGAGTCACTGGTATTCAACTGGACACACATGATGAATAAAACAGTTCTCCTCTTTATACAGCAAATTAACAACGGGGATACGCCACCTGGTTTGTAGCCTTGTCAAACCGGCGTGATCCTCTTGGACAACAATGTAGTGTTGTATGTACCATTGTGATGTATTCTTGTATTGTATTCCTGCAACGGTTGGAATGACCTTCAATCCCTCTTTCAATGATAACTCATATACTTCCCAAACGATCCTCTTGGTTCAAACTTTCAACCGGACAGGCACCCATGTCACGATTCTGGATGTTAGGGGCTGTTGTGTCTTGGGTTTGGCTGCTGACTATCTACTCAAACATGACAGCACAACTCACGTCAGTCCATCAACAAGTCCATCACACCATATGAGGAGAACGACAACTTCTTTATTGTCGGTAAGCATCATGAAACGTTACAGAATGCAGAGGATGATCAAGGCTTCAGTCCGTCACATGCTACTCTCATTCACGCCTGAGTCTTACAAATCAACCTTACACAATTGGGTGGACTATTGGGCAGCGGAGTGTGAACTCGCCTGTGTGGGTAGTGTCGATGTGTCTAGGTATAATCAACATGACCCCAACCTCCTCGCGTGCTTTACTAATGAATCGTTTGGCATTACCTGTTAAGAAGCATCACTCAGATCTCTCAAACCGTAAGCTGGCAACCACCCTGAACTGGTGTCTTGCGTCCACGAATGCAGGAGCCTAAAACATGTCTTGTGTCTTGGCCGGCTAAACACTCACTAACTGACGACAACCGTTTGGTTGTCAATATCTACGCACTTGTGACGTCTGCTTTGTTCCGTCCAAGTGCTTTCTTGTGCTTATTTCCTTGCTTCGTCTAATTCCCTGTTCTGGTGCACTTGCTTACTCTTTTAACTCTATCTGGCTGTCATTCGAGCCATGACACTATCCACGTCAATATGGAAGCACTATACTCGAGTTTCGCCCTCATTTGAGCTCGTCAGTAGTGCATATCCCTGACCGGATCCGGAAACAGTCCCGGATCACGCGTGTGAAGCGGGTGTGTAACCACGCGGCACACACTGGACACACCAAATTATCACAACAGAACACCACAACGCTAGCCATCGTAGGCTATGCTCAAGATTGCCCAATCGCCGCCACCGACGTCCGTCAATCGATGGGACCCGAACGATCAGGACTTGTCACTGGCAAGGAACACCAGGCCTCCTAAATCCAGTGAGCAATAATCAATTGATTATGTGGTTGTTTCGGGATTTGAAATTTAAATATTGAGCACAACCCACTACTGGCAATGCCGATCACATTCTGGTATGAACCTAAGGCCTATCCACGTCAATATGGAAGCACTATACTCGAGTTTCGCCCTCATTTGAGCTCGTCAGTAGTGCATATCCCTGACCGGATCCGGAAACAGTCCCGGATCACGCATGTGAAGCGGGTGTGTAACCACGCGGCACACACTGGACACACCAAATTATCACAACAGAACACCACAACGCTACCCATCGGGACCAGCGGGCCAGCAGGTGAATATATATATATATACACACACACACATAATTGAATATGTAACACTATATACATAATTAATAATGTTACTCTACATGTATAGCTGTTTTGTTCTGTTGCAGGTTATATATGTGAGCTGTGAAAGGCTTCTGGAGCTGTGTGGTAAAGGAAACGCTCTGACATCACTTCGCAGTACACCTGTGCCCTCTGATCTGGAATCTCTGTTTGGTAGTTTAACTGCCAGAGACCCGTCTCCAGATGATCAGCTGGACATGGAGGACACTGGAGAGTACACTCCAGACATTGATGTAATACTTCACACACCTCCCAGTGAAGTTCCTGGATTGCTGCAGGAGTCACCTTCACCCTCATCACCAGAGGATGTGAATAATTCACAAGAAGCAATAGATGATGCTACCAGCACATCAAGTTCAGTTGTTGATGGTGATGATGATGATTGTATAGTTTATGGGCAAATCAGAAATGAATATAAAAGAGCACAGAAACAAGCAGAAGAAATCACAAAGGTTGTGGAAGATAATGAAAGTAGTAGTGATGATATTAAGTCTGTTTGTTCGGGTAGGACCTCTGAGGTGATGGATGCAGACTGTCTGTGGGAAGCAGTTATAAATATGGACTGTCCAGCATATGTATTACAAAGAATTGCTGACTTAAAGGTTAGTTCATCACTGTATACATTAGCAGTTACTAATGTTTTTTACTAATGACTGACATTTTACTCACATAGAGGCTTTGGGATTATGGTGCCTGGCCCATATTTGTGCAGACCATCAGTATTCGGTTGATGATGTGATCTGTATCTTGCCGACTGCTTTTGCTTCACAAGGCATTTCCTATGACCCATTTTAGGCTGGGTCAACCTAGGAGCCCAGGCCAGTTTTAAGAATGTGAATCCACCTCAGTATGGATCCAAGCCATTACCAGCGGGCCAGCAGGTGAGTGTCCAGCCACTACACCTCAGTATGGATCCAAGCCAGTACCAGCGGGCCAGCAGGTGAGTGTCCAGCCACTACACCTCAGTATGGATCCAAGACATTGCCAGCAGGTGAGTGTCCAGCCACTACACCTCAGTATGGATCCAAGCCATTACCAGCGGGCCAGCAGGTGAGTGTCCAGCCACTACACCTCAGTATGGATCCAAGCCATTACCAGCGGGCCAGCAGGTGAGTGTCCAGCCACTACACCTCAGTATGGATCCAAGCCATTACCAGCGGGCCAGCAGGTGAGTGTCCAGCCACTACACTACCGCTGCCTCCTAGAGAAGTGCAGGGCGGTCAATTGGTCATTCCTGATTCAACCAGGGGAAGTTTATGGTGACTGAGGAAGCCTGAGACACTGCCAGCTGAATGGGAGATTGATGTGGTTGCTCCAGAGCCATTGATGAAGCAGTTCTCCCACGGGTACTAGCTCATTCTACAGATCACATGATCAACTACTTCTTATCAGCACATTTCTAAACATTGCTTTGGGCTGCAAAGAATAGAAACCTCAGCAATTTTGAAAAATAGCAACATAAATGTGCTATGTTAAGTGTATCATTTTACTGAAGCGTACTTCTGTAATATCTTCATGTTTGAGACTATTAATAGCGGTGGTTATTTTATTTTATGATCAGTATTTCGCATAATGGGTATTCCCATGCATGCTCAGTCCTCCAATGTAGCAGCCATCTCAGAGTATCTCTACTCACTGTTCCCATGAGGAGTTGGTTGTTTTGTCTCCTCTCTAGCCTCCTCTGATGCAACAGCCATCTCAAAGTATCTCTAATCATTGTTCCCATGAGGACTTGGTTGTAATGTCTCCTCTTTTGCCCTCAAAGATGGCATCATCGTGCTTGGCCAGGTATCACTTCCAATGTGTGTAATCAAACTAGCGTTAACTCATCGGGTAGTTAGCATCTGTGAATGCATGTCAAGCATATATTTGTTAATTTTTCTGTTTTCTTAGATTTTCAGACAAAAAGTAAAATATATAGCTCTGAAGTGTTTCTGTTCTCAGGAAAGCTTGAACAAAACAGAGAAAGCCTGGCAGGACCTGGCTAGAGAGGAGGATCCTCTGGTTATACGTGGGGTCATGTGTGATTGGCTGGATCAACTAAATGTAAGGGAGTGTTCATGTTTGCATTCATTACTAGTTACTTTATTCTCATCAGAGTCAGCTTCAGGCACCCATTCTTCACAATTCTCACTTTAAAAAATCCAGTTGTGTTTAATATTTCTTGCATTGTCTATTATTATTTATTTCAGTTTTATTACTAGTCATGTTTGTGTTCTTGAGAAAGGTCACTGTAACCAAAACATTGCTTCAGAAGATTGCTTCTGGTCAAGATGGCGGTGGATGGTCATGTTGTTTTGTGACCGTTTCCTTTTTTCGCATAGGAGCTTGATATTTTCATCTCCTGCGTGTAATTTGTGTGCCAGGAGTTTGTGCATTGAGCGAAGCAATCCTTGAGTGAATTTTCGCAGTGTGTGTGGTTCTGTGGTGTTTGGTTTTTTCAGCATGGCGGAACAACGTTTGTGCTCTGTGCAGAGGGCAGTCAACCTAACACAGTGATGGTTGCGGCGGGGAGGCCATAAGAGGCAAGGCAGGCGTGGTGGGGCAAGGCGTATTAGACTCAAAGTGTGCCCGTCTGGGCCTCAGGAATACTCGGAGTCTGTATTGGAACTGCCAGCGTAAAACAACGAGGCCCTATTCCTTAAAACCTAGTATACAGGAACGACATTGTAGCTCTTTAGGAGATGAGACTGGGTGATCAGTTATTCAAAATTGCTGGTTTCAAATGTTTCTACAACAGGTGACACCTGTGAATGGTGATTCTCACCAGTGACAGTATGGTGGCGTCAGAGCTGGACATGTTCAGTTGGGACAGTGATGACATACAAATACAGGCGGTTAGAGTTCAATCTGGTCTACCATTCGTGTTGGTTAATGTTTATGCCCGTAACGCGAGTGTGGATTCCCAGAAGTGGCAGTACTTAAGTGACATATTAGGTTACGAGAGAAATGTTATTTTCTGTGGCGATTTCAATGCTAAAGGCCGATAATGAGGAAACATTTCCTCCAACACACAGGGGGAGGAGCTTGATACTGCATTTGAAACCATTGACCTGGTTTGTATCAACAGTGGCTGTGTCACCAGGACAGCAAGTCGTCCAGGTGATGAGGACAGTGTTATTGATCTGGTGCTGGTTTCTCCTTCACTCACTACAGTATGTAGATGGGGTGTCCTAGGGTACCACGGCAGCGACAACCACCCTTGCAGCATATTGGTGGAGAAAGGCAGAACCAAGCAGCACAAGTCAACGGTCAAGACATTCTAGTATGACAGTACAGGGCAAGATGTAGTGAGTAAAATAAAGCGCTATAAGTGCAGAAAGCTTCAGGGCAGGAAAAAAGCTGGGAGCAGCCACCTTGGTGGAATTTTGAGGTGGAAAAGGTCTGGGTGGATAAGCGTAGTGCTGTAAGGAAATGGCAAAAATGCCAAAAAGAACAGAGTTGCCCATCCTAGTTCCTGCATGCACTTAGAAATTGAGATGCACACAAAAGTAAGCTACTTCAAAACACTGGTTAAGGTGGTTAAAAGTGAAAAATGGGCAGAGGTATGTCGCAGAGTAAGCACAGACAAGTCACTGAAATTGTGCTGGTTGCTACATAAAAGCATGAGTGGGGTAGTCAAGAATAAAAGTATTCCTGACTTCCAAGGTGCTGACCTCATCTGGCAGAGGACTGACGAGAACAAGGGCAAAGCCCTCTTCGAACGCTATCTAGAGCAGAGCAACCAGACAGACAAGAGAGGCCGAAATCTCGCCAAGGAAGGTCACCTCAGATAGGTGCAATGCCCAGAACATTTTGGACGAAGACACAGTGACAGTGAAAGAAATCAAGACTGCTTCAACGTTAAAAAAAACAGCGCTCCAGGGCCAGATGGCATAAGATATTACGACCTCAATAGGTGTACCAACAACGAGCTGAAGACACTAGCAGACATGTACAACAACAGTATAGGGAGTGCTAGCATGAAGGAGGAGTGGTTACACAGCTATATGATTCCCTTGCCGAGGCCTGGCAAAGACCACGCAAAAATTCAGGGATATCGAGTAATAACCATGCAGAATACAATAGGCAAGCTGCTGGAGAAGTTAATTGCCAGAAAAATATCAAGCCAGCTAGAGAGGCAAGGTGTTTTCCCACCTACCCTGGGAGGGTACCGTCCAAAAAGATAAACCTGGACCAATGCAGCAGCTTTTGCCCATGATGTCTATGAAGGTTTCCACTCTGGCATTGAAACATTTGCTGCAGCGATTGATCTTGAAGACGCGTACAACAGAATATCATTGGATTTTTTTTTATGCTTCAGCTTCTTTAACTCAAGATAAGTCCTTTCCTCCTTATTTGGATCGCTGCAGTCCTCTTCCAACAGAAAGTAGTCTTTAGATGTGGCAGTTGGACTTCAGAACCAACAACAATATATCCTTATATCCTGGCCTACCACAGGGATCACCATTATCTCTGGTGTTGTTCAACGCCTACACTGTGAGAATCACCAGCTAGCAAATCATAGGACCGGAAAGGACATTGTCGTATGCGGATGATGTTTTAGTTTATCGTCAGGGCAAGGATAGAGATCAGGTTGCTGTGGAACTACAGACCGAACTCAATCGCATAAGCACTTGGTGTATTGAAGCTGGGGCAATGGTCAACCCAACAAAGGCAACAGAGACATGGTTCTCTTTGAATAACCATATTGTCAACAACCCAACACCAACTGTAATGCTGTGTTCAGAGACGGTGGAAAGAACGCAGGCAATGAATTACCTGGGGATACGGTTTGATCGAAGCCTTGCTTATACTGAGCATGTACACCAGGTGATAACAAAGGCCAAGTGGGGTTTGGCTGCGATGCGGGTGATGGCGGCGGCAAGCTGTGAGCAGTGCCATCTATGTCTTCTTTACGAGGGTCTGATCCTTTCTGTTTTGGAGTATGGTATGGTGATCCTGACTCTCAGCCATAAGCAGATAGAAAGGATGGAAAGGATACAGAACGAAGCTATGCGCATTATTCTTGGATGTACAAGAGATACAGCATGCAGGGCGATGCGCTACCTTCTTGATTTTCCAACCATGAGGGGGGCAGCGTGGTCTCGAGGTATGGTGTCCGCCTTGAGTGCTGGAGGTCCCAGGTCCAGGCCCCGTTGAAGACTGGGATTTTGGTTCACGTGGACTTCTAGTAACAAAATTTCCCCTGGTCTCTGAGTAGTGAGATTGGACGCCCATGTGTATTGTTGCACACGTAAAAAACCCCTTGGCAGTTGGAAATCGAAAAAGAGGAGCCTAGCGGCGCTGCCCGGGCAAAATTTCGAGTAAAAAATCTACCCAAAGTATTTCAGGATCCTCGCTAGTGCTATGGAGTTCGTGCACTGAGCTGAGTTTCTCCGGACTCAGGTTTGAGTTAGGAGGAGAAAGGAGCACTTATGGGTTGCACCTGTGTGCCGTGATGTTGATCCATTGACTAAACTAAACAACTAAACTAAACTAAACTTTCCAACCATGAGGGACAGAATACAATTTTGTCAAGCACGTGCCTATCTCAGAGTCAACGCAAACACACAACATCCACTGCATAGCGAGATTAAGAAGGTAAAGGACAGCAGGTTAAACAGAGGAAAGTCATGGATGGGTCAAGCCGAAGATATTCTACAGCAGGTGTGTTCACTTGAGGACTTAGAACCTGGCGAGAAGTGGGTACTACAAGTACCAACAGAGTTCTGTACATCCTTTTCAGTGTGCATCCAACTAGACAGGAAATGCAGACAAGAAAATCCAGCTGCTGTGGAGGCGGAAGTACAGGCTCTGATCTTCGAGAATTCATTAGAGGATGATGCTGTCATTTACACGGATGGGTCGGTCATCCGAGGAGTGGGAAGTTCATGGGCCTTTACGGCTCAGGCCGAAGGGAAAAGTGTGAAAGAAGAGTCTGGCGCTTTTGCTTTGACCACAAGCAGCCTGACTATGGAAGTCATGGCAGTAAGTAAAGCAATAACATGGCTTGAAACACAGACATTCATTCGGGCATGTGTCCTTAGTGACTCAATGAGTATGCTCAGGATGATAGAGATGGGGTCGGTCCGAAGAGAGTGGCTGCTGTCTCTGGGGCAGTCTCGGCTGGCAAAGATTAGTTTCATCTTTGTGTACAGGCTGATAGGCTTGCAGGTAGGGCTACTGTGGAAGGCGGACGAGCCATGGACCAGGCAGACATTCTGAATGCTCTACGAGAAGTAAGTCGTTTATGAGAACCAAGCGATGATTGGGAATATACAACCATGGTCAGGCTACGAAACAGCAAGTTAAAAGAGGCGTGGCCAAACAAGAACAGTACGCAGGAAGCCAAAGGAAAGTAATAAACCACCACAGAACTGGTGTTGTGAGTCGCTACCAGCTGCAGGATTTACTGAGAAGGGGATCTGAGCACTTATGGACTGAATGGTTTGATGTGCAATGAGGATGATCTGTCGACTAACTAACTAACTAACCAAAACATTAGACATTTGTAGCATGTGTTTACATTTTAATGTTATTTTTTGTTGTCATTTTAATATTTTTGATCATTTTCACATTGTTTTTTCCTGTCCTTCTAAGGTATGTAAGTGTGTTAGTGCTGTTTTGTTCTGTTATTGCAATGTGTATTTGTTAGTGCTGGTTTTAAATATTGAGCACAAACCCATTATTGACAATGCTGATCGTATTCCGGTACGAACCTAGGGCCTTCTCCATGTCAGATTGGGAGCAATAGACTGTAGTGCTAGTTTTCCAGTTATTTCTGTTATTGTAAGGTATATACGAGGGGAAGTAAATAAGTAAGTCACAAATGGCTGTATAAAAATAACTGAATATGATAACAACTTGAAAACAGTTTATTTTTATAGGTACATTGTCCCTTTATTTCTCAACATAATTTCCACCAACATTGATGCACTTATCCCATTGTTTTATCAGTCCTCCCAAACTGGCTGCATAGAACTGCGGGCTCTGTTTTCTAAACCACATTTTCACTTCACATTCAACTCCAGTGTCATTCGCGAATTGCTCTTGCCAAGGTGGGTTTTCAGTGGACCAAAAAGGTAGAAATCGCTAGGGGCTAAGTCGGGGCTGTAAGGTGGATGTTCCAGAACTTCCCACCTTAGTTGGTTAATTTTCTCCTGAGTTAACTGAGCTGTATGTAGTCTGGCATTGTCATGAAGAAGCAACACTCCTCTAGTCAGCAGTTCTAGACATTTTCTTCAAATTGCATCATGAAGCATTGATAGAACTTCACAGTAACTTCACTCAGAATTCACATTGTCACCTTTCTTCTTGAAATTGGTTAAAAACACTCCTTGACAATCCCAGAACACTGTCAGCATAACCTTCCCTGCTGATGGCGTAACCTTGAATTTTTGGACACAAGGTGAAGAAGGATGTTTCCATTGCATTGAAGCACGCTTTGATTCGGGCTGGTAGTGATGCACTCATGATTCGTCCCCAGTAACAATCCTGTTCATCATGTCTTCTCCTTCATCTTCGTATCGACAGAGATGATGCAAGGACAGGCCAAATCGGTTCATTTTGTGTTCCTCCTTCAATTGTCTGGGTACCCACCTTGCACACTTTCTTAAATTTCAATCGATCATGCATTATGCTGTATGCTGAACCATGTGAGCACCCTATTACAGATGCTACAGAGTATCGTTACTCGCCTGTCACCTCTAATTATCTCCTCCACCCGCTGCACGGATGCTTCTGTTGCAATCGCAACAGGGCGACCAGATCGATTTCATCAACAATTTTAGAGCGTCCTTGAGAAAATTTTTCTACCCAGCTATGCACCGCTTTACAGGGACAAACATTTGTCAGCATAAACAGGAAGCATTTCCTTAGGAATGTCCTTTGCAGGCAGTCCTTTTGCCCACAAAAAACGCACAACAGCACGTTGCTCTTTGGTTGTATCCTCCGTAAGTATAGTTGCCATTTTGTTTATGCACTGCGCATGCGCATGAGACACCTAGCGCCACCTGACGAACGGGAATATAAAGTTCGATGTTGCTGTCACCTAATGACACCTGTAGAAATCGCCAGCTACACGAACTGTGACCTACTTATTGACTTGCCCTCGTATCTCTCTCTCTCTCTCTCTCTCTCTCTCTCTCTCTCTCTCTCTCTCTCTCTCTCTCTCTCTCTCTCTCTCTCTCTCTCTCTCTCTCTCTCTGGTGGGTGGGGCAATGATGGACACAAAGCCATCACTACTCCCCAAATTCTTCATGGCGTATAAGAGTGAATAACTGGCGACAGGGTTCATGCAAGAACATCATGTTCGATGTGTATATTGATTTCTTTCTAATAGTTATATCCGAGTATTCCCACTACCAGCTCTCAATGTTCACTGTGGGAAGGAAAGACTGACCACCAATTCCTCCGTGCACTCAGGCCTACACAATGTGATGGTCCTAATAGTTCACATACCCACAGCTGGCTCCCACTACTCTGCTTGCTTTTTGTAAAATTGTCATTCAGTCTTAGATAAGTTATGGGCACATGTTTACATACGCTAACATTTACACACATAAACATTATTTGTTGTTGTAATAATATGTAAACATACTAGTTCAGCCAAGAAAAGAATATGTATGCATCTGATATACTTATTATGAAGGATTGATTTGCACATATTTGTTATGTTTTAAGATGACGTTTGATTCATTGATTGATTTATGAACCGACATCACAGCATTCGAGACATTCCCATAAGCGCTGCGTCCCCATTTGAGATGACGTTTTCATTATGAAGCGTTGTAGTAACATCTTTGCCACTTATACAGTCCATGGTTATCCTTTATTGGATTGCCTTGTTGATTTATCCTCTTTATGTTTGCCTGCACACTTCTTTGCAACATTATCTGGCAGTTTAGGTTATGTTGTTGTGGCGTCTTCGGAAGATGAGAAAAATATAATTGCAGCACCTACTTTTTGGGTTTGGTTGGTCGGTTGCTCTTTGCTGCTAATATTTCCTTAGGCTAGTTGCATGCAAAAATTGTCATTTAGAAGTGCCTTTTTCTGCTGCTGTTCCGCTCCCTCGTACAGACAAAAATACAGCTGTTTTGTAGTGGAGGAATCTGCAAGTGTTATTCAGTGTTGCTTCATCATCATAATCATGTGCCAAGCCGGTAAGCGTGGGTGGTCATGTTTCACCATCTCACTCGATCACCAGTCATGGATCAGTTCAGTGTTCTTGTTTTGACCAAGAAACATGGCCAACCCATCCAGGTTTTTACTTCTCTGCCCTTCCCTTGTTCTCTTCCCCTCGATCTTGCCAGTTGTCACCAAGATCACCAATTTATTTCTTTTCATAATGTGACCAAAAAATTTTGACTGTCGACGTCTAATTTTTATAATCAGTTTATGATTTTTATTTGTTTCTTGTAGGACTTTGGTTTTTCTGTCTGTCCATGGTATTCTTTGCATTTTCCTCAGAAACCCATTTCCACAGCCATCAGATGTTTTTCAGCTTGTCTGCTTTTTGTCCACGCTTCATATCCATACAAAAGCACAGGTTCTATGTAGCACCTCAACACTCTTTTTCTCGTTTCCCTTGATATCTTTTTATTGGTCAGTATGTTTTACATCTTGCAAAAGGCTGTCTTCGCCATGGCGATTCTTGTTCTAATCTCTTCAAGGCATCTCCCATCAGATGTTCCGAGATAATTGTACAAATTCACTTGTTTAAGAATATTCCCATTTAATTGTATATATCTTTTTGGTGACTCTAGTCTGACTTTGTGAAAACACGTGAAGGGTGTAACATAGGTGGGAGAGCAAGCACAATTGAATTACCATTACTATTATCGTTTCTTTACTTATTCAGTCCGGGAGATTTGTTCGCAACATAGACAAGCAATATCTCCCGTGGGCTGATTCTCGCTGGTCATTGTAGACAATGTCAGGCGGGGAGTCTCACGGTAGTTTACACTTTTATGGATCCAGACACTTACGATGTACATGCTCATACCAGTCCAGACACTTGGTATAAGGCACTCAGCTGAGGGGTATGGCTGAATATCTCTAAGCCAACTCACTCGATGTGAGGGCTTGGCCGCTACCCACCTCTTGCTCTTGGAAGTTTGATGCTGAGCCACCTGCATCTGCAGCCTACCTTGTTCCAGAGGTTCATGGTTATCCTTTCCTCTGGAGATAACAAGGCAAGGCCGAGAGAGGGACCATGCTGCATGGGCAACACATGTTGTCTGATTTAATGCCTAGGCATTGTGCTTTGGAATTCTAGCTCTAGTTCTAATTCACATACTTTCGCCTGTCAAGACGGCAAGGAGTCACGCACATTGTGGTATTTCCTTCTTCCTAGTGACGACCATAATTTGTGTCTTCTTACACTTTAATTCTAACCCTAGTTGTTCACTGTGTGGAACAACCGCATCTACTAAATGTTGCAGATCCTCCTCGTTGTCTGCAATCAATACTGTATCATCTGCATATCTGTTATTGATGTTATATCCCCCAATGATGATTCCTTTCATATCTTGTACATTTCTGAAAATATTTTCACTGTACAGGGAAAACAGATCTGGAGACATTACACATCCCTGTCTCACACCTCTATTAATAGGCTGATATAGACCTCCTTGATTATCAATCTTTATGGCAGCTTGTTGTTTCCAATATATGTTTTTTACTAGTCTAATGTCTTTCCCATCAATTTGTAGATCTTCATGCATCTCCATCATGTTGACATGTCTCACTTTATCGAAAGCCTTTGTGTAGTCAATATAGCAAAAATGTAAGTCTTTGTTTACTACTATAGAACATTCGGTTAATGTTCTCATTATGTACACGGCATTTATTGTACCCTTGCCTTCTACAAACCCACATTGTTCTTCTATTTCGGGTTGTATTTTCTTCCTAACTCTTTGCATGATAATTCTTAGCAAAATCTTCATTATGTGGCTCATTACACTAATTGTTGGATGTTGATCAAATTTCAAGGCTCATGATTTCTTCGGGATTGCAATAAATATAGAATTATATCATTCATGAGGTATATCTCCAGTATCATATATCATATGGTGACTTGGTTTATTCCGTTTTCTTCTAAGGCATTGATAATTTCTGTTGAGATGTTGTCTGGACCTGGGTTCTTGCCAGACTTCAGGCACTGAATAAAATCATTTGCAGATGTGTATTGCCTCTGAATGATTTTGTCAGACATCATCATCTTCATCATCTGGTACAGTGGTTCTCAACCTTTTTTGGCCCGTGCCCCCCTTCACCATATTTTCAGAACTTCATTCCCCCCCTTTCGTGTTTTCTACCTAAAAATTTGGCCCGTGCCCCCTTTCACCATATTTTCAGAACGTCATTCCCCTCTTTCATTTTTCCTACCTAAAACTCCTGCCCCCGCCCCTACACAGTATACATATTAATGGAAGCTAAATTTAAAAGGGGGGGGGGGGGAATTCCCCCACCGGTTGAGAACCACTGATCTAGTAGATCCTTTGCAGAAAGCTATTTTAAAACTGTCTTGATCCTTTAATAGTTTGTATGCCTAGTGCATTTTCATGCACAAGATGTCCGCAGTGTCCTGTGTCCATCTTCATGCTGATCAACCCCTGGTCTACTTTCAGGAATCATATCTTCCATCATTGTTCTTTCCAAACCTCTCTCATGTTTTATATGAGAAAGTATTTCAGTTTCTGAGACTTGATGCTGTTTAAGGGCCAGCGTTTTTAATGTTCAGATCTTGTAGAATGTCTGTATTTTTCTTGTACAATTAATAAAGACTGATCAATTGAGGTTTTGTAGCTAGATTGTCTAGAAAATCATGTAACATCAAAGCACATTCTGTTGACCAACCTGATGCATCCTCTCTGCCTTCACCATATATATATATATAGTGTATAAAATGGAGTTATACCTCTCCATAGTGCAAAGCCGGGGCTGAATAGTAGAGACCATGTGTTGCCCATGCAGCATGATCCCTCTCTCTGCCAACCTGGTTTACTCCAGGAAAATCAGCAAAGCAATACTCTGTCCGCCTGTCAGAGCTTCCATCCTAGACCATTTCGCTTACCAAGGCTTAGGGCCTGGTCTGTCATGCCATGACATTTAGTTTTTATGTTGCATCTCCTTGCACTAGGGTAAAGCTTGTACACTCCCAATTGTGCTCCTCTGTTGGCACAATGTGGGGTGTCAGGTTTGGTGAATGTCACCCAACAATCAGTGAAAGCAGGTAGTACCGTCTACTGTCATATGGTAGAGCTCAGTCATATCTGACTAAAACCTGACTATATATATATATATATATATATATATATATATATATATATATATATATATATATGTATGTCAGTCAGGTCTTAGTCAGATATGACTGAGCTACCGTATAACAGTAGACGGTACTACCTGGTCTCTGTTAGCGCCGAACGTTGGGCGGCGCTTACCAAACCCGACACCCCACATTGTGCCAACGGCTTCGGGCGGAAGAGCGCAATTGGGAGGGTACAAGCCTTACCCTGGTGCGAGGAAATGCAAGCTAAAGACAAAATTGTCATGGCAGGGCAGACCAGGCCCTAAGCCTTGGTTGGCGACTGGTCTAGGATCGAAGCTCCGACAGGCGGACAGTTAGAGCATTGCTTTAGCTGATCCGGCAGCTTCTGCAGCTTGTCTTGTTCCAGATGTAGGGGTGTTACCTTTCCTCTGGAGTGAACTAGGCGGGCCGAGAGAGGGATCATGCTGCATGGGCAACACATGATCTCTATATTTTAGCCCAGGCTTTGTGCTATGGAGAGGCAATAACTCCATCCCTGGTCTTAACTGGTCTCGGAATCAAAGCGAGAGGCAACTGTTTACGGGTTATAAGTCCTTGTCAGTTGGCGTAGACATGGGGCGCCACGCGTTGCCTCTGACGGTGGGAGACACCTATAGGTGTCACTGATCAGCTACCGCCCGCCTCAAGCTGGGCAGCCCCCAGCCAATTGGGTGCTGATCCGCCACAGCCTGCCTGCTTCAATGGGTGCTTGGGCTAGGACAAAATCTGAATCGCAGGCTGTAAAACCAATGCACCAGGTACAAACAAAAATAAAAATAGAAACCTCAAGCTACGGCTTGCAACCTGGAACGTGAGAACCATGTGTCCAGGATTTTCCACTGACTTGACCAATATTGACGATGTGAGAAAAAACGGCTGTGATTGATGCCGAACTCAATCGTCTTAACATTGATATTGCTGGCCTGCAGGAGACTCGCCTCGCTGAGGAAGGGTCACTCAGGGAAAACAACTACACCTTTTCTGGAAGGGTAGAGGGCAGGCAGAAAAAAGGCAACACGGTGTGGGCTTTGCAGTGAAGAATTCGCTACTGGGAATGATTGAAATTCCAGCAGGAGGAAATGAAAGACTATTATCCCTGCGCTTGGCAACCTCTTTTGGATTTGCCACCATTATTACTGCATATGCACCGACACTCGATTCCTCTGATGATGTGAAGGATTTGTTCTATGAGGAGTTAGACTCCGTGATCAAGGCAGTTCCAAAATCTGACTACATTTATATGCTCGGTGATTTCAATGCTCGTGTGGGCAAGGACTCAAGTTCATGGCCAGTGTGCCTTGGAAAATACAACATCGGTCGCATGAATGAAAATGGGCAAAGGCTGCTGGAGCATTGCACCAGTAATGACCTATGTATTACAAACTCTTTTTTTAAAACAAAAGAGATGCATAAGGTCACATGGAAACATCCAAGATCCGGCCATTGGCACCAGCTGGACTTCATCATCACACGGAGACAACATCTGAACCATATATCATTGACTCGTAGTTACCACAGTGCTGACTGTGATACGGATCATTCTTTGGTTGTTGCAAGGGTTAGACTGAGACCAAAGAGAATCTACACAGCTAAACACAAATCTAGCCACAGGATTAATATTATTAACACTCATGATCCTGAAAAGTGCTTTCAGTTTCAACAGCAACTTGAAGATGCTTTCACTGATACACCAGAAAATTGTACAGTAAATGAAAAGTGGGGTCAAATTAAGGAAACTCTTTATAAAACTGCCGTAGGGGTTTACGGCACTGTGGATCATAAGAGGCAGGACTGGTTTGCGGCCAACAGCGAGACTCTGCAGCCCCTGATTGATAAGAAGAAGAAAGCTCTCTTAAGAAACAAGGAAAGACCAACGCGTAACACTCTGAGTGAGCTAAGGCAAGCTAGGAAGGATGTGCAAAAGGCTGCCAGGCAGTGTGCAAATGATTATTGGATCAAGTTATGTGAGTCCATTCAAATCGCAAGTGATAAGGGAGACATAAGAAGCATGTATGAAGGAATAAAGAAAGCTTGTGGTCCAGTGATCAAAAGAAGTGCACCATTGAAAACCTTGACTGGAGAAGTCATCACTGATAAGAAACAGCAGATGGACAGATGGGTAGAGCACTATTTGGAGCTTTACTCAAGTGAGACCAAACTAGCGGATGATGCCCTCAACGCCATAGAGGCTCTACCAACTCTTGACCACCTGGACACACTTCCCACCATAACAGAAGTTAAGTGTGCTATAAATGAACTTGCATCTGGCAAGGCTCCAGGTAAGGATGGGATTCCAATAGAGGTTATCAGGAGTGGGCAAGACACACTCACTATACAGATCCACCAGCTAATAGAGCTATGCTGGCGTGAAGGACAAGTCCCACAGGATTTCAAAGATTCAAGCATCATAACACTGTACAAGAACAAGGGCGATCGGAGCGACTGCAACAACTATAGGGGTATCTCACTTCTGTGTATTGTTGGAAAAGTATTTGCCAGAATTGTTCTGCGCAGACTTCAAGTCCTAGGAGATCAAGTCTACCCCGAATCACAGTGTGGCTTTCGACAGAACCGGTCTACCACTGATATGATATTCTCATTGCGACAAATGCAAGAAAAATGCCGTGAACAGAATCAACCACTGTTTATTGCCTTCATCGACCTCACAAAGGCATTTGATTTGGTCAGTCGTGAGGGTCTGTTCAAGGCACTAAAGAAGATTGGCTGCCCACCAACTCTTCTGTCCATTGTGGAATCGTTCCACACAGGTATGAAGGGTATAATCAAGTTTGATGGTGCAACTTCTGAAGAATTTGAAATCAAGAGTGGAGTTAAGCAAGGTTGTGTACTAGCTCCCACCCTCTTTGGAATATACTTTTCACTTCTACTGAAATATGCATTTCGTGATCAGGATGGTGGTATATACATTCACTCACGCTCAGATGGCGGCCTCTACAATGCTCAGAGATTGAAGGCTAAGACCAAAATTAGGAGGGTACTGATCAGAGAGTTGCTTTTTGCAGATGATGCTGCAGTTATGACCCACTCTGAGGAAGAATTGCAATGTCTACTATCTGCATTCTCCAATGCTTGTTCTGAATTTGGTTTAACAATTAGCAAAAAGAAGACACAGATTATGTCACAAGGTGCACATGAGGTACCATCAATCTTTATTGACGACGCTGAACTAGAGATAGTAGACCATTTTACATATCTAGGATCAGTGGTAAATAGCAAATTATCCCTAGATCAGGAAATCAACATCCGGATTGGTAAGGCAGCAACAACAATGAACAGGTTAAGAAAAAGAGTCTGGGAGAACAGGAAGCTTACTGCCAAAACAAAAGTCCTTGTCTATCAAGCCTGTGTCCTTAGTACTCTTCTCTATGGCAGTGAAACCTGGACAACTTACTCACACCAAGAGAACAATTTAAACAGCTTTCATATGCGATGTCTGCGAAGAATTCTTGGTATTAAGTGGCAAGACAAAATCACAAATACTGAAGTATTGGAAAGATCAGGTTGTGTGACAGTTTATTCCATGCTCAGTCTTCGTAGACTTAGATGGATAGGACATCTTAGGAGGATGGATGATGGTAGAATACCAAAGGATATCTTTTTTGGTGAATTACAGATGGGTAAGAGATCTCAGGGTCGGCCTCTACTACGATACAAAGATGTGTGTAAGCGGGACATGATTGATACAGGCATTGATAATGCACATTGGGAGCAAGTCGCCGCTGAACGTGTTGCATGGAGGGCAAATATCAGAAATGGAATAAAGTCAAAGGAGAAAATTATTGCAGAAAAGTCACACACCAAGCGTTTGAGACGTAAGATGGTGCATGATGGTGGAAATGACCACGTGTTCACATGCACCCACTGTGAACGGACATTTACAGCGCAAATTGGCCTTATCAGTCACACTCGCTACCGCCATAGTTAAAAGTTATTATGCCTTTTTAAAGCACAAACTATCGTCTGTCAAGACGGCAAGGTGCCAATGGATATATATATATATATATATATATATATAGTCAGGTCTTAGTCAGATATGACTAATGTCTAGTCTTGCAGTTATCTCTGTAGTTAGTATGCTGTATCAGCTACATGTTCTGTAATTAGCTTGCCATTATCATATTAAATAGCACTGATTGATGTGTTGGTTGGAAGACGATTTTTTTGGTGTGTGTAGTTTTAAGCTTTCATATATACTATGTCACTGGATTAACCTGCTTCCTTCCTCACCTCTCTTCCAATAAATCTCTGGTATACATTTGATGAGGATTGATCCACCAATAGTATGAACAAACCCTAGACCAGTATTTGCAAGCCAGTGCATTAACCATGCCACTTACAGGTCATGCTGGTTTTTCTTTTTCATTTTTATACTCAGACTGCCACTGTAGAAGATATTATAAAGATTGAAAACACTAAGGAGTTAACATATATCACTCGGTTGAGGTTGGGATGGTAAGTTCTCTTCCAGGTACCCTTTTTCTTCCTGAACTCACGACAAGCCATGTAGCTAATTCATGTTCTTTATGTAGAGTCACGTGAGACCAGTGATCAGTGCAAACATCTGCCAACACAGTGGTTCTGTTGCATTCATTCTTCTGTGGTGGCAGGGTTGAATTGTTTCTGGGATCTACACCGTCATGAAGTACGTACAAGATATCTCTGGGGAAGTTAAGAATGCCAGTGTATTGTTGTCAATATGTCCCGCATCTGCCTTTCATCACCACCATGCAGCAAGTTCATTGCAGAGCATCGTTGTCATGACAACCTGCCAGAAAGGTTCTCAATCCTTTTCTTGTTCCCCTGCCTCAAGCATTATTAAGGCCATTGCATCTGTAATGCCCTGTGTCTACCATCATGTTGAATAACCCCTGCCTCATCTTCTGGGCACCATACCTTTCATTATTTGCTCTTTTTAAACCACATCTGCCATTATCTTATAGACAACATGGGCCTTAAACCTGACCTTCAATATCTCTTTATTGCATATAAACAGACTTTCTTTGACATGGAAGATAGGTATGTTCAGCTGTACTACATGGGACAGTGACGGTAGGTGTTCATTGTTAAACATGTCACATTTTAATGTTGTTGGTACAGGCATGTTCTCTTATACAGGAACCCATACTTAGAGCACAAGATGTGTCTGCTCTGATAGATAACAGTTCGGATCCAGGAAGAGCTCTTCTACACCTGGAGAAAGTGAGTCATGTGGGCATAAACTTGCATGTAGTTTAAACACAAAAGTTGTATGGGGAAACAGTTTTATGTAGTCTTGATTATATGTGAAATGCTCTTGTCTATTTGAAACGTACTGTTAGTCTTGTCTTTCTTTTATATGTGACGCTCAAGTGTTTATTGCATGCCATAATCTTCTTTGTGCATGCTGCAGTCTTATTTATGTCATGGTCTTCTTTATATGCACCACAAACTTCTTTATATATGACATAATCTTTTTTATATGTGCTGTAATCTTTTTTTTATGTGTGCCATATCTTTAAGTCTGCCATAATCTTTATGTATTCGACAATCTGCTTAATATGTGCCACAATCTTCTTTAAGTGGCCACATTCTCCTTTATGTGTGCCTTAATTTTCTTTATGTGAGTCACCATCTTTATATGTGCCATGATCTTCTTTATATGAGCCAATAGCTTGTTTATGCATATGATAATCTTATTTATACATTTTGTATTTATATATGTTTATGTCTACAAAAATTGTCTTTATATGTGTCGTAATCTTCTTTGATTGTGATTTAACCTCCTTTATGTCGACTTAAACATGTTTACATGCATCATTTTGTTTATGTGCACCACGGCCTTGTTTATGTTGACATATTTAATTGTGACCTGATCTTCTTTATGTGTGACATCTTGTTTATATGTGCTTTCATCTTGTTTTATATGTGACATTATCTTGCTCATTGTGCCATAGTCTTCTTTGATGTGTTCTGCATAATCTCCTTTATGTGTGCTATAATCTTGTGTGTGTAACATCATCTTGTTTATATGTGCCATGATTTGGTCTGTCACACATTTGTTCACCATAATCATGTTTATGTGTGCCATCATCTTATGTGTTCTGAAACCTGTGTTTTACAAGTGACATTGTGTTTTTATGTGCCATGATCTTGTTAGTGTGACATCACCTTGTTTATGAGTGATATCACCTTGTATATATATATATATATATATATATGTGCCATCCTGTGTATGTGTAGCAGTAAAGGATCCGTCTCCAGGCCTTGAGATATATGTTGCTAACCCCATAATTTTATAGACAAATTGACACTTGATGTGTTATGTGGTCATTATCATCTTGACTTATCAGAAACTTTTCTGGTTCTCATGTTAGGTTTAGTTGACCTGGGAGCTCATGTCAATGAAAACAAAACTCAACTCAAAGAAACATTAAACACATGACAACCAGATCAGAGACCATTTACTCTAGTTGTTACACTACTGCATGCCAGTTTCGTTTATGAGTGCCATCATCTTGTTTATGTGTGGCATAATTTTGTTAATGTGTTGCGTCATCTTTTTTTTTTTTCCAAGTCATCATTTTGCTTATGTCTGGAATAATTTTGTTTATTCTCATCATCATCTTGGTTGTTTATGCCTGAAAATTAAAAACAAAATAAGCACCCCCCCCCCCCCCCCCCCCGACCCACACACACCCACTCGCACCCCCACTCGCACCCCCTGCACACACACACACACACACACACACTCTCTCTCTCTCTCTCTCTCTCTCTCTCTCTCTCTCTCTCTCTCTCTCTCTCTCTCTCTCTTCTCGGAAGCTGATATTTAAAAAATCAGTACACTGGTTCATACCCAGACCCATCATGACCCGATCTACTAGTTGTTATTATAGTTATACCCTCAGTTGGGATGTTTGAATCTACTGAGCAGCTGTAGAGGGTACGGCAGAGCTTCAGGCATTAGACAGCATGGGCAAAGAGCTGATACTTTAGGGATGTCGGCTTTCTGGAGGAACTAATCAACTCTCATCTCTCCCACAGAGAAGGTGTCACTTCGCTTACTCCCACAGACTAGTTGTAAGATTCTCTTTTGACACAGTGTTGATAATTTTCATTACTTGACATACAGTTAGATGGATTGAACATATCATGATGAATAGGCTTACGAAGCAGTATATGATATGGCTGGAAAACTCTTTTGCTCACATCACAAGCTGGCATGTACAAACTTAGTAAGCATCTTCATGATGCGGACTCTTACTTGCAGAAATGTAAAATATTTGCTGCCCCATAGCTTGATTGTAAACATGATTTTGAGGGCTGCCAAATGACTGACTAGACAGGCTGCACTGATTCAGCACATCAGCTTGTTACTGTTCACTTGCATACTGGTGACCTATGCAACAATGAGTTCACTTGCATGCTGGTGACCTGTGCAGCAGTGAGTGGATTTCATTTCAAACAGTTGATCTAACTCACACCATATTGCATTAGGCTGGCTTTGTTTACAGATAGTTCTATCTTCATGTAGCTTCTTGAGATATTATCATTTTAATTTTCAACTCTTATCCTGTGCAGATAATGATTAACATCAGATAATGATTAACATTTATCTTATCCATTTGAATCCATGACAGTTATTAAGATTACAATTGACAAAAAAATAGTACACATTTAAATATTCGAAGCCTTTGTTCGTGATGAAACATATACTAAGAGTTAAAGTATATTTTTCAATATTGTCTTAGTAAAAGTTGCACTAGATAAGTGTGCTGTCAGTTGAAGTATATATTGTGAATGCTCTTAACTTTTGTTTCCTCCCCAGAGCACCAAAGATTTCTTGGAGTACATCATCCTCATCATATTCAAGTTTGACTTCAGGTCTGAAGTGCTCCGACAAACTGTTTTAGAATTCTTTCTGTCTTATCCTAGTGTCAGAAAAAACTGAATCTCAGCTACATGTATACATCATCAAGGCAGAATCATTTTGGTGATTTGAAACCTGACAATGCTACTCAGTTGTTTCATTTATTTTTAAATCAGTTAGAAAAAGTCAGAAAGTGAGATGTTTGTGAATGTTAACAGCACAATGTAAATGTTACAGCTGCAGTGCAGACATTTGTGAATGATAATAATACAGTGTAAATGTTACCATCATTCATTCATTCAGTAGCTTTTCCTTTGCAGAACTTCATCCGATACACCCGTCTGGAGATCATCTGCAACATCCTGCACCCATCTTCTCTGTGGTCTTCCTCTTCTTCTCTTCCCGGGCATATACCCCTCAGTGATTGTTCTCTCCAGACTTTTATGATGTTTCAAGTGACCAAATTATTTCAATTTTCTTTGATTTGTCATCTTTAGTAGCCAACCTTTCTTCAGTATTCAGTTCTTGTCATATAGATTCAGTTGTTCTTTTATGTATCCAAGATGATGTTACCATCACCATGCAAAAATGTGAATGAGATGGTAGAATCTCCCCCACTCTTATGTTACCGAAGGCCCATGAAGAAGACAACAGTTACACTGTAACCGAGCATGTGTGTCATGAAAATCGGCTACAGGGGTTTGGCTGAGACTGGTAACCTCATCCCATAGAAAACTTAGCTTCAAAATTCAAGCCAGTCATGAACAAGTCTCCAACGGACTTGGCTCCATTGTGATGTGTTGGGCACTAGAAGAGAGAACCTGTGCAGGAGCAAGATACGAGGGGAATTCAAATGACAACCTCAGTGTGTATTTGTGTGTGTGAGAGAGAGAGAGAGTGAGTGGAGAGAGTGAGAGAGTATTCTGAAAAAGTAAAGAACAAATGTATCATTTTTCAATGTAGTCACCACTGCATTCAGTGCAAGTCCTCCAGTGCTGATAAAGTGCTTGATCCCTGTAGAAAATTTTTTTTCTTGGTCAATGGTGTAACCACTCATGTACCACCTGCTGTACCTCTTCTTCGAGCCAAAGAGTTTTGACACTTCCTACTCCACTCATACACTTGCTGGACTGACAGGCATGTATCACCATATTGGACCTTCATTCACCATTGAATTTCTATAGGTTTCACCCCTTCACTAATTAAAAAAAATGGATAACTGAACGCTGCTCCTCTTTGGTGCATGTCAAAAGTGAGGCGGCCATCTTTATCCTTTTGACATCACTGTGCTCGTAAGCATGTTACAAGACAATGGCATGGTTATTGTAATTTCTATCATGCTTTTAAGAATTTCATTTGAAGTCCCCTCATATGATAATCCTTCACATACTCGGTCATGGCATAACGTGTAATGACTAACTCCATTCCATATCAACTTTTTTCTCTTCCTATAGAAATTATATGTATTCATTCTGTGAGACCTGTTTAGTCCCAGAGCCAGATAAATAGAACAAAATACTCTTGATGATTATTATGATGAACATTTAAAATACTTCATTTGGGACAAGCCCATGAGAGCTCTGTATCTCCCAATAGAATTTGTAAGGCACCAGCGCTAATTTTCGCTACTGCTTGCTGATTAGTCTGCAGCCATTACGACCAGTTCCATACTGAATTTCCCATTCCAACAGCCATTACTGATAAGATCAGAATCCATCCAGATCCAATGGCTGAATCTGGACTATTGTTACTGTGCAACTATGAATAGCACAGGTGACAGAAAGGAGACTTATAGAGACTAGGACACATATGCATTGATACCAAAGTTCCTCAAGGAATAACAACTTATCTCTCCATTGAGGTGGTTGTATGCACATACTAGCCATGACTTTGTGCCACAATTTACTAAACATGATATTAATGTTGCAGGATTTATACTGTTGTCAGCTAACCATGCCAGCTGTTTTCTTCTTGCAGTTAGAATCCCTTGTAACGTCATATACAAGTTTCAGAATCTCCTGAGGTCATTTTAACTGGCCTTTAGTTTGCTAAGATTTCAGGTAGAATGTAGTAATTGCTGTTAAACCAGTCGGTTATCTGAGACTGTAGAATAAACCAGCTACATTATGAGCATACACTACAGTAGTTCTAGTTGTACACTCGTATTGTTATTCTCCATTTATTGGTATCACTGTCAGCATTCCATATATACAGGGTGTTTGTAGGTCTCACTACACTTTATATTTAGGTCAAATTTTAAAAATGAAGTATATGACGTCATCAAAATATGTGCTAAAAATTCATTAAATTAGTTACTATAGTCACTGCTATGGACTAACGCTGGTTTGGGGAAGCTGGAAAGTACCAGTGAAGTATTCAGGTGTTGTTGTTTATGTGTGTATCGACTGCCATTTCAAAACACTCCAGCAGTCGACAGCTATTCACTGCATTTTGCTTCACGATGGACTGTGGAGCAAATTTTTTAAAATTATGTCATGTATTTAATTTTTCAAATTCGTTCTGCGTACAAAGTATAGTGAGACTTTACAAACACCTTGTACATTCTCACTGTTTGAAAGTACTAGGGCTGTATTAATAATAAAAGGAATATTAACAGTCTCTGTCAGCCATTCTCTGACTGTGGGCTGATGAGCCTTTGGAGCAATATTCAGCAGTGAATGTATATCTTTAGCTGTATGACATCAGCCCATAGAGAATATCCTTTGGTATATGGCCTACGGTCTACATGTCCATGGGGGTTTGATGCAGTTGCGCTTAAACTCCTGTTGTGCTCATGTCAGGAGTAGAGGGTTCATTCTCTACACCGGTCGGTTGGACTTCAACGTTGAAAGCGATGGCAAGCTACTGAACATTAAAAAATTGCCAACTGGGGTTGGAGTTGATTGAAATATCCTGCAATGGACAAGCAACATTGAAAAAATCAATACTGCTGTACATGTGACCAAATCAGTCTATTCTGACTTGTCTACAAAAGTGAGTATGGTCTGCATTTTTATTTAACCATTATGTCATCTATTCCAAAAAATTGGGATATAGTGCAGATCTCATAAGTTTGTTTCACAGGTTTAAGCTAAGATGAGGACTTCAGTCTATTATGCACTGTTCATATTAATATTGTTCTTTTTTATATATATATAACTAGCATTTACATATGACAGAATGAAATTCATGCTCTTGTTTTATTAATAAATTGTTTTAACTCTCACATGAAGCAGTGACATGACAGAAGGGTAAACGCTATGTTGTTGTTTTATCAAACTATGTATATTTCATCTGAGATTGCAGCTTAGTGTTAACATAGTGTTGCTAATTGTTCTAGTCAAATATCACTCTTGGTGCCATGAGAAGGTGAATACGCCTCATTTGTTCACTTCATTTCATTTTCTTCCTGTAAGATTCTAGATGGTATTATTGTTGTATGACTTGACTTGTCGTGAACTAAGCAAATACTGGAATGATCCATTTACTTCATGCATGACCACAACATTCCAGTGTCTCATTACTTCACTGAAGAATTAACATCCATGCACCTGTGACATTCCCTTCACATACTCCACTTTCTTCAAACACCACAGAAGAGTTCCGATGCTGGTTATTCCAATAGCAAGTTAGTTTAGGAAAGTACCTAATGATGGAAATAACCAAACAGCCTGACAATAGATATGTTGTGATGAGATTAGTTTGACGTGAGAGCCACAACTACACCCATGCTTGCATACAAAGTGTTTCTTTGAGCAGGAAAGTTTAGGCAGGCACTGGATTGAATCCCTGCAGAGGTCCACAGTCATAGAGTTATGTTGGTCTCTGTACGAGGACATGTGGGTATTATGGACATTGAAATAGATAATCTAGCTGGTACTGCCACTATGAAATGAAGGATCAGCGTCCTTGCACTAAGGACATTCCCTCATGTGCTCCATCCCTTTCTTCAGTAGCCAGTGAAGAGTTCCCATATTACTGCCAGGTTGTTAGTCATTGCACATCTGCGGCTCCCATGTCCAGAATGAAGTAATAGTCTGCACTGGACAGGACAACAGCAACTTGTGAACCTACAGTGATTTTCTGGGCAAATCATGAATTAAAGTGGCACAGTGATTGAACAAATCAAGCATTCCATCTAAAACAATATTCACTTTTCATTCAGAGATGAGATGACCATCACTGATGGATCTCTTGCCACAGGAAATACTAAGATGGTAGAGGAGATGGGTGCCACTTTGTGGATTTCTCTGAAAATACCAGAATGGTAGAGAAGATGAGTGCCACTGTGTGGATCTTTCTGGAAATATATGTACTAAGATGTTAGAGAAAAAGTGGATATCTTGTCACTGGAAATACTAAGATGGGTGCTACTTTGCGGATCTCTCTGGAAATACCAAGATAGTGGGGAAGATAGGTGTCATCAAGTGGGTTTCTTGCCACTGGGAATACTAAGATGGTAAAAAAGGTGAGTGCCACTTTGTGGATCTCTCTGAAAGTACCAGAATTGTAGAGAAGATGGGCGCCACTTTGTGGGTTTCTCTGGAAATACTAAGATGATAGAAAAGATGGGTGCAATCATGTGGATCTCTCTGGAAATACTAAGATGGTAGAGAAGATGGGTGCCACCTTGTGGATCTCTCTGGAAATACTAAGATGGTTGAGAAGATGGGTGCCACCTTGTGGATCTCATACCCCTGAAAACACTGTGAGGGTGGAGAAAACAGTGTCATCAAGTGTATCTCTTTTCCCTGGAAATACCATGATGATGATTTTATACTGAGTGCTTCTATCTGAGTACTCATAACTGATCAGCATTTGGTTGGTTGCTTGGTGCAAATTAAGTTAAACTTAGATCTCAGACAATTATATCCCTCACTATTGGTTTCATTAAGAGAAGGACATCATAGATAAAAACTGCATTTACTCAGTTTCCTTATAGTTTGTGTTGAGATGAGTTAAAAACCAACATCACTGCACTCAGGACATTCCCATACATGCTCCGTCTCCTCGTTTAACAGCCATCTAAGAGTAGTAGTGGTTAAGGGTATTGAAGGTATCAACTGATAACATTCATTGAGGTGGAGTTTATAAGAGAGCTGTTTGTAAAGTGATATCCCTTCCAGCAGATTGGCCTCATGAACTGCTACAAACTGCTGGCAATATCAGACTTCGTGCCATTAAGATAAGAATCTAAAATAAGCCCTAACTCATTGACACATTTCAGATATCACAAGCGTATAATTTGTTGACATTTGACGGATGTTCAATTGTTGGAAATGGCACTCTTCTGCCACAATATGTTTTAGGAATCCGCTTGTTGAAGAATAATGTATAATGAATGCAAACCTATACCTGCACTGTACTAGTGATATAGTTGATGATGTTGTTTTACTGTGTTTTAAGTGCTGCCTTCTGAAAGAACACTTATTTTGTGGGTATTAATATTGAAATTGATAGTGTCTTGTGTTTGTTTATGCAATTCTCAAACTGCCTGTTTATATCCTTGCTTAGTTTTTACATAGTTCACACTATAGTGTCTTGTATATAATTTGTTGTCTGTATTAGTGTTATAAAGTGTTTATCATGTTCTTGTGTGTGTGTATATATTTCAAATTGTTACTGTTGAAATGTGATTATGATTGAAATCATTCCGTCATCAATACCTCAATGAAATACTTATTTCATTCAAGATATCAAATAGGACTAGAAAGTGTCAGAATTTTAGTAGTAAGTCTGTTAATACTGATGTTGTTTTTGTCGTTGTCACTACAGTAACTTGATGTGCATATTAAATTTAGTCCTCACAGATTCTTTGTCTTTGTTTATTGTTGTATGATTTCAAGTTCATCTGAATGAAGTTGTCTGGAGTAGTTTGTGTGAATGCATGTGTTACTGTACAATCTCATTCATAATATGCACAATGTTTTACTTATTTATGCCCTGTAACATGTGTATTATACTTGAGTACTAAAAATATGTCATTTTCGTTATCGAAAATATTGGAAAGTTGATCAATTTTTTGTGACACTTAGTCAGTGCAAATGGGGTGAAATTGAATGTTCCATGTGTTTTTTTTTTTTTAATGTGTTGGACATGGCTGCAAAATGCATGTCACACTCTTGGTATTCAGTCTATGTTGATATTAAACTTGGTTGTGAATTTCCTCATCATTCTGAGCCTTGGAAACCAATTTGAGAAAATGATATTCTGCAGCTGAAAATCTCTTCATCGTAACATCTGCAGAATTTAACAGCAATCAGGCAACAAGTGGATATGTTTTAATTAACGAGTGCAAAATTCGACAATGGCAATAAAAAGAAAGAGGCTCTGCATGTCTTGGCTAGTAAGAAAAAGGTGAATTGTAGGTCACCACCAGATCTTCTATACCTATTTGAAAGCATCATTTGGATGGGCAGTTCGTTACATGAAGCAAACTGGTTGTTCTGTTTGTGGAAGAACTATACCATCATCTCACAGGATGATCATGGAACAAGCTTTTGGGGTTTGAAAGTTTTTAATCAAATTGAGAAGAAAGAAACTTATCTATGACCACCAATTAAATGACTCTTGATTTTTGATATGCACTAAAGACAACCCTAGACCTGAAGGGTATATAAACTGTCTAAACTGGACACAAGAAGTCTCACTTCACCATTATGTTAGCGTGTACTGTAGATGGAAGGAAAATTCCACCTTTCATAAATGTTAAGTGAAAGGCTACCAAAACGAAGTACATTTTCCAATAGGTGTACACATCCATGGTCATTCTAAAGGTTGGATGGATGAAGCACAAACCACAGACTAGTTAATTGTGTGTCAGCAGCCGTCCAGCTCGTCTCAGAAAACAATCTTGCAGGTTGGTTATTGACCTGTTTTGGTGTCATCAGATGCATCTATCCATACGAAAATGCAGAATCAGATTTGATCAGGTTATAATTCCAGGTAGTAAGACCCATCTGTTGCAGCCCTTAGGCACCACTGCTAGTAAGTTGATGAAATATCCGTCATAAATGGAATGCATGGTTCAGCAGTAATTAACACATCTTGCTAGGTTTCTGTATGCTGTCAGCACACTCTCTGCAGGTTTCACAGAGGTACCTAGCTGCTTCGATGGAAGTAAAATAATATAATTCAACAAAGGCTGGTTCAAATGTTATATTTCCAATAAACTTGACAGCAGCAAGGACGACATTTTGTTTGCCAAAGAACAGGTGTCATTGGATGAAAATGATGGTATTTATTGTACTGGCACCAACAATGGCACTGAATCATCACTACAGACTTTCTGTCTAGGTAAAATGTTGGTGCAGGAATCCAATGTAGCTAACATGTAGGTTTTGCATGCCTATTTCTGTTTGTTATTATCCTTGTGATATTTCAGTACGTTTCTTTAAACATCTTTAAAAATTATGGTGTGTATTGTACAGAAATGTGCATTTTACCAGAACACTGGACTAAATCATGAATGAATTTTATACATGAGTGTCTACTGTATGCAGGATTTAATGGCGTGTGTGTGTGTGTGTGTATATCTATGCATGTATATATAAATACGATAATAAGATTATATGTATCATAGGGTGAAAGGGAGACAAAGAGGGTAAACAATATTTATTAGTTACAGGATTAAATCACACTTGTAATGGAGTCATCTACTACTAAACAATTATACAGATTGCTATAGATGCCTTCACATTTTTGTATACATAGTTATCTACATATATAAATCCATGCACGCACACACACATAAGCATGTTTTGCATAGATATTTATTTATGTATGTATTTTTTTACTATAAATACATGCATATCTATGTACATGTATGGCTGTGTATGTATATACATATGCTTACACAATTTATGTACATGTATGGCTATGTGTGTATGTACATACATGCTTACTCACTATCTGTGTACATGTATGTATGTACATACATCCACACATATGTGCAAACATATAATGGTAGCAGGAAAATTAAATACGTTTAACTGTAACACATTGACTGGATATGTTAGAGCAGCATAACAAATGTGCTGATGCCGAGGTAGCAGGTTCGACCCCAACAAGAGGTCAGCTGGACTAAAATGTTGACTTCTCGAACTTGACTTGGGGAAGTAACTCTGAAGTCGGACTGGGTTCGCCTGATGGCGAGGAACACTGGTAATAGAGAAAGCTAATCCACATTTACAACATCAGTCAAGTGTACTAGATGTAATTGCACGTGTATAGACTACGCTTGAGTTTAAAGGTGAGCAAACCCTCCCCCCCCCCCCCCACCCTCCACGCACTCGCAAGGAAACAATATAATATAGCATCGTTTCATGGACAATACTGTATGTGTGATTATTGTTCTGTGTTGTTGCCCGTTAACAAAGAAATCATAAATACTGACAACTGGAACTATATCATCCACACACAAAAGCAGGACCATGCAACATTGCTGTATCCTAAGATAACCTTGCCGACCGCGGGGTGGTAATTGTGGGTAACAGCTGAAAGGCAATGCTAATGTAGCCATACATCTCTACACACTGACACCGCCTATAAAACAACATGTCACATTGTGCGGTGGGTCCAATGTTTTTGTTTAGAATGGTATGAATTACCTAGGATATCACAGGCCCACAAGAGGTGCCAGGACCTGGTGCCAGATGCGGTATCTCAGCTGTGATAGCATAATGTACAGGATCTGAGTGTTTGTGTTGGTTGGTGGAGGCAAGTGAATTACAGCACTGCATGGCACTTTTACTGTACACGATTACCTTCTGTCTTGTCTTACGTGGACACAACACCCCCACGCACACACATGGATTTGGAAAGTGTACCCCAATTATGTTGATACATTTATACCCAGATCTCTCTCTCTCTCTCTCTCTCTCTCTCTCTCTCTCTCTCTCTCTCTCTCTCTCTCTCTCTCTCTCTCTCTCTCTGGGAGGGGAGAGGATACGTAGGTTGGGGCTGGCTTTGTTGGTTTGTCTGTGATTGCGTGCATGCCTAAGAGAGCGAGGGTGCATGAATGAGGGTGCATGTCTGTGATTGCGTGCATGCCTAAGAGAGCGAGGGTGCATGAATGTGTGTACATTACATTGCATAATGCACCTGCCAATTAACCATGGTAGCATGGTGAAGGCCGGTCTCCCTGGTCTAGGTGTTACAAGACATTTCTCCGTAATCCCGTATGCTCTCGTGAGTAACATGACGTGCGCGAGAATTGGTAGCGGTTCTCTCCACGTCGGTAACTTAGGGGTATGTGAACTGGGCGCTCAGAAAGCAATGGCAAACTACTGAGCGGTAATCTTGCCAAAAAATCAACAATCAGCTGAAAGATGCTGCGGCTAAAGGCTTGCGATCGCGGTTTGTGGCCCGTATACCCGGGTTCGAAACAGCGGTGCTGGTTTTTTCGAAAAAGGTATAGGAGCCGGTCGTTCAGAAAGCAATGGCAAACTACTGAACGTAAAATTTGCTCAGGAATCACGAACAGCGAAAATGTTGGGGTTGGCTGCTACGTCCTGTGAAGGACATACAACTTAATTTTTTTTTTCCCTCATCATGTACGACATGGGATGGGCCCAGCCTCATAAAATGGATTTCTGTGGATAGGTTAAGTCGGCAGGCGAGAAACTGACCAAATGACCTCGTGTATGGTCGGTTCACTCAAAATATAGGCCTGATGAACTCTCCCCGGCACCATCAAGTCTTTATGAGCGGGCAAGATGGGGTGTCAGGCATCCCGACCAGGATAATGGGAAACCATTGAGCATGCTATGGGTGGACCTGGAGAGCAGCTTACAGATAGCATATGATTATGATCTAAAGTTTAACTGCCGTAGACAGATGATGTCTATATAGAGACAATGGCTACAGACACCGACCAGTAGACCACTGTAGAAGGAAAACAATGACAGACCACGGGATTGCAATAGCCTTCGGGTGGAATGCCGAAATACTTGCCACCAACCTTGACAGACAATGCACGCCCGGCCAGCCCCAAGCCGATCACAGATGAGCGGTCGGGAGACATGGGATAATCTTTCAACGTAAACGTCAAGGGAAGTTCAATAACTGAATCGTCCGAAAGGAAACTGCAGACGGACATCCAGTTACTGTAGGCAAAACAAGAGGCGTGTGCTGTTGGAACGTGGGATGTAAGGGAAAACAAAACGCTCATGCAAGTTGGTAAAGTAAAAACACAAAAAAACAAATGCATGTAACCATATAGCAACTAGTTATCTGAAATCAAGACGGTCAAATACTAATGTATAAAGAGAAGGCAACTGAACGATGGACAAAGTATACGTTACCGTGGTCTCAACTCTTTCAATTCTAGAAGTTTTACCGCAGACGCCCAAGGGCAAAATAACGATCATTGAATAAATGGCGAAAGTGGGCATTGGGTAAGCCAGACTTCATTAGTTCGTTCAGGCCAAATGTCAAAAGCTAGATACCACGTTGTACGGCGGATGGGATTCACCAAGAAGAGTTAGTTGCAGTGAAGACCAGAATTGATTGGCTGTTTATAATTTATTGACAAGTTTACGTTCAGTAGTTTGCCATTGTTATTTAACAACCGGCATGCATACCATTGTGTGAAAACGAAAGCAACGAGAAGAGTACAAAATACAATACACTTTGCTTGGAACTGAGTTCAACGGTGCCCCAGTCAATGTGTTTCGGATTATACATGCTCTTTTACTTCCCAGGCATGCGGCAGGAATTTAGAAGTTTCCACAAAACAGGAAACGTCTGCTGACTGGAGTGTTTTCTTAACTAGGTCAGATAAATTCTCGGGTTTCGAAACTGCTCAGTGGGCGGAGATGACAGTCAGCCGCACAGATAAGGCATGCAGATAGTGTCAGAAATAATGCTCACACCTCCAGATATGTATGCTTATGTAAAACAGAAAATAAACGCAGAGGTTAATTGTTGGGGTATACCTGTAGCATGTGTTTGTTTGTTAGCGTCAGTATAAATAGAAAGCTTCAGCAGTATTCATGAATAAGTGGGTGTATTTCTCTCTCTCTCTCTCTCTCTCTCTCTCTCTCTATATATATATATATATATATATATATATATATATATATATATATATATATATATATATATATAGAGAGAGAGAGAGAGAGAGATGGGATTTGGTATGATGACGAAATACTACCACGAACAATCCACACCTGATAAAGATTATAACATGGATATAGCTCCTGTATTCGTAAATACCACCTACTTAGACCTAATTAGAATACACCTACATAACCCTCAAATGATACACTTACTTGGATCTACATAGAATATTTATAACAATGCAGATTACACGTGCGTAGATCTACATATAATAAACAACATAGACCGTTACATAACTCGGTTGTAAATGGCTACACGTTACGTCTGCCACTCTCTTACTCCCTCCTTCTCTCTCTCTCTCTCTCTCTCTCTCTCTCTCTCTACTCTCACACACACCCCCCCTCTCTCTCTCTCTCTCTCTCTCTCTCTCTCAGAGCAAAAGAAATAGAGGGTTACTTAAAAACACAGGCACGAGAATTACTAGACGGACACGGATAGAGCTGTGGGAGACAGGACAGGATAGGAGTACTTGGCGTCAGTTTGGTGAGGGCCTCTGCTCTATTGGAAAACAAAAGGCCAAAGAAGAATACGAAGACAAGATAAATAGTGCCCTCCTAATAGCTTCCATACATCTGAATGTTTCACTGTTGGCGTCACCATACCATGGAGAAATGTTGGGCAATGTTACCCCACCGGGGGATGTTCGCACTGGAGGGTAAACGTAACAAATCCCAAGTAAACACAATGTCCTGCCCCAGTATGTGTCTATACCTGAGATCCACGGTATCAGTGTGAAATTAGTAAAACCGTTATTCTATCTCTCGGATTTCTGCAAGCTGTCTGTATATCTGTATACATCTGCGTCTAATACACGGAGGTGCACTGTAAAGCATCATCTTGAATCTGATAATAGGAGGCTACTTAAACAAGCAGAAAAGAACAGAACCCTTCGAAAGGAAGAGCGAAACTAGGAGCTTCCTTAGCTCAAGATTCATCAACATGTAATAGTCTGGCGCGATACATGATGATGTTGATGATGTTACCCATACCAGCATCCCTTGCAGTGCCCTGGGGTACGATGGGAAGCCGCTCTGGAAGTGAGGATAAATAGAGGCGCGTGTCAGTTTCCCGGTGAAAGATAACACAAAAATACCAACGTACAAGAAACTATGGAGATTGAGAATCGGGAACTGGAAAGATAAAATCACCCGACCACTTTGCATTGACTGCCTGGAGGAAAACACTATAGAACACTACCTACTATCGTGCACAGCCTATGCCCAGGAACGCAGGGACCTAGTAGAATACTTCCAAACAAGAAACACGACGATGACGATGAGGGAATGCCTACAGGTGGAAGGCGACAAAGAAGTACAAAAGCTTACAAAACAATTCATTGCAAGAACAGGGAAAGAAATATAACCAACATAAAATAAAGCCAACAGCAAAATAAAAATACAGTGAGGAAAAACTCGACCACACGAAAATCAGACAATAGGAAATATATAGGGGGGCGTTAAAACTCTCAAATGGCAAACAATAGAGAGACGAAACGACCCTCTTCGACGCGGGAGACAAGGAGAAGGGGGGAAATTGCCCCAACGATGGAGAAGACGATGGGAAACCCCCCTGACGATGGATAAGAGGGACGTGCAAGAAACCCCTCCGGCGCGGGACAAGAGGAGACCGTAGGAAACCTCCCCAACGATGGACAAGAGAGACGATACAATCCGACCCCTATGCTTGACAAAAAACAGTTGAACCAAGACCCAAGAAAACAAGCCCAGACGATAACAGGCGCCCCCCCCCCTCCCCAGGACAAGCCCAAGAAAACAGATGAAAAAAGACAGCCCCTCCCCACCCCCCAAGGTCAGCTCCGGAAAAGAAGACATCAAACGAGAGGGATGGGCAAACCGATAATGATAGCAGACACACCAGCAACAACGTCAAAAGCAAAAAGGATGGCAAAAAAGAGGGACTCGGCCAGACAGGCAGTAATAGAAGCTGTCTAACGCACAAAAGACCATAAAACCCATACCGCACTATGAACCACCACAACTATAACCAACGTCATTGAGACGGGTTGAACGAGGTGGAAAGTTTCTTTTTTTTTCGACAAATCGGAATCGGAATCGGTTTCCCGGTCTCTCCAAACCAGACAACCGTGGCCGAAGGAGCGATGATGTAGATCGCTGTAGTATAGAATAGGGAGGTCCAGTCACTGGACCAGAGCAGGGAGTCACAAATGCCTCTAGATTTAACCATGACTGGCTTGTGTGGCCCACACACGAGGACCGAGGAAATCCATCAAAATAACTGGCAATTTGTAAGCCCACTCTTGGTGAGTTAAATTTATTTAGATAGCTTAATTAAAGATAGGATAGTGGTGCCTTTGCTAGTTTCCAACTGGAAGCTCCAAACTTAACATCCACAGGTTTGAGGTACGATTCGGTGTAGTTCGGTTTATAGTGTTACCTAGAATGAGGAAATCTTCTGTTCCTGAGTGAATAAAAATTAGTATTTATTTTCACAAGTAAAATGGCGACGATCGGCAGAATGACAACAACATGGGTTCGCCTCAATTAGTAACTGTAAAAGTGCTACTCTGCAGATTGGCAGGGACGTAGTAAGAAAATTAGTACCAGGGGTATTCAGTGACGATGCAGGATAAAGGATGTTCTCATACGATGGTAGTGACCCCTGGCCATGTTTGTGGTTTGTAGAGCAAACTTGAGCCCCGGCTCTGGTTAATGTCGTAGGCCGCTCACATCCCCCCATTTTTGTATACCCTTTTGTATACCCCTTTTTTTATACCCCTTCGTATACCTGTTTATGCGTGTTTATGCCACTATATCTCTGCTGTTAGGGTTATAGTTTTGTTATTCGTTATGTTATGGTTTTTCGCTGTATCTGGTCCCAGTCGACTTATGTGATGCGGGTGTCTTGTGTGGGTATTGAGGGTGCCCTTCGACTCAACTGAGCATGATTGAGGTCTCACTGTCATTTAGAGACCGCCCCTGTAGTTAGTACTAGGCAGCAGTTATCTCTGTGGGATTTCGGATTCCCATTTCTGTATGTACCAACTGTCCATGAGTCCTGAGATGATTACAATAGAGAGTCCATACCTGCTGTTAGTGTTACCGTTGTTGTTTACGTTGAGGCTCTGTTGTTGCCATGTCCTTGTTGGTTTGTGGAGAAGGGTACCTAGTCATGTACGTAGCGATGTTAGGCAGCAGTGATTACTGTGGGAACATAGGTTCCCATTTCTGTATATGTCAGTTATGTGACATGTCAAGATGCCTGTTTGTCCCTAAACCATGCAGTTCTGTCAATAAAAACCTAATTTTGTTGTTCTTAATTTGTTTTGTTTAGTCTGTAGTTTGTTGTGTAAACTCATTGATCCTGTTACAGTCCAGCAGTGTAATCTTCTGTTTGGGGTGTACAACAGTACATCCCCCGCCCTAAGAACTCCTGGAATCTTCTGTCTTAATTCTACCCCCTTTTCTTGTTAACAGAGGAGGATATACACAGTGCTCTTTCTCTAGTTCTCCTTATTGTCCTTTTCTTCTCTGGCCCATTAAAAAGTCAGTGTTGCGCTTCTTTGTCTTTGAGCACTTAAGTATAGGAAATTACATCATCTTCCTGTCCTTGATATTCCACCTCATATGACAAGTGGCGAGCCTCGGCCTGGATTGTTTGGCGGCCTTTAGATTATCTTGTTGGTGTCTGTTCCAGTCTTCAATGATTCTTTTAGGTGGTAGTTCCATGTTTTTATTTTTTTTGGCTTTTTGGGAGTGTGAGAGGTCCCTGGCCAAAGACATTAACTGGGTTCAGGTTTGTTCCCCAAGTCTCCAAGAAGCACAGCATTGAGAGAAGAGCCTCCAGATCTACACCACATCTCAAGTCGTCGAAATTAAAGGTGACCTTATTCCATGTTTAGGGAACCGAAGTTTCCCACCCAGCCGGCACTCAGTCTGAGTCCGCTGGTATAAATTAAGAGTGTGAACACTCCAACGAAGGTCACCAAACTTTAGGTATAAAGTCTTTTGGAATATGCATGTATATTCCTACTGAAACCATCAAGCTTTACTCAGAAAGCTACAGAGGTGGTTGGTTGATGACTCCATGAGAGCAGAATTCCCCCACATTCAATAGAGCTGTGCTTGTCCAAGAGAAAAATTCTGTTGATTCTTTTGGGAGAACAGTTGTGGACTGTTCATGCGACTGATTTCAGCAGTGCCAACATCTGGGGCCATCCATAGAAGTACCTTTCCCTTGTTTGTCTGGAAGAGGGGACATCAGAAATCCATCCCACCAGTGTGTCCCACCAGCAGCAGAGCGCTGGACATCCATATTCAATCCCCACCGGTGGCACCATCACCTGAGATCATCGAGGGGGATGTTTCCCTTATTGTGCATCAGTTCACCATGTCCGTTTGAAGTGACAGATGACAATGTTACCTGTGGTGATAAGAAAATCCTTTCCTTATAGGCGGAAGCAGAGGAGTTAATACTAGCGTGTTCATCCATGTTCATGATGTCATGGGTGGACATATTGAGTGTTGCGGGTCGAGTGAACAGTGATTTCCTATATTTCCCTCGTGCATAGAAAATGTAGAAGCGACACATAATAGACATTCAGTGAGAAGAAATAGCATCCAGCGAGAATCATCGAGCAGTGAATGAACTGATTTCCTATATTTCCCCTGTGCATAAGACAGTTCAAAAGAGACACATAATAGTGGGAGGAAACGATATCCAGTGAGCATCATCAGACAGAAACATTCGTTATATATTTCTGCGACACACTTTATGGACAAATAATTAATTACTAGTTAATTATTTTGTGTCATGCAATATTAATTCGAATTAGGAATCCCCACGGACAGAAAGTGAGTCTAAGACGCCATGTCTTCCAGCATGTTTGTTTTGCTTTGTTTTGTTTCCCATGTACAGGTATTTTCCTACCCCGCTTCATTTGGGTACCATGGTGACAACTGAGAAATTACTGACTCATCCCATGGAACTGGTGGATGCGGCTGGCTGAAGCGGGGCTACCAGAATCAGACCGGGAAAACAAAAACTGGGTTTGCTTGCATAGTCATGGGAATTATATATTTTTTTCAGTGGCAAGGAAGTCTGCATCTTGGTTTGCAGGTGATCTAGTGGATAGCATGCATGTTATTCCGGTCTGTTGTTTTTTTGGTTACAAGTAGGGATTGTAGATTTAAGGGGATGCCTGTGTGAAATTTTTTTTTGGTGCCCCTACGTATTGCATCCATGGAGCTAAGTGTTGATGTTGATGTCAGGGTTGCTAGTTTATTGTGTATGCAGACTGCATATTCCTCATGGCTACTCATAAGATATGGTATTATCTTTTGTCAGGGACTGATTTTTTTAAAATTGTCACTGATGTATGTTTTTAAGGCAGGTTCAGAAAATATAACTGGTAACAATTTTACGCTGAGAGGTTTAAGTCCCGTGATGAAACCCCCTTAATTGATTGTTTACTTAAATAGCCCTTGTGTTTAGTCTAAACCCTAAGAGTCTAGAGTATTCGACGAGGGACCGTCGAAAAATTGGGGGTGTGATGTGTAATAGTCTGGCGCGATACATGATGATTGATGATGTTACCAATACCAGCATCCCTTGCAGTGCCCTGGGGTACGATGGGAAGCCGCTCTGGAAGTGAGGATAAATAGAGGCGCGTGTCAGTTTCCCGGTCTCTCCAAACCAGACAACCGTGGCCGAAGGAGCGATTATGTAGATCGCTGTAGTATAGAATAGGGAGGCTTTAACCAGCCCTCCCCAGTCACTGGACCAGAGCAGGGAGTCACAAATGCCTCTAGATTTAACCATGACTGGCTTGTGTGGCCCACACACGAGGACCGAGGAAATCCATCAAAATAACTGGCAATTTGTAAGCCCACTCTTGGTGAGTTAAATTTATTTAGATAGCTTAATTAAAGATAGGATAGTGGTGCCTTTGCTAGTTTCCAACTGGAAGCTCCAAACTTAACATCCACAGGTTTGAGGTACAATTCGGTGTAGTTCGGTTTATAGTGTTACCTAGAATGAGGAAATCTTCTGTTCCTGAGTGAATAAAATTAGTATTTATTTTCACAAGTAAAATGGCGACGATCGGCAGAATGACAACAACATGGGTTTCGCCTCAATTAGTAACTGTAAAAGTGCTACTCTGCAGATTGGCAGGGATGTAGTAAGAAAATACCAGGGGTATTCAGTGACGATGCAGGAGAAAGGTTGTTCTCATACGATGGTAGTGACCCCTGGCCATGTTTGTGGTTTGTAGAGCAAACTTGAGCCCCGGCTCTGGTTAATGTCGTAGGCCACTCACATCCCCCTTCGTATACCTGTTTATGCGTGTTTATGCCACTATATCTCTGCTGTTAGGGTTATAGTTTTGTTACTCGTTATGTTATGGTTTTTCGCTGTATCTGGTCCCAGTCGACTTATGTGATGCGGGTGTCTTGTGTGGGTATTGAGGGTGCCCTTCGACTCAACTGAACATGATTGAGGTCTCACTGTCATTTAGAGACCGCCCCTGTAGTTAGTACTAGGCAGCAGTTATCTCTGTGGGATTTCAGATTCCCATTTCTGTATGTACCAACTGTCCATGAGTCCTGAGATGATTACAATAGAGAGTCCATACCTGCTGTTACCGTTGTTGTTTACGTTGAGGCTCTGTTGTTGCCATGTCCTTGTTGGTTTGTGGAGATGGGTACCTAGTCATGTGCGTAGCGATGTTAGGCAGCAGTGATTACTGTGGGAACATAGGTTCCCATTTCTGTATATGTCAGTTATGTGACATGTCAAGATGCCTGTTTGTCCCTAAACCATGCAGTTCTGTCAATAAAAACCTAATTTTGTTGTTCTTAATTTGTTTTGTTTAGTCTGTAGTTTGTTGTGTAAACTCATTGATCCTGTTACAGTCCAGCAGTGTAATCTTCTGTTTGGGGTGTACAACAGTACATCCCCCGCCCTAAGAACTCCTGGAATCTTCTGTCTAATTCTACCCCTTTTCTTGTTAACAGAGGAGGATATACACAGTGCTCTTTCTCTAGTTCTCCTTATTGTCCTTTTCTTCTCTGGCCCATTAAAAAGTCAGTGTTGCGCTTCTTTGTCTTTGAGCACTTAAGTATAGGAAATTACATCATCTTCCTGTCCTTGATATTCCACCTCCTATGACAAACACATTGACATGCCCGAAGAAACAAAGTAAAGGGCCATTTTCCAGTTATTGAGGCACGTATTGTGTATATGGCGCTATCCTCATATTTTATAGTACAATTGGCACTGGATGAGTGATGTGATCAATAGCACGCCATCCGTCTTTACAGCTCAGAACATTTTCTGGTATCCATTTCAAGTTGCATCGACCCTATTTAAAACATCCTTGGAGATTTGAAGATATGATTACCAGACCAGGAGGTAAGCGAACTGTTATGCTGCCGTGGCTTCCATGACCGAAGAGTTATCATGTGCCCTGCCAAATGGCGTAGGTGTCCACGAATCTCAACAGATCTCGGTTCCTGGTGTTGTGGATCAATTCAACTGAATCCCCGATGCCAGCTTCCCAGTCCATCCAGCATCATTATTCCTGTTTTGCCAATAGTACCCTTATGACGATCTGGTGTCACTTGTTGCTCCTGACAGTTCACAAGCTGTCCTAGGACATCCATTAACATAGTTCAATGTCTTCCAAAGCTCATAAGCGGGCACTATCCAGCTGTTTATACTTAACCTCGGCACCGCAAGATACAAGAGGAACATGCAAAGATGAAGATGAATGTCTTCCAAATGTGACTTGCATAATTTGTTGGAAAGACAAACTGTAGTTTCCCTTTTACTTCCACATCAAAACTGGAATCTTTTATCTTTCCCCGACTGCCATGATAAGCTGGCTCTGTGGCGAAGGTTTTACGGGCGCAATTCTAATCCCGCATACCGCGTTCGAAACATAGCTGCGGGCGATTTGGCAGCAGACCGCCTTGCTTTGATTTTCATACAATGGTATGAGTTCCGGTCGTTCAGAAAGCAATGGTGAACTACTGAATGTAAACCTGGCAAGAAATTACAACATCCCAAAAATAATGGGGTTGATTATAAATTTCCTGTAAAGGATATGCAACTAACAGTATAGTATTTCTCATGTTATTTCAACTTTCTCAAGGGCCCCTTATCAGTTGATAAGTCTTGAGGAAGTAACCTCTATGGCTTCCAGTCGATTCCAATACCTCTACAAGTCACATTTGGTGGTCTGTGTGTCGACGTTACGTGTACTTTTCAGTTTTAAGTTGATGTGGAGTAATGGGTTTAGAATGACTAGTAAGTCATGAGCTGAAACTAACTCCCACAGAAACAATGCTGTAAAAGGCGTTTTATGAGCAGGTAGACTAAGAGTTAAAGAAAGCTCTGGATAGGAAATCCTCGTCTTGAGATAAAGAAAGGGGTTTACCACGTGACACATTGTTGACCAGAATATAGGAGAGTATGAAGACGTGTACAGCTGAAGCCAGGAGTCCAGAGCGAACAGTTAGTGAAGCTTGAATAGCACGCCTCAAAACCAGTCCAGGGACTGATCAACCTGGTGATTGTGTTGATAATAATGATGTTGCTGTTTTTATGATAATGATGGCGTTAATGCTGTGTTGAGAATGATTATGTTGTGTTGATAATGATTTCAATTACGAGTAATAGAATTCAATATTTGAAGTAATTTGTAGTAGTTGACTATTGATCGGGTCCGGATGGAATAACCACAGAAGCTATTCAGGTATGTGGGAAAATAGGAGTTAAGTGGCTGACAAGACATTTTAATATAGCGTGGGAAGAAAGAAAAGTCCCAGATGATTGGCAACAGGCAATAATAGTACTAATATGGACAACGAAAGGCAATATGAGAGAGTGCGAAACATACAAAGGTATATCCTTCTGATTCATATAGGGAAAAAGTACGCAAAACTATTGGAACAAAGAGCTAGACCCATAGGTGAACAACAGTTCAGCGAAGTACAATTTGGTTTCGGGAAAGGTAAAAGTTGCACTGATGCACTATTCATACTTAGACAAATATGTGTTAAAACTATGGAATATAGTGATCAGCAGAATATAATGTTTGTAGATCAGGAAAAGGCTTTCGATAGAGAAAACATAAAAATTATGGACCATCCCTGAAGACTACGGGATAAAACGATAATTGCTAGAAAACATCATAGCCATGTACCACTCAAGCCAAAGTGCAATAAGAACACAAGAAGGAATATCAGACATGTTCACAGTCAATACAGGAGTGAGGCAGGGATGTATGTTCTCTCCTCTGCTATTTAATAGCTATATGGACATAACATCAAAAAAAAAAAAAAAAAAAGCAAACCTTTACAGTTCAGAAAATTTTGAACACTTTACTTCAGATGAAAGAACTGGATCCATATGGAATAAATGAACTTCTATTTGCAGACGATCAGTGCTTGTTTTATAACGACGAGGGCAGTCTGAAAAATCATATTAATAATCTAAGTTCAACATGCAGCACATATATAAATTGAGTATAAATACAGCCAAACCGAAGTAATGCATGTTAGCAGATCTCCTGATCCACTAAGTATATAGATAAATAGCACATCTCTGAAACAAGTTAAAGAATTCAAACATCTTAGGAGTATGATCACAGAGGATAGCAGATTAGATAGAGAAATAGAGATCAGATGTCAAAAAGCAAGTGCACCTACATATCAACTATCACCCATACTGAAACATCCAAACAATGCTTGTCCATGGGACATAATTTACACCGCATGGTAATTTATGTATATCCCATCCCATCCGTCCCATGGGTCATTTCCCAAGGGAATAACATTCCCATGGCCAAGCCTGGCAGGCGTGTCCATGGGACATGTTTTTCTGTCCCATCCAATGGTAATTTATGCCTGTCCCATCCCATCCCATCCCATGGGACCTTTCCCTTGGGATTCCCATGGCCAAGCCTGCCAAACATACTCATGTCCGCAATAGACATAATAAACAGCATATTCACACCAAACTTATGCTACGAATCTCAAACTTGGACTTTATCCAAATCACACTTACGCAATATCGACACCTGTGAGATGAGATGCCTGAGAAGAGCTGCCAACTTAACAATCCGAGACCGAGTAAGAAATGCTATTGTCAGACAGACAGTGGGATCAACACATTGTGCCACACTTATCGAAAGACAAGATTAAATGGTTTTGCCATCTCGTTAGAATAACACCAACTATCAGCTTTAGCCCTACATTAAAGATCATCTGTGACGAGGCAAGAGGACGCCCGAGAAGAAAATGGACTGACGACATCAAAGACATTGTACAATCCACACGGAATGACACTATACAGTGCCACCCATCGGGAACTGGAACGCCAATTATTCCTCCCAACGGCGCTTGACGGCAAAAGTGGAAGATGATGATGATGATAATGATGACTGACACAGTTGATTGTGAGCAGACATTGTTAGATTAATGTAGGCAGACAGTGCTATTTCATTATAGACATACAGTGGTAGTTGATTATAGATAGACATTGTTAGTTGACTGTAGGCAGACACAATCAATTTATTGTGAGCAGACAGTGATAGTTGATTGTAGGCACACTGTGATCATTGTGAGCAGACAATGTTAGTTGATTGTAAGCAGAGAGTGGTAGTTAATTATAGGCGCATAATATTAGTTGACTGTAAGAAGACAGTTTTATTTGATTGTAAGCAGACAGTGTTGATTGATTATAGGCAGACAGTTTGTAAAATGTAAAAAAATAAATAAAATCCTAGACATGTGACTCACATATGTGCAGCTTTTACCGTTAGATATTATCTCAACATTAACATAATCCGTGTGTCTGCCCTTAGAAACTCACCGGTGGCACCTGCGGCTATCCCGGGTAAACTTTACGCCCAACCGGTAAGCAAAAAGGGTAGACGTGTTTGCTGAAAGGACAGGTCTGGCAGAGACGTTGACGTCAATATACAGAGTGGCTGGCAGTCGTGAAGATAATATTAGCACCCGATACCATAAACATTACTTACCACATTTTCTTTCAGACAATGCATTTTCGTTTGCTTTTTCCTTTGCCCCCGCTGAAGATGTGTCGCCGGGGCGTCCTCCCTTGTTTGTGATGATTGTCAATCAAAGCTGAACCTCCCCACCTTTTGTTTTTCTTAAGATCCATTGCATCTTCACAGCTCATGGACGTACCGTAAACCGAGACAGCCAATTCCCGTGTTATTAGCAAACACACAAACATGTCAAAATAAGGATAGAACAATGCCACGATTACATTACTCGCGATGCCCTGCACATTCCTAACAATGGAAGGGGGAGGCAATAGACATATCTTTCGACCACCATTTATGAATGGGAGAAAAATCAAAACAAAAATAAACAGGAATAAAACAGAAAAACGCATCTTCAGGCCCCACCCAAAAGAAACATTAAGTATTGAGGGAAATAACATTTTTCCCATGGCATATTAACATATTACGTTTTGTTTATTCGCTTCTCATGTGTCTTAGTTCTACATGCGATGGAAATATCCGCCTTACTAATTTGTCTGGGATATTACAGAAAATCAGCTTTCCTGGTCTTGGGAATGTACATATTATGATGATCATTTTCCCATAGGCATTCTGTTGTAGGTTGTTGACAATTTAGTACCTAAAACCCGTGGAGTAAACAATACCAAACTAGGCCTGACCTCTGCCAATCTACATGTACTGTGCTGAGTCATGACGCGGTTACATCCTAATTTGCCTGTCGTCTTATATTAAATTCCAATACTGGCTTTGATCGTTGGTTTCCTATCTTTCAGAGCCCATCAAACAAAACGTAATTTGTTAATATGCCATGGAAATTCTGTTGTTTTCCTCTAACATTTATGTTTCTTGTGTGTGAGGCCTGAAGAGGTGCTCTGTAACACAGATACTATGAAGATGGTATTTTGGCATTAAGTCCGAGGGAACGCTTCCACACCAACCTCTCTCTGATTCACCCTTTTGGGGTGTAAAACAACCTGAACATCAACACATCGAACTCAAGAGTGAAAAACTGTGCCTTCCAGAGGATACATCAAGCAAGCATGATGATACTCATCGCGTTGTCCAACTGCTGGGCGGTTTTGTGGCACCAGAGTAAATTTTTTAATATTGGCCCCTGCCTTCAGCTGCTAATTTCAGTGTTGCATCTGTCTTCAGTGATGTGTCTCTCTACACCCGGACAGCATGTATGATTATTGGTGCCAGAAAGGTTGCCCTCCATGACTTTCTATAACGGACGTTCGTTCTATAAGTTATAACCAAGTTACATATTTCCTTTTCGCTCTTCATTCCACTAACCATTGCACGGAGTTATGAACCTGAAAATACAGCGCAAACCGCTAAAGACGATCTCGGGTGTGGCTAATGTCTGGCCTTTCCTCGGAGAACTGAGTGTTGTCAGATCCCCAGGTCACCTCTTGCTACACTGTTCTCTCTAGGTTATGATGATTTACATGTTCTTCCACAATATACACATGATTCCAAAGGACACTCACCAGGTCTGCCTAATCGTAAAGAGTTGATAGTCATATGCTTGCATGGGGTATAAAAATCGGGCATACAAAAGGACTTCTAGGAGTGAAAGATAATTCTTGTTGTACTCTGAGAATGTTAACATTTCTACGATTAGTCACCGTATGAAGTATGCTGGAGCCAATACAAAAACACAGGTATAATTAATAAACGGATAAGTTTATTCTTATGTATCAGGTTGGTGTCAGGTCTTAGATATGACTGAGCTACCGTATGACAGTAGACGGTACTACCTGCTTTCTGTTAGCGCCGAACGTTGGGCGGCTCTTACCAAACCCGACACCCCACATTGTGCCAACGGCTTCGGGCGGAAGAGCGCAACTGGGAGGGTACAAGCCTTACCCTGGTGCGAGGAAATGCAACCTAAAGACAAAATGTCATGGCAGGGCAGACCAGGCCCTAAGCCTTGGTTGGCGGCTGGTCTAGGATCGAAGCTCCGACAGGCGGACAGTTAGAGCATTGCTTTGCTGATCCGGCAGCTTCTGCAGCTTGTCTTGTTTCAGATGTATAGGTGTTACCTTTCCTCTGGAGTGAACTAGGCAGGCCGAGAGAGGGATCATGCTGCATGGGCAACACATGATCTCTATATTTTACCCCAGGCTTTGTGCTATGGAGAGGCAATAACTCCATCCCTGGTCTTAACCGGTCTCGGAATCAAAGCGAGAGGCAACTGTTACGGGTTATAAGTCCTTGTCAGTTGGCGTAGACATGGGGAGCCACGCGTTGCCTCTGACGGTGGGAGACACCTACAGGTGTCACTGATCAGCTACCGCCAGCCTCAAGCTGGGCAGCCCCCGGCCAATTGGGTGCTGATCCGCCACAGCCTGTCCTGCTTCAATGGGTGCTTGGGCTAGGACAAAATGAATCGCAGGCTGTAAAACCAATACACCCGGTACTAATAAAAAGAAAAATAGAAACCTCAAGCTACGGCTTGCAACCTGGAACGCGAGAACCATGTGTCCAGGATTTTTCACTGACTTGACCAATGTTGACGATGTGAGAAAAACGGCTGTGATTGATGCCAAATTCAATCGTCTTAACATTGATATTGCTGGCCTGCAGGAGACTCGCCTCGCTGAGGAAGGGTCACTCAGGGAAAACAATTACACCTTTGTTTGTTTTTTTTTTGGAAGGGTAGAGAGCAGGCAGAATAAAGGCAACACGGTGTGTGCTTTGCAGTGAAGAATTCGCTACTGAGAATGATTGAAATTCCAGCAGGAGGAAATGAAAGACTATTATCCCTGCGCTTGACAACCTCTTGTGGTTTTGTCACCATTATTACTGCATATGCACCGACTCTAGATTCCTCTGATGATTGAAGGATCCGCTCTATGAGGAGTTAGACTCCGTGATCAAGGCAGTTCCAAAATCCGACTACAATGATCGTGTGGGCAAGGACTCGAGTTCATGGCCAGCAACATCGGTCGCATGAATGAAAATTGGCAAAGGCTGCTGGAGCATTGCACCAGAAATGACCTATGTATTACAAACTCCTTTGTTTAAAACAAACGTGCATAAGGTCACATGGAAACATCCAAGATCCGGCCATTGGCACCAGCTGGACTTCATCATCACACGGAGACAACATGTGAACCATATATCATTGACTCGAAGTTACCACAGTGCTGACTGTGATACGGATCATTCTTTGGTTGTTGCAAAGGTTAGACTGAGACCAAAGAGAATCTACACAGCTAAACACAAATCTAGCCCCAGGATTAATATTATTAACACTCACGATCCTGAAAAGTGCTTTCAGTTTCAACAGCATCTCGAAGACGCTTTCACCAATACACAAGAAAATTGTACAGTAAGTGAAAAGTGGGGTCAACTTAAAGAAACTCTTTATAAAACTGCCGTAAGGGTTTACGGCACTGTGGATCATAAGAGGCAGGATTGGTTTGCGGCAAACAGCCAGACTCTGCAGCCCTTGATTGATAAGAAGAAGATATCTCTCTTAAGTAACACTCCGAGTGAGTTAAAGCAAGCTAGGAAGGATGTGCAAAAGGCTGCCAGGCAGTGTGCAAATGATTACTGGATCAAGTTATGTGAGTCCATTCAAATCGCAAGTGATAAGGGAAACATCAGAAGCATGTATGAAGGAATACAGAAAGCCTGTGGTCCAATGATCAAAAGAAGTGCACCATTGAAAACCTTGACGGAGAAATCATAACCGATAAGAAACAGCAGATAGACAGATGGGTAGAGCACTATTTGGAGCTTTACTCAAGTGAGACCAAACTAGCGGATGATGCCCTCAACGCCATAGAGGCTCTACCAACTCTTGACCATCTGGACACACTTCCCACTGTAACATGAAGAAGTTAAAGTGCGCTATAAATGAACTTGCATCTGGCAAGGCTCCAGGTACGGATGGGATTCCAATAGAGGTTATCAGGAGTGGGCAAGACACACTCACTCTACAGATCCACCAGCTAATAGAGCTATGCTGGCGAGAAGGACAAGTCCCACATAATTTCAAAGATTAAAGCACCATAACACTGTGTTGTTTGTCCATCAAGAATGATGATGACCATTCATTTCATCCAGTGGGGTTGAAGGTGTGGAGCCGTGGGTTCTAAGATGGCTGATAAGGCCTATTTTGGCTCGAAATGTTCTTTGACAATGTGGACAAAGAATGCTTGACGTCTCTGGAGGAGGATTTCCTGCAGTGGTTTTTCTGTCCTGCCTTTTCTTCACAGCTCTTGCAGTCCTGGTTGCCTCACATATAACTGCACCTTTGCGCAATGATGCACGCCACGAATTTCGGTCTCTGGCTGCAGCCTCCCAGGTGTCATGATGAATTCCAAAAGCATTCAGTGAAATTTTCAGAGTGTCTTTAAAACGTTTCCTCTGGCCACCTTGGGAGCGTTTACCACAACGCAGTTCGCTGTAAAAAATTCGTTTAGGGAGCCTGTGATCTGGCATGCGAGTCAAGCGACCAGCCAGCGAATCTGATTCTTCATCAGTAGAGTGTGGATACTGGGCATGGATGCTCTTTCTAGGACTTCAGTATCTGGAATCTTGTCTTGCCATTTAATCTTCAGTAGCTTCCTAAGGCAGACTGTGTGGAAGTGGTTTAATTTCCTAGCGTGTCGCTGATAAACAGTCCAGGTTTCACAAGCATATAGCAGTGTGGATAATACAACTGCTTTGTAGACTTTTAGCTTTGTTTGCAGGCTTATTCCAGTTCTGTCCCATACATTCTTGTACAGTCTGCCAAAGGCTGCACTGGCCTTGGAGATTCTTGCATTCACTTCGTCATCGATTGTGGCAGCTTGTGACACGGTGCTGCCAAGATAGGTAAATTTGTCCACAACACTTAGTCTATGATCATTCACTTTGATATTCGGCACAGTGTGATTATTCCCTGGAGCTGGCTGGTACATAACTACAGTCTTCTCCAAGTTGATATTGAGCCCAAAGTTGGCACAGGCATGTGAGAAAGCTGAAACGTTATGTTGCATGTCCGCCTCTGAGTTGGCGTATAGAGCGCAATCATCAGCAAACAGGAGCTCTCTGACTGTGCCACTGTTAATTTTGGTTTTAGCTTTCAGCCTTCTGAGATTGAATAACTTTCCATCCATACGGTAGTTGATGTCTATTCCAATGTCGTCGTTCTCGAAGGCATTCATCAACATGGCTGAAAACATGAGGCTGAACAGTGTTGGTGCCAGGACACATCCTTGCTTCACTCCATTGGTGACAGGAAAGGGTTCAGACAGCTCACCATTTTCCTGTACTCTTGCCTGCATGCCGTCATGAAATAGCCGCACTATTTGGACAAACTTTCGTGGACAGCCATATTTTGCCATAATCTTCCACAGTCCTTCTCTGCTGACTGTATCAAAAGCCTTGGTAAGGTCAATGAAAGTGGAGAACACTTCACAGTTCTGTTCCTGACATTTCTCTTGCAGCTGCCACTGTACAAGAACAAGGGCGATCGGAGCGACTGCAACAACTATAGGGGTGTCTCACTTTTGTGTATTGTTGGAAAAGTGTTTGCCAGAATTGTTCTGCGAAGACTTCAAGTCCCAGGAGACCAAGTCTACCCCGAATCACAGTGTGGCTTTCGACAGAACCGGTCTACCGTTGATATGATATTCTCATTTCGACACATGCAAGAAAAATGCTGTGAACAGCATCAACCACTGTTTATTGCCTTCATCGACCTCACAAAGGCATTTCATTTGGTCAGTCGTGAGGATCTGTTCAAGGCACTAAAGAAGATTGGCTGCCCACCAACTCTTCTGTCTATTGTGGAATCGTTCCACACAGGCATGAGGGGTATAATCAAGTTTTATGGTGCAACTTCTGAAGAGTTTGAAATCAAGAGTGGAGTTAAGCAAGGTTGTGCACTAGCTCCCACCCTCTCTGGAATATACTTTTCACTTCTACTGAAATATGCCTTTCGTGATCAGGATGGTGGTATATACATTCACTCACGCTCAGATGGCGGCCTCTACAATGCTCAGAGATTGAAGGCCAAGACCAAGATTAGGAGGGTACTGATCAGAGAGTTGCTTTTTGCAGATGATGCTGCAGTTACGACCCACTCTGAGGAAGAATTACAATGTCTACTATCTGCATTCTCCAATGCTTGTTCTGAATTTTGTTTAACAACTGGCAAAACAGAAGACACAGATTATGTCACAAGGTGCACATGGGGTACCATCAATCTTTATTGATGACGCCGAACTAGAGGTGTTAGACCGTTTTACATATCTAGGATCAGTGGTAAATAGCAAATTATCCCTAGATCAGGAAATCAACATCCGGATTGGTTAGGCAGCAACAACAATGAACAGGCTAACAAAAAGAGTCTGGTAGAACAGGAAGCTTACTGCCAAAACAAAAGTCCTTGTCTATCAAGCCTGTGTCCTTAGTACTCTTCTTTATGGCAGTGAAACCCGGACAACTTACTCACACCAAGAGAAACGTTTAACAGCTTTCATATGCGGTGTCTGCGAAGAATTCTTGGTATTAAGTGGCAAGACAAAATCACAAATACTGAAGTATTGGAAAGATCAGGTTATGTGACGGTTTATTCCATGCTCAGTCTTCGTAGACTTAGATGAAAAGGACATCTTAGGAGGATGGATGATGGTAGAATACCAAAGGACATCTTTTTTGGTGAATTACAGATGGGTAAGAGATCTCAGGGTCGGCCTCTACTACGATACATAAATGTGTGTAAGCGAGACATAATTGATACAGGCATTGATAATGCACAGTGGGAGCAAGTCGCCGCTGAACGTGTTGCATGGAGGGCAAACATCAGAAATGGAATAAATACAATGGAGAAAATTATTGCAGATAAGTCACACACCGAGCGTGTGTGACGTAAGATGGTGCATGATGGTGGAAATTATCACGTGTTCACATGCACCCACTGTGAACGAACATTTACAGCGCGAATTATCAGTCACATTCGGTACCGCCATGGGTAAAAGTTATTATGCCTTTTTGAAGCACAAACTATCGTCTGTCAAGACGCAAGGTGCCAATGAATGTATCAGGTTTCTATCCCTAAAATTGTTACTTCTAGTTTTATAAACGTTTGTTTCAACAAGAACGAATATAGTAACAGCGTGATACAGACACAGGTAGTGTACCATGCACAGTGCAGAATGTGGCTTAGATATTAACATCCAAAAAACAAAATCTATGATAATTAGCAGTGAAAATTAACGGTCATCAATGAACATCACAGTAAACGGACAGGTACTAGAACAAGTAACAAGTTTCTCCTATCATGGACACTATAATAGCAGATTATGGCAGAAGTTAAATAGACATCAAAAAGAGAATAGGAATGGCCAAAAATGCTTTTAACGGCATGAAATCAGTATTAACATCTAGAAAGATTAATAACGCATTAAAAATGAGAATTGTCAAATGCTACGTATATTCAAAGCTACTGTATGGCGTGGAAGCCTGGACATTGAACAAGCAACTAGAAAGTTGCATAAAAGCCTTGGAGATGTGGATATACAGACGAATATCTCGTATTTCATGGAAACAAAAACAATCAAATGCAGAGGTTCTAGTAAAACTGGGAGTGAAGAGAGAGTTGATGAAAGAAATAAAGAGGAGGCAAGTGTAATATTTCGGCCACGTTAAAAAACATTATACTCTTATAAAAACCATACTGGAAGGCAAGGTTGAAGGCAAGCGAGCAAGAGGTAGACAACGATACAATTGGGAAAATAGCATCAAGAGATGGACGAGCATCAGCCTGACAGAATGCACAATCAAGGCGAGAGACAGACAGTGTTGGAGATCCATTGCAGCTAACCTTCACCGTGGAGACGGCACCTGATTGATGATTGATGAATGTATCATTTGGGATAAAGTCGACTGGTGTAACATCTTGATCGGACATACCGAGGAGAGAATTGTATTTGGGATGAAGTCGACTAGTGTAACAACTTGATGAGGCATACAGGGGATAGAATAGTATCTGGGATAAAGTACGTTAGGTAACAACTCGTTGGACATACAATAGGGGAAAGGTAGGTAACAACTTGTTGGGACATACGGAGAGAATAGTATCTTGGATAAAGTACGTTAGGTAACAACTTGATGGGACATATCGAGGAGCGAATAGTATCTGGGATAAAGTATATTAAGTAACAACTTGATGGGTTTCTGAAAACATAGGGTTAACACCATATACACAGTAAACCTTAAGGCCTGAAAAGGGGCCCTGTACGAGGGTAAGCTAATAAGTAAGACACAAATGGCTGTAGAAAAAATAACTAACTAGATAACAACTTGAAACCAGTTTATTTTTATACATACATTGTCCCTTTATTTATCTACATAATTTCCACCAACATTGATGCACTTATCCCATCGTTTTATCAGTCCTCCCAAACCGGCTGCATAGAACTGCGTGCTTTGTTTTCATTTACCGGCCATGCCTTAGAATTGTGTGACTTACTTATTGACTCGCCCGCGTAACTTTTTCTACCCACCTATGCACCGCTTTACGGGACAAACATTTATCAGCATAAACACTGACAACCCACATTGGAGGGTAATATTTCGCGAATGACGCCGAAGTTGAATGTGAAGTGAAAACGTGGTTTAGAAAACAGAGCAAGCAGTTCTATGCCGCCGGTTTGGGAGGACTGATAATACGATGGGATAAGTGCATCAATGTTGGTGGAAATTACGTTAAGAAATAAAGTGACAATGTATGTATAAAAATAAACTGGTTTCAAGTTGTTATCATATTTAGTTATTTTTCTACAGTCATTTGTGACTTACTTATTAACTTACCCCTCCTACTTGCCTTTTGTGAGGACAGGGCAGCATCTGTGATCCACAACAGTTACCAAACCGTTTCTTTAATTTTAACCTGGTTTACATGTTCAGACATAGCATTAAAATAGTTTTATACACACAAAAGCCAAAATGGAAATAATCAACCCTTGAGACTAAATAAGAGGTGGTAAAATAAACAAAACATCTTACACAGAACAAGAACAAACTCTATGCACATTAAACATGTCTAAGACAGACAGCTGTTTTCATTACTCTTTCCGTCATGAAGCGTGTACCAGAGCCAGAAAAAATGAAACAAAACAGTAAATCCCCCGTAAAGAAATTACGATTTCCATCACTTGAATTATCAGCAACGTCTTGGCGGTGTCTTGAAGCGATAGTGTCATGTTGCAGAAGGATTTGACATCGCACAAGTCGAATGCGTTACTTGTGCGTGCATTTATAGAATGTTACAGGTTGTAACGTTGTGACAACATTGTGTACACATTAAAGCTTAATGTAGCACCATGACAGATACCGTTGTTTGGTTGAGAAAGGTTAGGTATTCATAAATTATGGGTCGATGTCAAGACTAGGTGGGATGGTCACTAACATGCCCAGACGATTCCCAGAGAATCTTTAACCTGATCTCCTACCTATATTGTGATAGCTACCTTAGAGGCCTACTGTTCTGGGCAAGAAAGAATCCCGTCAATGCTTGGGAATGAACGCAGACCCATGACTTGGTAACCTCGTGGAAATGGAAATGGTTCTAATCCACTACACCGCGGCTAGCTATGTTCACCCGTCGGGCTCTGTTTCATTGGCCAGTGGCGGGTGGGTCCAAACTTATTGGTTGCCACGACTAAAAGGTCATCAACATTTTTAATAGATTGGTTGCCACGACTAAAAGGTCATCAACATTTTAAATATAATGGTTGCCACGACTAAAAGGTCATCAACATTTTAAATATATTGGTTGCCACGACTAAAAGGTCATCAACATTTTAAATATAATGGTTGCCACGACTAAAAGGTCATCAACATTTTAAATATATTGGTTGCCACAACTAAAAGGCCATCAACATTTTAAATATATTGGTTGCCACGACTAAAAGGTCATCAACATTTTAAAGACATTGTGTCATGTTTGAGGTGTTCATAGGGCCCACAGGCCCTACTTGCCATTTGGGCAATCTGACAGTCTGGTCAGTCAAACATCGCAGGTCTTAATTTGTTGTTAGAATGTTGCACGGTGTTAAGCTAGAGGTCATTATGTCCACAAGACAAGTCTTACATGATTGTTAGAATATTACACAGTGTAAAACTAGGAGACATTATGTCCAAATGACAGGTCTTATATCATTGTTAGAATGTTACATAGTGTAATGATAGGAGACATTATGTCCACAAGGCATGTCTTATTTTATTGTAGGAATGATATGCGTTGTTAAGCTATGAACGTTGAGTTAGATTTTAGTGGTCAACCATGAGTCGCACACACGGCTCACAAAAGTGCTTGGACTTGCATTCAAGTAACACCATCCTCAGAATCATCATCATCCCCATCACCATCAGCACGTGTGCCATGCTGGTTATTATATGCGATCATGTTCCCCCACAAACATCCGCACTCAATGTACTTGATCAGTTCGACTGCTAATCGTTTTTCTGTCACACTGTCAACCCATTCAGCATGTTCTCCCTTCGTCGACCTCCATTTCTAACATGCTCCATCTTCTCGATTGTCACAACGTTCTCCATAACCGCTCTTCCTATAGCGGGTGAAAACCCATCAGTGTTATGTCCTTATGTGAGTGGCACCTTGCAGTCTTGACAGACCACAGTATGTGAATTTGAATTTGGCCTAAAATTCCATCTCACAATGCCTGGGCAGAGCTTCAGAGAAAAATCTGGTGCCCAAACGACATGTTCCCTCTCTTGCCTTGTTTGATGCAAAGGAATGGATAACCAATACATCTGGAATAAGGTAGGCTGCAGACGCTGTCGGCTCAGCGTCAAGCCTCAGAGACCTCGCCTCCACGAGCAAGAGGCGAGCGATGGCCAGACCCTATACCTTTGGGATTTGACTTAGAGGCTTTCAGCCAAATCCCGCAGGTAAGGGTCTTATACGCGCCCGAACCACTGGGCACGTGCACCTGTCAATCGCAAGTGTCTGGACCTGTGTAAGCGTGTACTACCGTCAGACTCCCTGTCTGACCCGTGCGGATCCCGCTACCCACGGAAATAGGCCCACCGGAGATATTGCTCGTCTGCTGCGAGCAAATCTTCCCTCCTGCAACTGTGCGGATCGCGCGAACAGCGAGAATAGGCCCGCCGGAGACTGAATAAGTAAAGAAACGATAAAAGTAGTATGTAGGCAATGCAATAATCTGTCTACATGAATGTACCTCATGTAGGACCAGATGCCATGCGATTTTTAGCATTCTACAAAGGAACTATGTTTCAGTAGCCTTTGTTTTATTGTTTACTGTTGTTTCCAAGACCTGATTTACAGACATGCAGTATTATATTCACATAAACCACACACTTAATTAGGGACGTTCATTTGAAACCCGTTCCAATTTCTTTATTACAGAAACATGAAAGAAACATTAACAGGTGTGGTAGAATAAAACAAAGCATTCATTTTGAATGAATTATGCACCATGGGTTGGTCAGAAGAAGTCGCGGTAGGCATTCAGGCAAGCATCCCATTGCTTACGTAGGCGGCGAATGCCGTCCGCAAAAAGGATTGTGGTTGCTCACTGAACCAAGTGTTTACCGCGTTCATTACGTCGCATCTGTGTGAAATCGTTGCCCCTTGAGAGCTTTTTTTTAGAGGTCCGAACAAATAAAAATCACACGGGGACAAATCAGGGCTATAGGCTGGATGTTGCAGAATTTCCCATTTCTTCCTTGCCAATGCTTACTGCACAATCTTTGCGACATGCGGACGAGCATTATTGTGCAACAAAATCACATCACGAGAAAGCATGCCGGGTCGTTTATTCTTGATGGCTTTTTGCAGCTTGTCTAATGTTTGCAAGTAGTGGGTAGAGTTGATGTTGACACCAGGCTTCTTTAAAGTCGGCCAATAATAGCCCTTCATGGTAAAAAAAATGCGCTCAGTATAACCTTATCAGTGGAAACCTGTAACTTGAATTTGTTTGGCTTTTGGTGATCCACCATGCTTCCATTGCATGCTCTCTCTTTTGCTGCTCGGCTCAAAGTGGTGACACTATGTATTATCGCCTGTCACTATGCGGAAGAGAAATGCATCACCCTCCACTCTGTAACGCTGCAAGTGGTTCAAACAGCATCCCATGCGTTCCTCTTTTTGGTGGTCGGTCAACATCCGTGGTACCCACTGTGAACACACCTTCCGATATTGCAGTTTCTTACGAACGACCTTGAATTGTCCCAATTGACACATCAAATGTTTTCGCTAGCGAATTACGCTTCGACAACGGTTCATCTGTACTGCTGCATCAATTTTGGCGATGGTTTTTTTTGTTGTTGTTGCAACAATATGCTCTTGACTCGGCCGTCGAATATCTATCGTGAACTGACGTCCTTTCCGCAACATTCGTGCCCAGTCTGTCACTGTTGTCTTCGACACACATTTGTTACCGTACGCTGCCTGCATTCTTCGATGAATGTCCACTGGTCGACATCCTTCAAATGAAAGAAACTGAATCACCGCTCTTTGAGCTACTTTGGACGGATTTTGGATCAACCCAGCCATTTTCTCAACGGTCAGAAACAGAACCTATGCATCATGGGACGATAAGCACTTGCTCTCTTATTCATTGGTCAGAACTTATCACGTGACTATGACATGATCATGTTCAACTACGCAATTATGCGCGGTGCTGCACGAACGGATTTCAAATGAACGCCTCTTATATTATACCTCAATACAACTTTGACAGTTAAATGTCTGCTTTTACATACATTTTTTGTCTCTCAAAATATTTCGCCCATAAATAGCTAGTGCACAGCTAACTTTGACATTCTGAAATGTTGGATGTCCAGTATCGGAGTGTCCATGTCTTCCGAGGTGGTTGTCAGATTGGCACGTGGCAGTGTCAGCCAGCGCGTAAAGACAAACAAGTGATCCTCATCTCAGCCCTTTCCGCTTGTACCTTGCTGTGTTGAGGTGAAGCATAAACAGTGGGAGAGTGCCCGTTAATGGGCTTCAGATATCGAGATTCCCATAGACCCTGTTATTCCCTCTGTCTATCGTTTACATTGTCGACATATTCTTCTGGTTCCATCATTACTTCGTCAGTTCGTACCCTAGTTAAATGACGGAACCATTTCACTTGCTGTTTTCTAACAAACACAAATTAATAATATATTAGTATTTAATGAAGCGTCCAGCAGCGTTAGGAAGAATCAAATTCGTCAGCTACAAAACATTTGCGCTCGTGATCTTTTACGTCTAACGTTATCAGCAAGTCAGTGTATATTTATTTAGACATGGATCTTCAAAGAAAACAGGTGTTATATCATTGCAAGGGATGAAGTGTTAAGCAAAATTGTCATAGCTAACACAAACAATAGCAAACAAAGCATTTCAAATACGGGGAGGATAGAATAACCTATCTAAGAGAAAAGTGGCAGCATAAATCTTTCATTGATACAACAACGATATTAAAATTACTGGCCGGATGTCAATGTTTCCCTACTGCTGAACGAATAAGTAACAACTGACATAAAAAGTACACTGTTCTACATTGTTTCCTTCCGAACATTACAAGATCAGTGAATATATTCTTACTACCCAACATTATGCCATCAGTGCACACGTTTTTCCTTTCAAATACCGTGCTCTCAGTGAATGCATTTTTGCACTAACATTGTGCTCTCAATGAATACATTCGTCTTATCAGAATTACGATGTCATTCAACACATTCTTCATATCAAAATTTTGATAGCAGTGAACACATTCACCCTGTGAACAATATGGTATCAACGAACATATTCTTCATATGAACAATATGACATCAATGAATACAGATTCTACATGTTTGGACAGATTATGTGAAAGACCTGTATAATGATAACAGAGAGGAACAGTATGCTATTAGATTTAATAATGAAGGACCAGAAATTTTAAAGATGGAGGTTCAAAATGTTCTTAAGCATATGAAAGCTGGCAAGGCCCCGGGTGGAGATAACATCACAACAGAAATGATTAAAGCTTTAGAAGAATTTGGACTAGAGCAAGTCACTAGACTGCTGAACACATTATATGATACTGGAGATATACCTTCTGAATTATGTAATTCTGTATTTATTGCAATCCCAAAGAAATCAGGAACCTTAGAATGTGATCAACATAGAACAATTAGTATAATGAGTCACATCACAAAGATTTTGTTACGAATTATCATGCAAAGAGTGAGGAAGAAAATACAACCTGAAATAGGGGAAGAACAATGTGGGTTTGTAGAAGGAAAGGGTACAGTAAATGCTGTGTATATGCTGCGAACAGTTATTGAACGTGCTTTAGAAGTAAACAAGGATATACATCTTTGCTTTATTGACTACACAAAGGGTTTTGATAGAGTTAGACATGTCAACATTGTGGATATGCTTGCAGATCTACAAATTGATGGGAAAGACACTAGACTTATAAAAACATATATTGGAAACAACAAGCTGCCATAAGGATTGATAATGAAGTAGGACAATATCAACCTATTAAGAGAGGTGTTAGGCAGGGATGTGTAATGTCTCCAGATCTTTTTTTCCCTATACAGTGAAAATATTTTCAGAAATGTAGAAGACCTAAATGGAATCAGCATTGGAGGACGAAACATAAATAACATTAGATATGCAGATGATACAGTATTGATTGCAGACAATGCACAGGATCTGCAACAATTAGTAGATGCTGTTGTTGCACACAGTGAGCAGCTGGGGTTGGAATTAAATTGTAGGAAGACACAGGTTATGGTCGTCACTAGGAAGCACGAAGCACCACAATGTAATATACAAGTAAATGGGAATATTCTTCAACAAGTGAATCGGTTCAATTATCTCGGAACAGTCATAACATCTGATGGCAGATGCCTTGAAGAGATTAGAACAAGAATCGCCATTGCGAAAGTAGCCTTTAGCAAGATGAAAAACATTCTGACCAATAAAATGATGTCAATTGAAACGAGAAAAAGAGTGTTGAGGGGATACATAGATCCTGTTCTTTTGTATGGATGTGAAACTTGGACAATGTGCAGTCAGGCTGAAAAACATCTGATGGCTGCAGAAATGTGGTTTCTGAGGAAAATGCAAAGAATACCATGGACAGATAGAAAAACCAATGACCAAGTACTACAAGAGACAAATGAAAATCGTAGATTGATTAGAGAAATTAGACGTAGACAGTCAAAATTTTGTGGACATGTTATGAGAAGAAATGGACTGGAGAACTTAGTGACAGCTGGCAAGATCGAAGGGAACAGACCAAGAGGAAGACCGAGAGGAAAATACCTGGATGGCTTGGCCACATGGCATGGACGAGACAGGAACACTGAGCTGATCCACGACTCTGGTGATCGAGTGAAATGGCGAATCATGACCGCCCACGCTTTCCGGTATGGCACATGATTGATTGATTGAACACATTTTCCTCTGAATATTATGACATCAATGAACGTATTCTTACTATCAACAATACGAAATCAATGGGCAGATTCTTCCTATGACCAATATACTATTAGTAAACACATTCTTCCGATGAATAATATTATATCATTAAGCCATTAAGCCATTAATCTTGTGATCAATATGATAATAATGAGCTTTTCTATTCCTACCAAAATTGTGCTGATATACACTCGGACAGTAATAACATACTATAAAATAAACAACTGAAACGACCGAAGTGAAATATTTACCATGACTTAAAAGTGTAACGAGAAGAGACAAATTCAGAAACAACAGTATCAGAGACGCCAGCAGAGACAAAACCAGTAAAAGTACAAAGAAGTCAGATAAAGATCCCCTGTCCTAGCAATGATACGCAATAAGTACTGTGCTAGTCCCATAATTTTAGATCAATACGAACTTGAAGGGCGATGTGGTCATTATAAAACTGGGTCTTTACTTCCACCATATCTGGTGCCATTGATAGACATAATAGAATGGGAAGCCCAGGTCAGATTAGGGGAATTCCTGCCTCGACGGGGATTCGATCACATTACCACCGTACAGGCAGACAAGCGTGCTGGTCAGTCTTCATTCTCTCTCTCTCTCTCTCTCTCTCTCTCTCTCTCTCTCTCTCTCTCTCTCTCTCTCTCTCTCTCTCTCTCTCTCTCTCTCTCTCTCGCTTGCCTCTTCAGCTGGTTAAACACATGCACACGAACACACAAACATATGTAATACAGTTACACCTCAAGCGTGGATCACATGTGGTCTAAGTCCTTTCTTAACCAAAGTAGAATGTTCAGCGCAGAGTTATTTCCAGAGCCAACAATATTACGAAAACCATTTCTACAGTTCTAACTTGATTATACTTTCAAGCTGACACATTTTGTGACATGATTGAAAAGCACAGCTGCTTACTCCGTTTTAGTAGTTTCCTTAAGTGATTTTTAATACCGCGGATAGTATTTACAGAATCGAAACACGGAAACGCGCGAGCCTTCGCACTCTAATCTTCCGTAGACAAAAATGCATGCTTCAGAGAAAGCCTGTAGCTGTAACTATAGCAAGTCCACAATATACCGTAGGGTGAAAGTATGCTTATTTTCTCATCACGGGGTCTTAATTGCCGTTTAGGACTATATAGTCGTAGGCTGGGCCAGTGTGAATGTCGATTATCGAAACATTAAGGTGAAAAGTATCATATGTGTGAGAGATAGGAACTGTCAGAAATGACATCAGTGATGTATTTTTGCGCGTCTGAAAGCTCTAGTCACTACTGGAATGAATGGCTTTCTCAAATACTATTGTAAGAGTTGCTGTAGCTGTTATGTAGGCAAACAAAAAGTCAAACAGAAAGTAAGAGAAATACAAACAACAGACAGCCAGGCAAATATAAAGTAAGAGGAATATTCACGAAGACAGGCAAGCAGATGGGTAGTTAAATGGGTATTTAAGTAAAGTAAATTGGTAGTAAAGTCGTATAGGCGATCAAGTGTTTGAATTCGCATTGAGGCGAATTGTTAAAATTGACCCCGGCTCCCAAGTCGACTCAGCATAGCATGGGTGCGAGGAAGTTTTTTGGGAAGTAAAGGCTACCGGTGAGATACTGGCCATGTAACCCACAGAGTGCCTATAAGTCTATACAAATATAAGCTTAGCACCATTTGCCAAATACGCATTAAGGCATTACAAGTCCTTTCATCATCATAATGTGCAATGCCGGTCAGCGTAGGCGGCCATGTTTCGCCATCTTACACGATCACCAGAGTCGTGGATCAATTCTATATTCATGTCCCAACCATGCAATGTGGTCAAGCCATCCATATATTTACTTCTCTGTCTCCCCAAGGTTCTTTGCCCCTCAGTCATGCATGTTGTCACCGAGTTCTCTATTTTATTTCATCTCATAACGTGGCCAACAAATTGACTGTCTACGTTTAATTTCTCTAATCAGTTTGCCGTTTTCATTTATTTCCTGTGAGTCTCCGCGGCGAAGTGGTCAAGCCGTCTGCCTGGCGCTCCGAAGATTGTTGGTTCGATTCCCGGCTACGTCTTTCAGTTCACGAGTTCATTTTTCTCGGAGACTCCTGGGAGTCGTCGCTGGAGCTACGAATGTCGTGTTTTGTGCTACGCTTTCCGCAAGCAGCCCTGATGAAAGAGATTGAGCCTTATGGGATAAAAATCGGTGCAATGAAGTCGATCCTCTCGACTTTTAAGACTTAAAAAAAGAGACTTAATTTGTTTCTTGTCGGACATGTTGATTGGTATTTATCTCTGTCCATGGTGTTTTATTTGCATTTTACTCTAAACCACATTTCCACTGCCACCAGATGTTTTTCAGCTTGCCTGCTTAATTTCCACGCTTCACATCCATATATAGGACGTGAAGGTGTTTCCAAGGCACCAGGGCCAGATTCTATACTGGCCAAGACCTACTAAAACGTCCTAGTCGTGCGTCCTGGGCAACAGGTCCCTTCGGGGTCCTGGCTAACGTAGTAAGATCGCTGATTCTTCCGAAGTCGGAGAGTATCTGCATGCACGGCGAGGAACCACCAGTCTGCACACAAATAAGCCAGACATGGGACAACGGGTACTCACTCAAAACTCAGGTCCTGTATGACATAACACTGATGTTGGACAATAGGATGTCTTCATCCGACATACAGGACTTCACGCTGGAGTTCACAGCCAGCGAACACAAGCAAGCAAGCAAGCAAGCAACATCCATATAAAAGTACTGGTTCTATGTAGCACTTCAACACTCTTCAATCAGTCCTTTTACCTGACCTTTCACATGTGGATGCTGTGTCGACGTGGGAGCCTAAGTCAATACATGAGAACATCTTTCAGAGGGGATTGAATCACATAACCACCAGACCAGGAGGAACGCCAGCTAGCCACTTTTCTACCACAGATTCCCGACATGTAGTAGATAAGTCAATAAGTTGATACTTAGGTAAGTACTAGATAAAAATGCCGGTAGTTGGGTAAATGTGTAGGTAGATAGGTTGAGCTGGTTGACTGGTTGTGTAACTGAAAGATTTGGCTTGCCTGTTCTTGCCCATATGTACCTTGTGTCTGGTGTTATGTTAAGAATGATATATTCGTATATCCCTGGAGGGCACACCTAGGCCACACTGTCAAAGAATGTAAGGCTTGCAATTGGTACCTGTGTACTCTTGCCGGCAGCTAGAAACAAAGGGTTCACTTCGTCATTGATCTAGTACACCAAACAGTATTATGTGCTTTAGTGTTTTTGAAATTATGTAGCTCTGTATTTGTTTCTTGCCTGTTAATTGTTATCTCTGTTTACTATTCTTCATGGAGAAACTGTTTACTTTCCTCTCGAATTGTTTAGATGATCTATTGCTGATAGGTCTCTGGCTCAAAATAAATATTGCGCAACCCATGTCAAGACATTCTGAGTTGTGATTCTTCGGTGTATGGGTGTGGTGCGATTGTGATATGAATACTCGGCACTCGACATACGCGATATCAGTTTTATTATTTCACACTTACAATCACCTTTATCTATTAGCTTATATTTTTCGCTGCTTCTGTCTTTTTTTTACATACCCTGTCACAAAGAAACATATGAAAACAGACATAGACAGATATACAGCAGGCAGGAGAGGAGGCAGATATAGCCATAAAAAGACATGTATACCTGCCAACGGTCGGACAAAAGACAGACAGACGTATAGATGGTAAGATAGGCAGACAGAACGAACGAACGCACTTTATTTTCAAAGGGTGACAAATTGGGCGCGCAGGCCCGTCTTACATTTGGCTTTCCAATCACTCATCTTTCATCCATTAATTATCTATTGTACGTTGAGCTTGACTCTAGTCCGACTTTGTGAAGACACATGAAGGGTGTAGCATAGGTGGGAGCGCAAGCGCAATTGAAATACCACTACTTTTATCGTTTCTTTACTTATTCAGTCTCTCGGTAGAGATTTGTTCGCAGCAGACGAGCATAATCTCCGGCGGGCCTATTCTCGCTGGTCGCGAGATCCGCACAGTGGAAGTATGGGAGATTTGCTTGCAAACAGACAGGAAATATCTCCTGCGGTAGCTATGGCGGGCCTATTCCCGCTGGTCGCGGGGACCGCTAAAAGTCAGGCGGGGAGTCTGACGATAGTGCACGCTTTCCACAGGTACGGACACTTGTGATGACAGATGTGCGCGCCCTCATGGTCCGGGCACGTACAAGGCCCTCACCTGTGGGACATGGCTGAACGCCTCTAAGCCGGGTCCCTTGGGTGTCAGGGTCTGGCCATAACTCGCCACCGGCTCGTGGTGGTGAGGTCTCGGTGGATTGACGCTGAGCCGCCAGCGTCTGCAGCCTACCTTGTGCCAGACGTATTGGTTACCCATTCCTCTGGAATACACAAGACTAGGCAGAGGGAGGGATCATGTCGTTTGGGCATCACATGATCTCTGAAGCTCTGCCCAGACATTGTGTTGGAATATTGGCCACATTTCACTCACATACTTTGGTCTGTCAAGACTGCAAGGTGTCTACTACATGTTACATTCACATAGAAAATAAAATCCTTGTCAAATGAATGTTGTGAACATAACCAATGCATACTATCATGTTATGAGGCGGGCAGACAGACAGGCAGGCAGGCAGGCAGGCAGAAAGACAGACAGACAGACAGACAGACAGACAGACAGACAGACAGATGGACGGATGGACGGACGGACTGATAGGTAGGTAGGTAGGTAGGTAGGTAGATAGATAGATAGATAGATAGATAGATAGATAGATAGAGAGCGAGAGAGAGAGAGAGAGAGAGAGAGAGAGAGAGAGAGAGAGAGAGAGAGAGAGAGAGAGAGAGAGAGAGAGAGCAAAATAAAACATTAGTAAGTAAGTATGTACATATATAGTTAATGATGTTTTATCTGAAGTTTGGGCTGGGGGAAAGGGTCTCAGTGGCTGAAGTTTTCAAACCACCTACCTCACTCTTCGAAGGCTGTGGGTTCGTTTTCCGGCTCAATCATTCTGTTCATGAGTGAAGTTTATATAAGACGTCCGTTGAGGAGGTGGAGTTGGGGGGGGGGGGGGTGGTCGCTGGAGCTACCGACTTCTTACTCTGTGCTACGCTATCAGCAGGAACCTATAACATATGAGACAGATGTCGGTACAGTGATGTATATTCTCTTTCACTTCTTTATAAACATTAACTTAATTATACGTGTATCTGTAATAATAATATTTTGAGCTAAAACCGGATAACCTGTCAAGACGTTTTCTTTTAATTCAAAATATTTCATTAAATAATTGTAATACAATTTAGTCACACATTTTTGTTGATGTTATGCTAAGTTATCTTATATTATTCAATATCGAACAACGCCACTGCCCGTTGGGCATTCTCATGCGTGCCCAATTCTCCGTTGCAGCAGCCATCCCCAAGGTTGTGTTGGATATTTAAAGTTGTCAAGTTCAGTACCTAGAGTAGCTAGTGGTTTTTTAAACAGATGTCTCTCCATAGTAGAAGTATATATGTTGTCTTATCACTACAATCTGGAGTCAGCAAAGATGAACATAGTTTGAAGCGATCAACTACCTGGGTTTACGGGTCTCTGCAGGTCGCATCCAACGGATCTGTTCTGACTGGCATTCGACCGCATCCGTGAGGCGAGCCTCACCTTCTCCACTACGTCTTTAATCTTCCTGCTGCAGTTGGCCTGCACGCTCCTTGAAGTTTAGCACATCCCACGCGTGGTGGAAGTGTGATGAGTGCTTTCATTTTTTTTTAAACAAGAAAATTATAGGATACTTCCCAGAAGGTAAAATAAAGGCAATTCATAAAATCCAAAGTCGGGATATAGAAGTACTCAGTAAGATACTGCAGCGAGTTTCTAAGAGGCATACACAGAGAAAGAGGGGGGAAAATAGAGTAAGACAGAGAAAACAATTATGCCAAACAACATGGAACTATGTGCGTTGACGGAGATTCATCAGCTGATATGCTAACAACAAATAGCAACCAAAAGTCCAGACTCACTTAGTGAATAGTCTCAGCGTCAGAGAGGCGATGTTTTCTTGTAATCATCTTCTGAATGTAAACATTCTTAAGTTCATGAAGTAGCGTAATAAATCCTTTCAATCGGAATAAACTAATCGCGTTGTCTTATGTGTCAATGTGACCACGGTCGTGTTTTACTCCATTAGATGTTGAACTTTCTTCTGCAGCATGCACCTCACGAGGTAGTGTGAAATATGCCAGACAATAAAAATACTGTTTTGACACCTCTCTCTCTTCCCCCTCCCCCCACCTGCCCCAAAGAATGAAATAGAAATATGTTACTACATTAAAGACACGTCGACTTTCATAGGCAGAGAGAGAGAGAGAGAAAGAGAGAGAGAGAGAGAGAGAGAGAGAGAGAGAGAGAGAGAGAGACGGCCCAGGGCAAACCAACAAGAGATTGGCAATGAAACAACTGGGTATATAATATCAAGAAGTGAACGAATAACATTCCTGTGATACTGTTCGTACATGGAGCTCTGCGGGCTATGTGTATTTCAGCCAAGATGTAGTTCACCTATTCATGTCATGCGATACGAAACTCTGCAGTCTGCACCTGACGCTATGTAGCTAAATATACCAGGCAATAAATGGTGCAACCTATTGTTGGTGGCTTCTGTGTTTACATTCACACAGGGACTAATACATGGTTGTGAATTTGAGAACAGATTCCGTCAGAGAGTAACACCGGAACTAGGTGTACAAATATGGCAGATCGAGTCACCCAACCGTAATGTTGAGACGGCGCTTCCGATAAGAAAATGTCACTAAAACATATTAAATAAAAGTTGATTGCATGCCATGTTACTGGACGTTGCAATCAATTCCAGTATTGTTTGGCCTGCTTGTGATTTTCTAGGCAAATTTACTTTCAGTAGTCTGTCATTGCTTTCTGAACGAACACACTCCTGCTCAAAATCAACGCAAGGAGGCTTGCTTCTAAACCGCCCACAGCTGATTGCGAGGCCGGCAAGCGGGATTGTGAAACGTGTTCGCTGCCCCAGGGCCACAGACACCGACAACACATAGAAGAATATGTTATTCTGGGCCTGTTGTGTGGTTAAAACAGGTGCTATATTATAGTGGTTAGTGCGCTTGCTTACCCAGAGAGCGGTACGAGTTTAATTCTCGGCATTGTCGGCATTTCACCCCCCCCCCCCCCCCACGCCCCAATCAGTGCGGCTCTAATGATTCGATTCAGAAACATAACATGACTACTGCAGGATGTCTAGAATTTTCTTGCATATTCTCAAGGTAGGACAGCTGGCGAGGAAGTGAACTTATCACTATATATATATATATATATATATATATATATATATATATATATATATATATATATATATATATATATATATATATATATATATATATATATATATTTTTTTTTTTTTTTTTTAAAGCATATCCTTTGCAGGTTTTTTAAAATCAACCTCAGATATTATTGCCCGTTTCTGATTTACTTCTCAATTTTACCATTTAGTATTTAGCCATTGCTTTCTTATCTAAAAGTCAACATTTCAGTCGGACAGATCTGAGTATGTAACGAACCAACTACACCGCCGTTAGAAGAGAAAGTTTAAACGCGTTAAATCTCTGAGCCACGCCGACCTCTATCGCGTGATACAGTGGCCTAAAATATGTGACGACACGCAAAAGACATACACAATTGGCAGTATAGTCAAACCTCGGTTTTCGTCGATTTTTTTCGGCGAAAAATGTGCATCGATTTTTGTCGATTGCCTCGTCTTTGTCCGATGTGCCAACATGACCTCGCTGCTAATTTTGCGACAACAAAGGGACCCACGAGTTTATTTGCTCAGTTTGGCGATGTTTTTAGTTGTGTGAGCATCTCTTGCTAATAATAAAATAGAGAGCCGCATTAAGATTGATGAAATCGTTCGCATGTACGGGAAGTCGTCATCCACGATAAATTTCATTGTGGCGATAAAGGAAGCAATAAAAGAGGCTAATGTAGCGAAAAACATGAATGTGCTAACGGAGCTAGAGATCGCAAACAATTGAAAATGTCGAACAGTTATTATTACTTTGGATAAATCAAAAACAGATAGATGACGATTATGTTTAGGAGGCAATCATATGTCAAAAGGTCAGTCTGTTGTCTCATTAAGGAAACGACTGAGACGAATGCTAGTGTACTTAGTGATTTAAAGGCCAACAGATTATGGTTTGAAAAATTCAAGAGGCACACTGGCGCACATCGTTTTACTAGGCATGGCGAAGGTGCGAGTTCGGACACGTCTGAGGCCGAAAATAGTATTAAACACTACTATTTATTCTCTACAAAATGTGTTTATGGTTTCTATTTTGGAGTGTCTAGAACGAGGTAATTGCATTTACGTTGATTCATATGGAAACAATTGCATCGGTTTTCGTTGGTTTCGGTTTTCGTCAACTGTTTTCGGGCGGATTATCGACGAAAACAAAGGTGTCACAAAGTGAATGTTGACTAAGTGACAGATAGAGTGGCTATGGTTGTGTCTAGGGTATGTCCTTGTAACAATGTGATGTTGAACAACAGATTAATCAAAATGCATCACCACCAAACACCAGTCAGTGAACAAGCGTTAATTTGCGCACATAATATTCCTTTAATTCTGAATTAACACAGACACATGTAACATATAAATCCAGGAACCATAATTCTCTAAGAATATATCTCCATCCCAATGGAACACGTCGAATAGCACTGCCTCTCAAGGCTACTAAAATATCGTTCCACACGCCAGGTATACTAGCCTCTCTCTAGGCCCGACTCAAAGTAACCCACTATGGGTCTCGAATTCCACTCACTATCCCTGGAACCCACAGTGCGGAGTTATCTTCAGAACTCCGTCACAATTCTTCACTTTCTCAGACCACGACCTTCTCCTGGTCCGGTCTAGACTCAACTCCCCCTCAGCTCGGAGTTCAAACATTAACTGCCCGTCAATCTTTGTCCCTCTCTTTTCAACAATTCTATCCCCCACAATGCCTCACACACAACACACAACCTCACTGCTCCAACTGTCTGTCTCACCAGCTGACCTCTTCTCAGCTCGCCACTTCAATTACTGTCCTCTCATTTACGCCCTCTGGGGGACCCACCATCCGCCCCATTTTATCTCGTGAACTGTTTATCTTGTACGGCCACTCACCTTAATGCCACTGAACACAGGCATGTGACACTACCCCACCCTCAAAAGAAAACATCGTTTTCAAATGATTGGAGACTCATACTTATCAAATATGTGACCCAGACACATTGCCTGGGTAGTCGTTAGTATAAATGCAACTTACTCTAGCTACCACACTTAATAATATATCAAATACTCATAGTAAACTCCCATAATCCCCACACATAAATACAACCATATTTCTATCTTTTGTATCAATGCATGAACTAATACATCACATAATAATAATAATACATCATAGAAAAGCATTATACTTATGTACCCACAGGTCTATTAATATCTTTAAGACGATACAAGCTATTTGTGTACCGACCATATATCAGGTGGTTCTTTTCTTGCATCAACCCACCTCTGATTCCTGTCGATGCTGTGTCTACCTTTCATGTACCCATGGCTCATGGTACCTCTACAATTACAACATCTGTTTGCTATCCCTAGGTCAGTAATGTCGCGAACACTCTTTTGACCTGACTCAACTTTCCTATCTGCATATTGTACTGTTACACTTGAGTCTCTGTTTAGTCTGAACTCTTTATTCAATCTTGGCCCATATATCTGGCACCCTTCTTTCTGCTGCATACGCCTTATGCCTATGTGCCCTGCACATGTACTATCCTGAGCTGTTCTAGTATATCGGTGTCTATGTGTTAACGGTAATACTACTTGCCCACATGCAGTTCCGCCATCTGAAAAGTGGCGAGTGAGAACATTGTTCTTCCTCTCGAAGCACCATCTACCTTTCTTTGACTGCCTATGTTCTACTCTCCTACACCCTTGGGAACATTTGTTCAGAGTAGTATCTTGTCTCTGGGAGTCACTAGCACTATATTTGGGATCCATTCTCATCTGCTCAGCTGTACTATCCTTGTCCTGAGTTCCTGTGTCTACTTCAAGTGCCTCTTCTACCTCAGCTATACTCTCTAATTTAGGTTCTCTTGTGGTAACTACCTCATTACTGCTTACACTATATTTTTGGTCCCAATAAACTACTTCCTCTTCTGTACACTCTTTAACTCCTATAACATTTCCTATGATGAGATCTGCCACTGGTGAGTCTAAAACACATGCTGTCACTCTTCCTGTTATGTATGGTGTTTTTACTGTTATCACGGCTATTGGGTAGAATTCTACTGTCCCATTAAATGTTATGGATCTAATCTTTTCCCCTGTATAATCCGAGGGTTGCACTAAACTCTTTCTCACCCCGATGGACGTACATCCGGAATCCCTAATTGTTAACGCTGGCCTATCATTAACAAACCCATGATGCATCTTCAGACTTCCTCCTTCATGCACTGCTGATCCTGCTTTAACTGTGTGACCACATATTAAGACTGGCTGACTGTCTTTTTCAAAAAGAGGTTTGCACCCACTACAATCTTCATTGTTCAGCGTCTCAATTACTTGTGCTGCATTTGAGTGCTCTGTTTCTCTCATCCTACATTGATGACTGACATGCCCGTTCCTTCCACATTTGAAACAAGTGATCTCCCTTTTACTGTTGTTCGTTGGTCCATCTGATGGTTGTGCATCACAATCTGCCATTTTGTGTCTCCAGCTCCCACAATTCCAACATCCGGCATAATTTGGACGTCTCTGGAAGTTCCCTCTTCTATATGGGTACCGTCCTACTCTACCAACATTGTTTCCTCGGAAACCATTATCTTGAAGTTCTTGTTGCTCACCTTTCTGTGCTGAATCCACACTTTTCGCCCTTGGTCTAATGACTGGATTCTGGTCCTGTTTAGTGTACGCTGCACAGACTATTTCCTCACTCATTAGTTTCCCTATAGAACTGTTAGGATGTGCAGTCATATAGTTTTGCCCTAACTGTGACATTGTGTCTATGTCCTTTGGCTTCCGTTCCTCAAAGAAAGCTACTAAGTTTGTATTGCATGATGATAACACTTTGTCTCTTAACACTAAATCCACTAATTTATTAAAATCTTTTCCTACCTCTGCCAGCTCCATCCACTTATTAAATGTATTCTTTACCGTGTTAACAAAATCTGTGAAATCTTGATTTGTCTCTGGCACTAACTGTCTAAACTTTGTTCTATATCCATGTTCCGTTAGTTGGAACTTTGTCAGCAAACGTTGACGTAAGATAGTGTAGTTGTTCCTTTCTTCTACAGGTAAATTAAACATTGTTTCTAGGGCCTTACCCGTTAAATACTCGCCCAGTCTAATTGCGTACTCGCTTTCTGGGATGCCTAATACCTTCACTGATGCTTCGAATCTCGAAAGATAGGCCTCAAGGCAATCCCGGTCCGTAAAATATGGCAGTTTTAATCTCTGTGACGACTGCGACGGTTTTCTACTTTCCTCACTTTGACCCTTCGATGCAAATTCTAACTTTTTAATAGCAATTTCCGCTTCCATCTTAATCTTCTCTTTCTCAATTTCCATTCTCATGTGTGTCTCTCTCTCTTCCTGTAGACGCTTGGCTTCCATTTCAGCCTGTCTTTGTTCTCTCTCAGCTAACTTTTCTTCCTGTAGACGCTTGTCTTCAGCTACCTTTTCTTCCTGCAGACGTTTTGCCTCGCGTTCATTATGCCTCTCCTCTCTTTCAATCTGTTTTGTTCTTTTGCTTCGGCATACTCCTGTAACTCTTTACCCTTCAGGCCTATTCGTTCACCTGCTTCAATATATTCCATTAAAGTAGGCATCTTGTACTTGTGGACACGTTGCTGTCTGTCAGCCAACTATAAATGTGACGACTCTGCTGTTAGTCTTTGTGTCACTTCCCTAAGTACACCCACACTCCCTGTGTACGTCAATTCGTAGTGCTAAAATATCACTCTGTACTCACCCAGTCACTCTATAAGCACTAGGTAGTGAGGGGGGAATATAACTATACTCCCTCCTATATATATATATATATCAAATAACTGTAGAACAATTCCTGGAAATAGTTGTAAACATACATATACATACACACATGGATGATACACACTAACTGCGAACTATTAAACGCTAGACGCATAGGCCGGTGAAACGCAGACGGATGATTACATAGAAATAAAAACCACTGACATAAACATGCCCATGAAAGACCATACCGTGCGCATAATATAAACTGACAAATACCATCTAGATAGAAGATGTATTAACATAAGCATTACAACAATACCATATATCCAAAGAACTCAAATATTATATGTAACAGTAACGAGAAAACAGTAAAAAGAACAAATATAAAATGAATAATGTACATAGATCTGACGTAGACACTTGGACACCATGTATAATGTCGAGACGACCCAATGCCACAGCACAAAACAAACTGACTCGTCAGCTGTCTCTCAACCAATACAATGTGCACCTAGAAACTTCACCTTTGCTCTGTCTCCCGCATTTCGAGAAATAAAGCAAAAATATCCTACTTATTACGACCACTGGACCACATACAAATATTTACGTAACGCACAACAACAACAATACTTAGGACGATGAGAACAACAGAAGCAAACAAGGGTTGCCGACACCAATGCGATGGTTAGAATCTTAAAAAAAGTCCTTAATTTGTTTTCAATAGTCTCCGAAAATCGCCCTGGAAATGTTTGTCGGTTACTGTTTTGAAAAGATTACGACGTTAGCTTCCCACAATGAATTAAAGTTCTGATGCGTTGTCACTTTTTGTTGACGTGGTGAAACGATTTTCGACTGTCGTAAAAGTTGAAGATGATGATAATTATCCCAACGCCTTGTATCTTCACGGTCCGTAATGTTTTTGTAACCCTCCCTGTAGGGATGGCCTGTGATTGTATAATGTATGTGAACGCTCTTGTTTTGCCAGAAATATTGGTTTTCGTTGCGTTTTGGGGAGCCGAAAATACCTTTAAAATCAATGAATGTTTATCTGCGTAGTCACTGTCGCTTTGAAGTGATGGTATGGTTTCACTGTTGCTGACCCGGTTAAACCAACGAATAGCAGAAAATGATCACGCGCTTTAAATCCGCTTCGCAAGTCTTTTTTGGTGAAAAAAATGCGCTCATATTTGCGAAGACGGCACCTGAATGACTGTTGTGGTTTGTTTGCCGATGATGACACACACACACAAAGACGTTAAACGTGAATCGTAATTTCAGTAGAAACACAACGTGTTATTCTCCGTGGAAATTTTTCCGTCAAATTCCCTGGTTCTCGGCCTTGACATGAACCCACCGGTCATCTCTGTTTGTACCTCAGTGTACTACAATCTTCACTGACTGCGAACAAAGTAATGTCCGGAACTTTTCCGTTATCCACACATACTTCGCTGTCCTCGTAAACAGCACTGACCCTCTTGTCAACCCAATTTGTCCGTGGCGACTCACAATTTCCACCGTCCTCACCCGTTTTACCTGTGGTGAATTCTTAACCTATCGCCCTGCAACCACACTGTGCTTTGTCCTCAACACACACACAAGATGTGTCACCACGCCCAGGACTTCTCAACGAAATTGCTCACTGTCTTAAATCCTGTCTTCGTCACACCCACACGCACCTGTCAGGATATCATCTTGCCAGTATCATGGCGCCGACTTTTTGTACTGTTCACTTGACCTATAAACACACGCGCCTGTTTGCGTTAAATTTCTGACGCAGTACTGTCTAAATTGATGGAACTAAGTCACAGATAATAACTCCTCTCTTTCAGCGAAGAGCCCACAGATATCTCAATATTGCACGGTGTTCCTTGACCGAATGCAGCTGTGGTTTGTAATCCTGTCTTCGCCTACTGGCCATTACTGGATTGAACTTGGAAAACCATGTTGTTGCGCTTAATGAACTGATTCGTACTGATGTAAAATACCGAAGTCCAAGATCCCGGACGAGCCCCCAGAAATCTTCTCTGTCACAAAGTGAATGTTGACTAAGTGACAGATAGAGTGGCTATGGTTGTGTCTAGGGTATGTCCTTGTAACAATGTGATGTTGAACAACAGATTAATCAAAATGCATCACCACCAAACACCAGTCAGTGACAAGCGTTAATTTGCGCACATAATATTCCTTTAATTCTGAATTAACACAGACACATGTAACATATAAATCCAGGAACCATAATCTCTCTAAGAATATATCTCCATCCCAATGGAACACGTCGAATAGCACTGCCTCTCAAGGCTACTAAAATATCGTTCCACACGCCAGGTATACTAGCCTCTCTCTAGGCCCGACTCAAAGTAACCCACTATGGGTCTCGAATTCCACTCACTATCCCTGGAACCCACAGTGCGGAGTTATCTTCAGAACTCCGTCACAATTCTTCACTTTCTCAGACCACGACCTTCTCCTGGTCCGGTCTAGACTCAACTCCCCCTCAGCTCGGAGTTCAAACATTAACTGCCCGTCAATCTTTGTCCCTCTCTTTTCAACAATTCTATCCCCCACAATGCCTCACACACAACACACAACCTCACTGCTCCAACTGTCTGTCTCACCAGCTGACCTCTTCTCAGCTCGCCACTTCAATTACTGTCCTCTCATTTACGCCCTCTGGGGGACCCACCATCCGCCCCATTTTATCTCGTGAACTGTTTATCTTGTACGGCCACTCACCTTAATGCCACTGAACACAGGCATGTGACAAAAGGTTTGGCCGTATTTCCATGGGGCTACCTTGACTTCTGAGTTCTATAAATATGCCTGTATCGTCTGCATTATTAGTTATTTTAAACCGCCGTATGTATCTTAGGGTATATTCAGACCCGCAGGTTCATAATTGCCCGTCACGCCGAGTCCAGGGTTAACAATCAGCTGCTGGCGATGTGGAAGCAGACCGCATTGCGTTGGCTTCCGTGGCATGAGACCCTCGGCCGTCCAGCAGGCAATGGCAAACTGCTGAACTAAAACTGACAATAAAGGAAGCCAATAAAACTGAGGATATTACAACGTCCTGTAAAGAATATGCACCTCACAGTTTGTCTATTGCCTGCCTTGCTGCAGCGTGATTTCCAGTAGCGCACTGTACAGATACCAAGCGAACTGTGTGTGCACTATAAAATTACACCGCTGCCCTCGAAGCGTCACTGGCTGGCAGTGCTTACATTCACATGCCAGAAGAGATTTGTTATTTCCGCCTGGACGTGGTTGCTACAAGGCGAAGTGATTGAATGCATTTTTAATGACTGTGCAGTGGTTAAAAATATTGCTGTCCAAGTTGTGTATTCACCTTCTGTAAAGTTCATGAAAAATAATAGGTAAATACAAAACTTGGACCGGCAATATTTTCAAGCATTGCACAGTCATTAAAATTACACCCTGTATGATGAATGCCGGGCATTTTTTTTCCCCTCTGTGATTTGTAGATAAGGAGATTGTATAGATGATTGCTATACAAATTATGTGTGGACAGACGGTGATCATGTTTACATTGTTAAAAAGCATCTTCTTGTTCTTTTTCTTGTTTTTGTTCTTGTTCTTCCTCTTCTATCTCCTCCTCGTTTCTACCAGTCTTCTAATCATCATTATATTTCTGTTTCAAACGTAGGATCTAACTACAATTCATCATATTTTTATTTTAAAACGACACAGAATAACACAGATTCTCTAATCGTTTCAGCATCTAACATAAACACATCACAATATTTACTTGTAGGTCAAGAGAAGCATGGAGCTCTCACGACATCTTATCACGTGACTAAATGCCTTTCAGACACCAGCCAACTGAATACATGGCAAATTATATCATCTTTAACGCCGGCTATTACATTCGCTCACGCCCATTTCCCATTGGACAGCAGTGCGGCCTATCTCTGTTTACGTTATCTGAAACTGTCTGGCCTATCTGCATGTCTGTCAACTGGTTTCTAATGTATAACTTCTGTTAGCATGTGTGCATCTCGCTTGTAGTTAAATTATTTCTTAGATTACGTTGGCCGGTTACTTGCTCTCGGCATCTTTTCTATTTCTGCTCATGGTCTAAGTTGTAAACACACGGTTACATTCCCATCTGGCATCGTCATCATCAAATGTCATCTTCGCATTGAAGGTCGGATGTTATGAGTCTCCAACACCTTCTATCTTGCATCTTAATAATGTATCCTATAGTATAGGGCACTTTCTGTCCATCTATTGCTCTTGTCCACCTAACTATAACGTTGTTTTCATCTTGCTGTCCTCGTTTCCACTTCCCCTCATACATTCTTTAGCAAGACCTTTATATATGTATGTGGTTGAAGTGCCTTCACTGCCTGAACGTGTTCTCATTCAGTCCTGCTTTCTTCTCTCCCAGTGTTTCTATACATGTTAGCTTGTTTATATTCTTGCCGTGATATCCTTCATATTCAACTATATCCCTACATTTCGAAAACTTCAATTTTGCACTCCCATTTATTTTTATTTCACCCCCTCTCCCCGTAAAACAGGGAGAGTGGCCCACACGCTGGCCGAATGGTCCGGCGGTCACGTACTCGAATCACCGTCCAAGCGGGCGGTTTTTTGTTCTAACTGACCCTGATAAACCGAGTTACATGCAGCCTAAAGTTGTTTCAAGAAATGTTCTGGGAAGTAAAAACCGCCGGTAAGATTCTGATCTCATTTGATTCCGGTCGGGGTATACAATGTGGTACAGCACCCACCATATGCCCTATATTTGGAGGGCATGAAAAAGGGTTCTTTAATTACCAGGAAATGCTCTAGGGAGCAAAGACGTTCGGCGTGATACTGAACACACCTCCTATCAAGTGCCGATTGGTCCCTACTATTTAGGGTTAGAACCATCACAGTATGCCTTAAGGAGTGGAGAGTTGTTCTTTTGTATGACTCCAGGATCGACCCAGCCTTAGTGATGATAAAGCTCCAGTGTCGACCTCGTTATAGTGACTATACGAATTCAGGATCCACCCAACATCAGTGGTTAAGCCGCCCGTCTTGCGCACGAAAGGTTACAGTTTTAATTCCGAACTTTGTCATTAGGTTCCGAGCAAAGTTTTTTTCGCGGAGACTCTTGGGAGTCGTCACTGGAGCTACAGAGGTTGTGTTATTTGCGACGCTTTCGGCAGGCCACTCTGCCTAGTCATATAGGATGGAAACCCTGTGCAATGAAGAAGATCTTCTCGCCATTAACCTTTATTATAGTAACAATATGACCCCAGGATCTTCTACATTGTTGTCAGGTAAAGCCTGGTATTGAGCACATCACCTATTATGTGCTGTTAAGCTGAGTTGAGCTGAGTCAAGAAACTTCATCACAGCACTTGGTACAATCCCGTACGAGTCTGTCTTCATCTTCAACAGCCAGCGTAAACTCCCAATACTAAAGGTACCAGCTGCAGTCTGATTATGTCTGTGTCTGGACTGACCTCTGCGTACTGAGTATCGACTAAATCCTCTGGTCACTTCCTGCTGAACCATTCTCTCTAAATTAATGTTCTTCCACATTATACACATAATCCCGACGTGCCATGACCACATCTGCTTTATCGTGGATCAATACCCACGCCCAGAGGTGCAGGCCATGTTGTGCCCGCCTATGATGTGCCATCCCATGATATGCCCTCCCATGATGTGCCCTCCGATGATATGCCCTCCTATGATATTCCCTACCATGATGTGCTTCCTATGATGCGATCTCCTATAACGTGCCTCCTATGATATGCCCTCCTATGATATGTCCTCCTAAGATGTACCCTCCTATGATGTGCCCTCCTATGATGTGCCCTCCTATGATAAGTCCTCCTAAGATGTGCCCTCCTATGATGTGCCCTCCTATGATAAGTCCTCCTAAGATGTGCCCTCCTATGATGTGCCCTCCTATGATGTGCCCTCCTATGATGTGCCCTCCTATGATAAGCCCTCCTAAGATGTGCCCTCCTATGACGCGTCCTCCTATGATGTGCCCTCCTATGATGTGCCCTTCTATGATGTGCCCTCCTATGATGTGCCCACTTATGATGTGCTTTCCTATGATGTGCCCTCCTATGATGTGCCCTCCTATGATGTGCCCTCCTATGATGTGCCCTCCTATGATGTGCCCTCCTATGATGTGCCCTCCTATGATGTGCCCTCCTATGATGTGCCCTCCTATGATGTGCCTTCCTATGATGTGCCCTCCTATGATGTGCCCTCCTATGATGTGCCCTCCTATGATGTGCCCTCCTATGATGTGCCCTCCTATGATGTGCCCTCCTATGATGTGCCCACTTATGATGTGCCCTCCTATGATGCGTCCTCCTATGATGTGCCCTCCTATGATGTGCCCTCCTATGATGTGCCCTCCTATGATGTGCCCACTTATGATGTGCCCTCCTATGATGCGTCCTCCTATGATGTGCCCTCCTATGATGTGCCCTCCTATGATGTGCCCACTTATGACGTGCCCTCCTATGATGTGCCCTCCTATGATGTGCCCTCCTATGATGTGCCCTCCTATGATGTGCCCACTTATGATGTGCCCACTTATGATGTGCCCTCCTATGATGCGTCCTCCTATGATGTGCCCTCCTATGATGTGCCCTCCTATGACGTGCTGTGTGGTCTGGAATAGATGGGTATAGAACCATACAGCCAGTATGCGACGCTGGGCCTGAAACAACATTATTAACCTGTTAAACTAAGGGTGTATACTTTAATATAAATGACTTGGTGTTTGTAATATATTTCGCTGTCAGTCGTGGCGATGTGGTTACATATACTGCCACCTGGTTGAAAATGTGTACTTCAATGCATTCGGCTTTATGGAAGATATAGATTATAATGCAAAAGTATTTTATAAAAGGGAACAACCTTAAATCTTTACTCTTAGTATGGCGTAATAGGAGAAAGTTAATTCTAGGAACATTCAAAGCTCCTCATATTTGCAGTGAACGTGTGAAGTATGCATTGGTTTCTTCACATGCTATAGTGAACGGCATGTCGCAACCTATTAAGCGGAATTGCTGTTTTACACAATTTGCGAGAACAATGGAAAAGTCAGAGGCCAGGTCTGTGATAAAATTTCCGATGTCAAGAGAAAAACCTATAGAAATATACTGAGATTTATGTGCTTCCTTTGTTTTGGTCTAAACAGAAACACAAACAAACAAACAAACTGGTATAGACAGTTTGAGCTATGGCACTCAAATGTTGCTGATCATCCCAAATCTGGTGCACCATCTTCGGAAAGCAACGCGAAAATGCAACAAATGTGAAGAAAATCATTGATCAGGATCGGGAAAAGACAATTGCTGAGACTGCTGGGGTAGTAAAATTGAGTGAAAGAGCAGACAATATATTTTTAACACTGATCATGAAAATAAGTGTGCCGGCAGGGTTTCTCGCTCAGAAAGTGCCTAGAAGAAATTAGGTTTAGTGACACACATTGGTGTCACTAAATTAAGCAATCTCCATTATATCCCCCAATACATAATTTCCAGTTATAGTCTGTCCAGAAATGAATGCCGTCATTCACGATCAATTATTTTGAAAACTGTCTGTTGCATCGTTATGAAATTGTTCATGCCGTCTTATATTTACCCCCCCCCCCCCCACCCAAGGAAAATTGCCTTTGATAGGCCCAAAAGCAACTTAAATCATGGAAAACGGCGACATTTCTTTGAAGTTTTGGTGAAAAACTAGTGATTTCTCGCTAACAAACTTGTTTTACAGTAATGAATGCCCCGCCAATTCAAATGACGATACAAGGCGTATCCGGATTCGTATGGGAGTGGGTGCAATGTCTACTCTGCTGAGACGGAACATGATTACCTGTTTTGCACGATGAATATAGCTGTGAATGTCTCTGTTGTGGGTTTCCTTCTTTACGATCAAGATGATGGTCCTCTTTTCATCGAAATTTATAAAATGACTCGTATGTTCGTGTGTTGTCCCCTCATTTGACAACGTGTTTCTTCTCACGTTTCTTGCTATGCCACAATATGCCAGTTCCCACCACAATATTACTCTTCGATTAGTATTCAATGCGTCTAGAGCTTTTTTTCAATGCCTGTTGTTTGTCGCCGTTGAGGGCTTACGGAATTGAAAATTCATCACTGTGGAATACAAATTGTTGCTATTGACAAGTTGTATTGTTTGTGCCGATGCAGTTCTTCTTCTGAATAGTTGGAGAAAAATATCCAAGTAGGTGTGCATGTAGATTAATGTCTGCGATCTGCCTAGACCTTAATCTATGCCGCACAATTCCAGTAGGTTGATGACTGCTCTCGGTTGCATAAAATTCAGTCCATCCTTTCTCCAATAGTCATCCTTCTCTTTCAACACACGGTCCTCACATTTTTCCACTAACTTTTATCAATATTTAATAGCGCGGACTGGGTTAGATCTTGACGTCAGACAATTTGAATATAGTATTGTCAGCTGCCACCTGTTCTTTAATTTTAGCCCACACAAGTTCTATAGGGTTAAAATGAGAATGGTACGGCGGAAGTCTCAAGCACCCATGACAATGCTCTTCTATCAACTTGTCGATTTTATATTTCTTGCTTTTTGGCGTCTGTTTTACAAGGGACAACAATTCCAGCCTGAAATACGATTCTGGAAATGGTATGTTTTCCATTCGGAGACATATCTTTATTGCTGCTTTTGTGCTCGATGCTGTAGGTATTTTGTCTTCTAGGGCAACAACATTGATATCATGCATTGTCCATAATTGGACACGACAATCTTTCTAGTAGTGGCTTCCCAGTACCCATCAAGCCAGGAGCACAGACATCTGTAGGGAAAGTGGCGTTGACTGTATGTGTATTATGCTAAAGTTGTCCTAGAGTCGACCTGGCCGCAATGATACGGGCGCTCTAGCTTTTAATTTTCGGTGCGCTGACGGTGGGATAAGGGGATTAACTCCTACACAGGTCAACTGGACTTCAGAGTTGACTTCTCGTTCAGAAATTAATGACAAACAAAATATTGTGCACGCTCTTTGCAGAATGTTGCTATCAAACTCGGGATGATATCCTAGGAAATTTTACTTTCAGTATTTTGCCATTGCTGTTTGAAGTCAACGTTTAAGTCGAACTTAATGCCGGTGTAGGAATTACACCTCCAACCCCGCCATAAGCGCTATTATCTACAGTGGCATATCACTGAACGTACAACTGCCTAGAAAATTAACATGGGTTTGGAAGTGATAGCAACGTCCTGCAAAGGACACGCAACATTATTTAAAGGTGTCCCTGTGAAAGATTATTTGTCTCGTGGTAGTGATAAGAACTCCGCCGCGGAGCAAACACGGCATGGGGGTTATGATCATCAGAAATAGTCTCCCCTCCCCGAATGTTTTGGCGCATTTACATACTTAACATTCTCTAAGGGTGGGCCTGTCCGGGTCATGACTCAGGGCGTCTTTCCCGTGCCGTGCGAGATGTTCGGTGGATTTCGTTGTCCTTGTTTGTGCTTGACCGTTAGCTGTGAACATGTCAACTCTTAAGCCTTCCCTTCCTCAGTGAGAAGAGCTTGTGCAGTCGGTGCTTTGCCCTCGCACTACCTTAGCACCTGTGGTCGTGGCGAGACAGCTTCCTCCCCAGCCATGGCATCTATCGCCTCCATTCTTCTCCGTTGCCATGCGTATTCTTCGTGATCCGTTCATGGCGCCGCACTCTACTGGGAAGCCGGTTATTCCTCTTGATTTCGACCCACCTTCTCAGTAATTGATTATGGACTAGGACTGCTCACTGTCTCAAAGAGTCAGCTGGTGAAATTAGAGCGCATACAGAATGAAGTGTTGCGAGTCATTCTGGGATGCATCCAGAGACACCCCAGTTGTGTGTATACGTTACATCCTTGGTTTGCCGTCTGTTGCAGGTAGGCTCAAGATGATGCAGGCGAAGGCATACCTCAGAGTAGCTGCAGACACAGATCACCCGTTGCTTGAGGCGCTGGACACCGTTAAGGGTCAGCGACTGATAAGAGGGAAATCATGGATGGCTCAGGCGGAGGATACGATCAGGCAGGTGTGCCCTTTGGAGAACATTAGGAGAGGAGAAGAGTGGGTCAGAGTGTCAGCGGAGCAGTCAGACTTGTGCAGAGTTATAATCACATTGAGCCGGGAGTACAGGGAGTGGCCAGCAGGGGCCATGGAAGTGGAACTCCAGCAACTAATTCAGGATAATGCTCGCTCAGGTGATGTGATTATCTACACAGATGGGTCGGTGTTGAGAGGTAGGAGAAGTGCCTGGGGGTTCTTAGCAAAAGCCAATGGTCGACGTTTGGTGCAGGAGAGCCTGGCATATGATACCACAACATCTAGCTTAAGAATGGAGGTGGAGGCGGTCAGTGCATCTTTCCGCTGGATGGAGAATACGATACACACACACATCGTGATTGTAACTGACTCAGAAAGCATGCTGAGTAGGGTGAAGACAGGCAAGCTTCGTGCAGAGTGGCTTGCTTCGCTTCGGAAGTCACGGGTGACAAGCATCGTCTGAATCTTTTCTCCGGGGCATGCTAGTGTGCTGGGGAATGAACAGGCGGATAGATTTGCTGGCTCGGCAAAACTTGGTGGAGTATTGATGCATGACAAAGCAGATGTGGTTGCGACCTTGTGGGAGCATGTGTACACCTCGGAGGAGCAAATGGATCACCATGGTCTGGCAAGAATGCGACAGCGAGGGGTGACGAGGGGATCTGGCCGACGATCAACGCTCAGAGGAAAGGCGAGACGGACTTATAATCAGATTGCTACTGGTACTATTGGTGTTGGAACTCTTCGCTGGCTGCTGAGGATGGGGACGGAGCGCTTATGGGAATGCCCCGAATGCTGTGATGTCGGTTCCTAAATCAATCAATCAATCAATCAATCAATCAATCAATCAATCAATCAATCAATCAATCGACCCACCTCTTAGTCTCTCCAGCTGAGTGCGACATACTACGACTACCGCCCTGGTATGGAGATTAGACTTCGGCCGACATTTGCATGATTTGACGACTGCTGCCTTGCGGCGATTGCCTCAAGAACAGTCATGTACTTAGATGCACTACCTTCGCTCGGAGGGAAGGCTACGTAGTCGACACGAGACAGCACAAGTTCCTTGCTCTTAGTTGAGAGATTGTCATTCGTTCTGCAGTTACCATTGTAACCATACTAATTATGCATACCACATTTTAAAAAGGCTATGACCAGAAAACGCACTCAAAATATACATTTCCTTTAAGACAAAACGCCCTTCCACAAAGCATAGTTTTTGCAGATAGCAGTGAAGAAATTGAATAATGCGATTCAGCTACACCCACCCTATTCTCCAGATTTGGCTCTATCATACTTTCTTTTCCAAAATCATAAATCTTTAACGCATAAGCTTAGCGAAAGTAATTTTGACAGTGTTCAAAGAAGTCATACTAACATGTGATAATTGGTTTACTTCGAAAAAGAGGATATTCTTTACCTATGGACTTTTTGAGGTCACACAGAGATAACATAAGTGTGTCAATTCAAGTGGCGGCTATTTTGAAGAGAAATAAACACTTTACACATACTCAATTATCTATATTCCTTCCGCCGGACTCCCTGGCCTAAGGAGTTAACGTCTTTCTCCGTAATCCCGTATATTCTCGTGAGTAACGTAACCTGCGCGAGAATCTGTAGCGGTTCTCGCCACGTTGGTAACTTAGGGGGTATGTGAGCTGGTTGCTCAGAAAGCAATGGCAAACTACTGAGCGTAATCTTGCCTAGTACATTAACAGCAGCTGAAAAATGCTGATGTTGACTGCAACGTCATGCAAGATATATGCAAAATAAAACAAAAACATTCCTTTCACAGTCACAGTAAATAAGTGTTGACAGTTCGTTTAAATATCAGCATTTAAAGAAGAGACACGGTTGGTTCTATAGTGTTGTGGGGTATTTCAAGGCTCTGTGGTGAAGGTTTTATGGACGCAGTTTGCAGTCTCGCATATCGCGTTCATAACACATCTGTGGGTGATTTGGCAGCAGATCGCCTTGTGTTGATTTCCATACAAAGTTATGAGTGCCGGTCTTTCAGAAAGCAATGGCATTCTACTGAACATACAACTTGTCAAGAAATCACAGTCAACAAATGCTGGGGTTGACTGTAAGGGATATGCAGCTAACTTAACTTGATGAAAGACGACCGAGCCATATGAGATACAACCCGGTGAAATGAATTCTTTGCTTTGTCCTTTGACCCCTTTTAGACACGGGCACTGCTGCGTTGTTAATACTTGTTTATCGGCTACAAGACTGAAAACTGTGTAAACAGTTTGTACTTTATGTTTGTGGTCTTCTGTATGCTGAAATTAGTCAGCACATTTTCGCTCTGTCTAATTTATTGCTTTATTGCTTCTCGGCCGACACATCGTTGTTCTGATCGCCGGCGATTTTGGACATAATGGTAATGCATACCTCTTCAAAGCAATCATAAAGTTCTTGTTTCCCCTGCTCTCAGGTAGTTTATGTTCTAGAATCAAGCACCTTAATCTCCGATGGTGTAGGTTATCAAAAGGTCCACACCGAAAGTACGTGCGAGCTTCTGGGAGCGTGTGCGTCAAGTGTCGGTAGATCTGTTCTCGCCTTCTCCAGCAGACATGTCGTAACTTGAGGAATGTGTTTGTGAGTTCCCCGTTTTATTCTCCCAATGTTAATGCAGCACCACCCACAGAGCACAGCCATCCGGAGTGAAGGAAGGATAATGAGATACGTTGTCAGTGAGGTAAAATGAATTCTCTCCAATCCTGGATCGGGTGAATAAGGGTTCTCATCACCCATCACACTTCTTTGATGCAATCTTGTTCCCAAGTATTTACTCAATTACCCGTATAGTAATGATATCGTCATCATCATCATCATCATCATCATCATCATCATCATCATCATCATCATCATCATCATCATCATCATCATCATCATCCTCACCCTCATCACGATAAGCGGTTACGATTGTGGTATGCCACCTCACACTAACATCAACATCTTGGATGTGGTGTGTGTTCATAAAGTATAGATTTATCCATCCATCCATCATGTGCCATGCCGGTAAGCGTGGGCGGTCATGTTCTGCTCGATCACCAGAGTCGTGGATCAGCTTCGTGTTTCTGTCTCGACCATGCCACAAGGCCAAGCCATCCAGGTACTTGCTTCTAGGTCTTCCCCTTGGTCTGTTCCCCTCGATCTTACCAGTTGTCACCAAATTCTCCAATCCATTTCTTCTCATAACATGCCCAAAAATGTTTGACTGTCTACGTCTAATTTCTCTAATCAATTTACGATCTTAATTTGTTTCTTGAAGGACTTGTTCATTGGTCTTTCTGGCTGTCCATGGTATTCTTTGCATTTTCCTCAGAAACCACATCTCTACAGCCATCAGATGTTTTTCAGCCTGACTGCTCATTGTCCACGCTTCACATCCATATAAAAGTACAGGTTCAGATTTATACAGCTTGTAATTTTCATAAAGTTTGATACATTTGACATTGTTATATAAAACACATAGGTGTACCTACACTCTTCCACAACTTTGTGAGACCAACTACGCTGTTGTGTATGTACGCGCCTGTTTCTTGCTAGCGTGTCATTTTCCATCAAGGCTATTGCTTTAATTTAATTTAATTTAAATTAATAATTAACAATAATTTAAATTAATAATTAAAAATAAGTTACATTAATTGATATCTGTCGAGTATATGTTTCTCCCACATCTTGCAGTCAATATATTATTGCACAGCCCAAATGAATGTGAAACATGATGAAATAACTGGATTGTGTATTCTTAAATGTGTGTGAGTGTGTGTTTTTTTTATAGCCCAAATTAATTTCTGATGACATTTGTTATAAGAGTTTTCATCTGTTATTCCGAAGATGCGTTTAAGATATTTCATCTCCATTGATTGAATTTTGTTATCCAATTCTTCATTTACTGCTCGCGTTTGACATGCACGTGGGTAAATGGATATAAAACACCCGATATCGCTTTTCATTTATTTATTCATATATCTCCATACTGGATTCCGCAACCGTTTCCTTACAGTTGTTTGTGCAGGTATTTCTGCTGCTTCAACTTGTGTCCCATCATCTGTGATTACATGTATAGTCTATAGGGGTTGCCCCGGTAGCGTAGTAGGGTAGACTCGCCTGACAGCCCAGTGGTTATGGATTAGATCCGCGCTCTGGAGGATTCGAATTTTTTAAATTAACCCGGTCTACCAGGTGAACCCAGCCTACAATAGTTAGCAGGAATTGTCTCGGACAGTAATAGTGACCGACGTGTTACTGACCACATCACTCACCGAGCGCCGATTGATCTATACAATACGGTCTGGCACCATTTATCTAATGCGTCATTGGATGTGTAAAAGTGTCTTGTACTTTGACTGAACTATTTATACATTTTTGAAGTGCATTAATGTGTCCGTTTGTGTCTGTTTAATGGCTTAGTTCTACTGTCTGGTCTTTTGTTGTTTGCCACTATGTTGCTTTTCCTGCATTCATACTATATCCTATTTTCAAGGGAGTGCATCAAGCATAGCCGTATATTCTTCTATCTGTCTTCGCTTTCATTCAGAACTGCGATGCCATCTTCATAGCGGAGATTGGTCATTGTGCCTCAGCCGTCACTTTCTCACGCTTACAGGCCAATCCCAGCTTCGGATGTGATTGTTTCTAAGATGTTAAACATTAAGGCTGGGATTAAGCCTAGATGGTAATGTTTGATCCACGAGCTGTGGATACTTCTTTGCCAATAGCCACCAATCTATTGCCTAGAGTGGGAAGTGGGGGGGGGGGGGTCTTATAGTGGTACATTATCTAACCTTACATTGTTTAAATCCTGGTTAATAGTGAAACTTCCCATCTAAAATAAAGGACGTGTATGTTGTATTTGTAGCTCCCCTACCGTTTGAGTTAAAAGAAAATAATTGTAACGAAAGTTATAAAATTATATCATAGCAAGGTTCTCTGCAAGATGCACAGTGGAATGTTGTTTGTATATAGACTACGACGTGCCCTGCCCTTGTGTTTAAACTCCTACTAACCTCGCACGACGTCACTAAGAGAGTCGTTTAAACAAAGATAGCAATTTGGATTTTTTATAGTAAATACCCAGACATAATCGCCAGCAAACATCGGTGTAAAAACTCGGGGTGTGTACATTCAACGTAACAATTATCTTTCCCATGGTCGGGAGATATTCGCCAGCTGTGCCTGATTAAGACTAGCCTTCTAAAATCACAAACAAACGTTATAAGAGACCTTACAAACAACGATTTTAAAAATGCCCTTTTCATCAAGCATCGCGCCCTTCCAGTTAGCCAAAAGGCGTCATTTTTTGGGGGGTCAGAATGGCAATGGTTTTGTTAGGAGTGATGCATTATTGGGAGCTGATGACCACACAATAGAGGTTTAAGTCATTTATAGCTTGACTGCCCACGTCAGCGTAAGCGAATCAGAGCTGACAACATTCTGAAAGTGAGGGGCTGAGAGAGCAGGGATTGGACAGAGAAGGTAAACTCAGCCACGAGAAATGACTTGACTTGCTGAAGAATGATATGTAGATCGAAAGGTTCAGACATTGAACCGTTCACTGGGAATGGGTATACTGTAGTAGGTAAAAAATGTCAACGACTCTTTGATGCATTGGGCATATGGTGTTAGACTCATATTGTTATAGATCAATCGGCACTTGCTGGGTTATGTGGTCAGTACCACACCGGATATCTTGACTTCCAAAGACATTTCTGATACTCATTTTAACCTTGGTCTCTTGGAGCCATGGTCAATTTTAAAAATTCGAATTTATCCCGATGTCGATCAATGACCACTGGTTTTGCAGGCGCACTCATAACCACAACGTTAGCGTGAGGCCAGACGAGAAAGAAGAAAATCTACCTGTTTTTTGTGTCTTCCTTATCATCTGCCGGTATTCCCGAAATAAGGCAACGCTGAGGCGGAGGGATGACATATGTATGTAGTTTCCAAAGTCTACTGTTGTTTAAAGTGTTCTCTCTTGTTTTTTTAAGTGTTTTCCAAGATACACCCATGCATCTCTATATTCACCTTCCTCACATGCTTCTCATCTCATTCATTCATTCTCATTGGCACATTTCCGTCTTGTCAGACGATAGTATGTTACATTGTGATTCAAAAAGGCATAATAACTACAACCCATGGAGGTAGTGAATGTGACTGACCAATAAGTGCATATTAAAGTAATCATTGAAAACTTATGTACTCGTTCTTCTCCACATTTCCTATTTACTCCTGTAATCAATGGCAACATATCCCGCTCTGACAAGAAGAAAAGTAGGAAAACACCGCAAATGTTCTACAGACAAAATTTGTAAATTTAATTATTTGATACCAAATTAATTTGCCTTCCATTGAAAAGCAGTTTACAGTGGATTCATAGTTTACACAGGGTGTAAACATTTATTTGCTTGCTGAAAATTGACACACTTACACTTTTTGACATTTACTGTTTTAAAGATAGAGCGTAAAAGCACAGTAATCTCGCCGGCGCCATTAAATTAGGGTGTATGTGGCGCCGTAGAGACGTAATGTCGGCTAAATGTTTTGCATATCCTTTACAGGACATCGCTGTCAACATCAGCATCTTTCAGCTGTATGTTGATTTCTTGGCAAGATTACGCTCAGTAGTTTGCCATTGCTTTCTGAGCGGCCGGCTCACCTACCCCGTAATTTACTGACCCGATTCGAACCACTGCCGATTCTCACCGTCGTCGCGTTACTTACTAGAGTATACGAGATTACGGAGAAAAGTCGCTAACCTCTAAGCCAGGAAGCCGGCGTAATGTCGGCTACAGGGTGAGAAATGACTTTGCCAGCATTAGGCCACAAGCAGAACACTTATATCCACCCAAAGCCATGGTAGCATCGGCCTTCCTCTTCTTCTTTATTCCTTCTTCTTCTTCTTTATTCCTTCTTCTTCTTCTAACGACGCCTGCGTTAGCCGCTACACGCTGCGGGATTTGCTGAGGAGGGGATCCGAGCACTTATGGACTGAATGGTCCGATGTGCAACGAGGATGATCTGTCGACTAACTAACTAACTAACTAACTAACTTCTTCTTCTTCTTCTTCTTCTTCTTCTTCTTCTTCTTCTTCTTCTTCTTCTTCTTCTTCCTCCTCCTCCTCCTCCTCCTCCTCCTCCTCCTCCTCCTCCTCCTCCTCCTCCTCCTCCATTTACCTCAATGTAGTGTTGGAGGAGATGTGAAAATTCTTATGCCCTCTTTATAAGTTGGTACTTATTTCTCTAAGGTTGTTCTTGATACCATCACTCCATCTTTTACCTCGTCTTCCCCTTGCTCTGTATCCATTATATTTCTTCAATCTGGCTTTAAGATGGTAGCAGGACATTTGTGCGAGGTGACTAAACCATTTAGTATTGTGATCTTTAATGAAGTGCGTGACTGGTTTAAGACCGAATTGTCTTCTAATTTTCTCATTCCTGATTCTATCGCTCACGATTATTCCCGTTACTTTTCTAAGGTATCTCATCTTTGTTGTTACAATTGTGCGCTCATTAGTTGCAGTAAGCGTCCACGTTTGACATTGTCAGCATACTGTTGTCCACAAAAATAGTTTCTATAAGATGTGGTTTAGTATTTATGGATAACTTTCTGTACGAAAGTGGTGCTAGCTGTCCCAGTACCTGACTTGCCTTTGCACAACGTGTATTGATTTCTCTGTCCGTACCCCTATCTGAAGTTAAAATTGACCGAAGGTGTGTATATTCGTTGGCTTCTTTTATTTCCGATGTTTATTGACAGGATGTCTGTCTGTCTGCCTGTCACCATTGTCTCAGTCCGTTCAGTGCTTATTTGTTGCTGAAGACAAGAATTGGTTCACTGGCTATGAAACCGTTGAATTGTTGGTGAAGATACCTTTCTTTCTTTCTTTCTTTCTTTCTTTCTTTCTTTCTTTCTTTCTTTCTTTCTTTTTTTCTTTCTTTCTTTTGTCTATAGTATTTATTTTATAATTCATTTCTATGAATTCTATGAATTCTCCTATGAATATGTATTAACATCCCTTAATTCTTGACTACATAAATATTTTTTAAAAATACAGCAAGTCCTAAGATTTATTTTTAAAAAATAATTTAAAATTAATATAGTTTGTATCTGCGAATTTATCGCTAACGCACTGTCTAAACATTTCAATAAACTAGTAACCTAAAAACACAAAACACATAAGAAAAAGAATCCCTACCACGTAAGTGGAAAAAACACAAGAAGAAATTTACATAGAAAAATGAAAGTACAAAATACTAATAAGTCGGTGTGTTTCTGGTGCCATCAAGGACACAAAGAACAAAAACACCCCCCCCCCTTGCATGCATGTTTTCAGAGGTGACTAAGAAGAATAGGCGTGGCACTGACTACCTCATCCCGTAAAGAACGTTAGAGCAATCCAACCAATCATGGCCACATCTACAAAGGACTAGAGGTGAGTTGGTCTAGGGCCATGCTCCATTGCGGGATGAAAGGTAGAAGAAGAAGAAGAAGAAGAAGAAGAAGAAGAAGAAGAAGAAGAAGAAGATAACAATTAGGCAAAATTATACATTAAACACCTTAAAAGACATTAAAAGATGTGGTTTGCTTCGGTGCCTTGTTGTCTATATTCTTATGTCGTTGTAAATAGTTTCTCACTGTATTTTATGTTTAGGCAGTGGCATGTTATGTTATGTGTACCATATACAGACTGTCGATACTATTTGAACGAAATGTCTCGAGCCTGTCTTAGTTACATCTCATTAGGTTGCACGCTAGTCTATCTGCTGGCTATATCGTATTATCAAATCCCTTTGAAGTCAGAATCTTTAAACTACCATTATCTGCTGAATGTGCGTAATTATTACACTTCTTGTACATCATAAAAAAATGGAGACGCATTCTTCATTCATAAACAGCAGGGCGTCTTTCTGCACACGTGATCTGAGCCAGCCGTCACACCAGGTGCAAAAACTCCCGCCTTACAGAAAACCCAAACAGCGAGTGTGAATGAAACCTGTAGAATTATGGGAACTGTACAAAAACACTCTTCGAGTGGCAAGCACTCGCTAACCACAAGCATTTTTCCTCTCTAGATGTTCGCATGTGCAGAGTTCTTGGCATCCAATTCAGCTCATCTCACACGAGGTAGAACCACAGACAAGTGTACTCACGTTCATGGTCGGTAGGCGCCGGGATCTCACGCGAAGTTAGTGTGAGATTAACGAGCTTGCAATTTGCATTGCATTTATTGTGGCAATGACACTTTAAATCGCGGTTGCTTCTCTAAGACGTTTGCTAAGGAAACTTTCATTAAGACTTTGTAAAGGATTATTAATTTTGGTGGTACTTTTTCACCAAGGAAAGTGTGTTATCAACAATCTTTTAAAAATGGTTTAAAATGATAACCCGCATTTAACAGATTCAAAATAAACAGTTTGAAAAATTGTTCACCTGGAAATGCATATAGTGTAAGGAAACGTCATTTAACAAACAGATAAGGAAAAAAAAAAGGAAAAAAAAAAAAAAACATACGAAAAGCATAATTTAAACATTAAAATTTTTCACTGATACGCAAAATAATTTTACCAATTCCCTAACAGGGCAAAGATATACCATATATTTTTTATAAACCAAATAAATTTGATACATCATATAATTTTGATATACCATATAATGTTTACAAAATGCTGTATTTACATAAATACATGTTATAGACAGCATACTTTGTTATATGTCAATTCACAACACAGTGCATGCATTTTCTTTCACATTAATACTCGGTTTAGCGTGGCTTTATGTGCATTTGATGTGAACGTTGAAAGAGAGCAGTTGTGAATATTTACGTCAGAAATTAGACAAGGAAAGAACATTTTGCTATCCCACCATTCGACACTCGCTGGGTGCTACAGTCACTGTCACACTGACCGCCTTTATTTCCCAGGACATCATCCGGTGCTCATTGTTAGGCTGGGTCAGTCTGTGGTCCCAGGTCATCTAAAAATAACCCGATGTGTATTCGAATGCATGACGATTAAGTCGGCGGGCAAGCGCGTTAGCCAATGCGCTACAAATGCTCCTCAAGATAGACATTAAGTTACTAATAATCCACCAATGTGCATAATCACCAGTTATTCACACAGCTGACTGGTGTTAGCTACGAGCTGACAGAAACGTGTGGCTTACATATCACAGTCAGTGCAGTATAGGTACTTTCTACATGCCTTCACGCGCCGTGGGCATGTAATCTCATCTCATCTCATCTCATCACATCTCATCTCATCTCATCATGTTCCTCTTGTACCTTGCGGTGTCGAGGTGAAGTATAAACATCGTGAGAGTGCCCGATTATGGGCTTCATATATCGATATTCCCATGGACTCTGCTATTCCCTCCGTCCAACGTTTAAGTGGTCGGCCTCTTCCTTTGTTTCCATCTGGTCTGTACAACATTGCTTGTTGTGATATGCTGTTGACTGCTAACCTACTTGCATGGCCAAACCATTTAACTTGCTGCTTTCTAATAAAATATAGTGCTGCTTTAACCCCCACTTTAGTCCTGATTTTCTTCATTTCTGATCTTATCTATTCTTTATACGTTGAGTATTCTTCTCAGGAACCTCATTTCTGTTGTTATGATTTTTCTTTTCTCTTTTTCTGTCATTGTCCAGGTTTGGAATTGGTAGCATAGAGTTGGTAGGAAGATTGTGTTGTAAAGTGCTTTCTTAGTAGTTATTGATACATGTTTGTTCTTTAGTATTGGTGCCATTTGTCTAATGAGTTGATTTGCCTTATTGCACCTATTTTCGATCTCGTCTTCTGATCTGCCATTTGATGATATTATACTTCCTAGGTACTTGAAACTCTTTACTTGTTTCAAGGGATGTTCGTTTAGGTGAATTGTTGCATGTAGTGTTCGGCCCATTGTGTACAGGCCAATCGGCACTCAGTGGGTCACGTGGTCAGTATTACGCCGGTCGCCTTTACTTCCCAAGACGTTGGTCCAGTTTTAGGCTGGGTAGAGTTTCCAAATTCGAATCCGCGCAGATTTGGATCGATCCCATGAGCACCGAGCGGGCAGGCCAACGTCTAGCCACTACGCTACCGAGGCTCCTCGACGGCTTTTATAGCTGCAGATGTTAAGTTGATTGAGTCAGGTTTATAGCTGTCTGTTAAACTGGTTTATGAATAATCATAATATCATTTTATACACATACATTTATTTATACAGTGTAACAACGTGCTTTACAATACCATAGAAACACAACTATAGATTATCAATTGCTATAGAAGCCTTCACAGATATAGGGTGTTATTCATTGCAGAACTTCATGTATAAAATGCCCGTAAATGTTTAAAACATGGACAATAAATTTATAATGTAAACATTAAAAAATACAACACAATATATAAAGAGAACATTATTTGTTTGTTTTTAAACATTCCCTCTTCAACGGGAATTCGACCACATGACCACATAGCCGTCACGCAAACATGCCAGCCAATCATATAAGTACGAGTATATATCTCTTTATCTCTTTCACTCTCCCCCCCCCCCCATCTCTCTCACTCTCACTCTCATTCGTTCTCTCTCTCTCTCTCTCTCTCTCTCTCTCTCTCTCTCTGCTGTCTACTGTCTTATTTGTTTAAACAGTGGCATCATTTATGACAGTATATTCCCATTACTACCTCTCTGTCACCGCACAATACCACCAGATATGTCGATCTTCTTGCCTGGTGTTCGTGCAGTGGCTAGCAGGTAGGCCTGCCTGTAGGCCCGCACGCCACGTATTCGAATCCACTTCGAAGCGGTAACCTGTTTTCATGGATACCAAGAAATCTCCTGGGAAATCAGGCGTGATATTGGCGACGCCTCTAATCAAGTACCTATTGGCTTAAAGCATGCAGCTGGCACAATGTATCCAATACGGCTCATGGCGTGACAAGATACCATTTACCGTTACTCATTGTTACATCTTTAAAAAAAAACACGCACACGTGTATATAGCGTCTATCTTCTTCTTTCATCCTTCATCCGCCATTGGGACATACACAGGTCCTCCACCAGCTCACTGCAAGCCGTCCTATCCTCAGCAATCCATGCAGCTCCGGCCACGTCCACGTCCTGCCCAAATTACTATTATTTCTGTATCTTCGTCTCCCCACCGTGGTTTCAGGACTTCCTCTATTTCTATTCTTGTGTAGATGCCACAGAAAGGTCTTTCAAGTTATACTGTTATCAGGTTTTCTCAATGTATGTTCTATCCATGAAAAGTATCATTTCTCCACCTCTTGATTCGCTGGTAATTGTCTTGTTTTCTCCATGAGTTCCACATTGGTGAATCTGCCCTACCATTTTAGTATTTCTAGTTTGCGCAGGTATCAATTATTGAATATTTGTAGGTTATCTGAAATAGTGTTATTAGTATTCCATATTTTAAGAGAGAGAGAGAGAGAGAGAGAGAGAGAGAGAGAGAGAGAGACACACACACACACACACACACACGCACACACACGCACACGCGCACACGCACACACACACGCGCACGCACACACACACGCACATACACACACACACACACACACATATATATATATATATATATATATATATATATATATACATACATATCTTTTATGACGATCCTCTGTGGAGTAACATTTTAACGGTGTTCGGACAGTTAGCATCGTTTATTTTAAGGAGAAGAATGTTACAGTAACGTTGTTAACAATGTAATTTTTCATACAATTTCATACAATTAAAAAAAAAATAGACTAGGCAAATATAAATAAAACGATATTAATACAATACGTTAGATAAAGCTAGGAGTACGACAAGGGTGTGTCTTGTCACCAGATCTTTTCTCCCTGTATAGCGAAGTAATAATGAGAGAGATCAAAGAGATGCCAGGAATACTAGTTGGAGGTTATAATATAAATAATATACGCTATGCAGATGACACAGTATTGGTGGCGGATAATTCAACAGACCTACAACAATTATTAGACGTTGTAGTAACAGAGAGTGCAAGGAAAGGACTCTCCTTGAAATCAAGAAAACAGTAACAATGGTAATATCAAAGAAAATGGTGACACCAAAATGTGACATAGAAATAGAAGGGAAAATCCTTAACCAAGTTGATAATTTTAGATACCTAGGGGCATTTATAACATCAGATGGAAGATGTACAACAGAGATTAGGAGCAGAATAGGGCAGGCAAAAGCCGCATTTCAGAAAATGAAGAGTATATTGTGCAATAAGTCACTATCACTGAATGTAAGAAAGAGAGTGCTGAAATGCTATGTAGAACCAGTTTTGCTGTATGGCAGTGAATCTTGGAATGTGAATGAACAAATTAAGAAGAAATTAGAAGCAACAGAGATGTGGTTCCTGAGACGAATGTTGCGAATTCCTTGGACTGCCAGAGTAACTAACGACGACTGCCTGAAACAGGCTAACGAAACTAGAACATTATATACAACAATAAGACAGAGACAAACAGCTTTCCTCGGTCATGTGATGAGAAGAGAGGCATTGGAGAACATCGTAACAACTGGAAAGATCGAGGGGAAGAGAGGCAGAGGTAGACCAAGAAAAGTGATGCTGGATGGATTGAGACGGTGGCATGGAGGAATATCAGCAGCAGAGTTGATCCAGAAAACCAAAGACCGAGATCTATGGAGAGCCATGAACGCCTACGCCAGCCGGCACGGCACTTGATGATGATGACAATACGTTAAAATTATGGAAGTTCTTATATTGTGCATTTATCTGAAATATTAGAAGTGATGATTGTAAAGACTGTTATTGGGATTTTATATTGCAGACAACCTTGACTGAAGAGAATACAGAAGAAAAGAGAAGATACATTACAATACGCGCATTTTACGAACACAAACCTAGGGAGTAAAGGCCTTTTCAGAATCTAAGGAGACAGGTGCAGTTAAACAGGGAGAATGCAGATCAAGGAACAAATAATGTTACACAACGTGGCCTTGAAACATCCAGAGCAAGACGCATTTGTTTCTTGTAAGGTTAGTCTGGCATGCACTCCTGTATTGTACCTTTTATATTTATTGTTGTTATATTTGTGTATGTGTGTGTATGTTAACAAGAACCCGTTTATCACATCTGAAGTGACACTAGGCATATCGTGCTAGACCGATACTACGGGGTGTATTTTTAATGACTGTACAGTGTTTGAAAATATTGCCGTTCCAAGTTTTGTATTTACCTTTTATGTTGCATGAACTCCACAGAAGGTGAATACAAAACTTGGCCTGTCAATATTTTCAAACACAGCACACCGGACCTTCAGGCGTGTAGCCATGACGATACCGCGGCTGTCTTGTACATCATCATCATCCTCATATCCTCTGGCTTAAGAGTCCATGTCTCTCTTCAAATCTCAGTCCACGCAGGACCGTGCTGTGCTATGATATAGAGAGGCGGCCGCATCAGGCGGCACTGTAAGGGTGTTTCAAAAGTGGGCGGCATTTTTAAAGAAAACAAAAACATGTACGGGGTGGCATTTCGAAGACTTGCATCATATTGAGAAAATCTACCTCACGGTACTAAGTCCATAAGCCATGATTTCTCTCAGTCTGGCCCTGTCTGTTCTACATATAGTCTTTCCAGTCGTCACGATGTTTCACACACACACACACACACACACACACACACACACACACACACACACACACACACACACACACACACGCACGCACACGCACACACACACACGTGCGCGCGCGCACATACATCAAACAATGTAGCTTGACGCAAATATAAATCTTTCCGTCCATCTGTTAATCTCCAGTAGAGTGCAAGCAGTCAACCTTCCCCGTGCCTGACGCTCTTATTCTTTATTGTGTTTGTTGCACCTTCTGTACACTCCAGTGTCACTGATCTCTATCTCTGTGTGTGCTTGTTGCACCTTCTGTACACTCCAGTGTTACTGATCTCTATCTCTGTGTGTGCTTGTTTCATGTTGGTCTCCTTCAATTGCCTAAGGGAGCCACGCTAATGCAGTGGCTAGCAGGTTTATCCGCCGTCCCGGGGTCATGTTGCTAATTCCTCTCCATGCGGGAACTATTTTAAAATTGATTGGGCCCAAGGAGAAGCCAGCCTAAAATGGGTACCAGGAAATGTTTTGGGAAATAAAGGATGTCTGCGTGATCTTGATCACATCACCCATGGAATGCCCTGCTCGTTGGTTTATAAGCTACTAGACTTGCCTTGCACTATATTTTCAGTGCGCCTACAGGCGTGCTGCAGCGTCCTTGTTTACTATTTTTTTTTTTTTAGCTTTTGGACTCTAGAAAAGAACTTGTTAGATATGTAGTTAACTTGTTTCCTAATTGTCGTGTGGTGTCGTCATTCTATTTGCTTCTCTGGAATTTCTCCTACCCTCCCACCTCTTGATTAGATAGTGGTGAAAATAGAAGTCGACCGTGTTTTGTTTGACATGTACATCGACGCCTTCAAGTATAGGCCTGATAATTTCACATACCACGGTCAGTATCTGGTGGTAAGGGGTGGGGTTAAAAATTACAACAAGAATCGGATTTCAAACCTAGCAGTTTGTGAGATGAAAACATTCACAAATGAAAGGACTACTGCTGTGAGATTAAGATTGTTGACGTGCTCTATAAACCTAAACTATTAAAATGCATGTGAGGTCTGGGCTACACGCAGACAAGCCCAGATACATAGGATGGTAGAGAATATGTGGTTTCTCAGAAAAGGCAAAGAATACCATAGACCGTCAGAACATCACATGAATCAGTTCTTGGAGAAACAGATGAACACCGCAAATTGACCAGAGAAACTAGAAGTAGGCAATCAAGATTATTTTGCCATGTTAGTAGTAGAAATAAACATCAAAACTTAGTGACAACTGCCAACATTGATGACAAAAGACCTAGCGGACGACAAACAGATAAATTCCCATATGGCTTGGTCAAAAATGGATACTCGGGACAAGAACACGGACCTTATACAAGACTGATAATCGGGGGGAGATGGCGAACCATGATTGTCAACACTTACCAGAATTGCACATGGTGACACTAATCTGGGGAGGATATTGCAATTTCCTTTGAGTGGACGTCATTTTTAGTATTTTGTAACATTTACCAACTTTCGGTTACATGTTCTCCTAGTTATAATGTCTTCATAGCAAAGGCTAATGGACGCGTCTTGAAAAAGGAGAGTCTGGCTTATGAGACTATGACCTCCAGCATGAGAATGGAGGTGGAGGCAGTAACAGCGCATTCCAGTGTCTAGAGGAGACTACTGCAACACACGTTGTATTCATTACGGATTCAAAGAGTATGCTTAGTAAGGTGGAGAAAGGAATGTTTCGTGTGCAATGGCTCTCGTCGCTTCAGAGGTCACAGATTGTGAGAATTGTATGGATAATTTGCCCTGGCCATGCGAGGATACTGGGGAATGAACAGGCTGATAGGCTAGCAGGGAATGCACTTCTTGGTGGTAGTTTGCCTATGGACAAGGGGGAGATGGTCGTGCGCTTGTGGGACCAGGTGGAGAAGGCGGAGGAACAGATTGAGAACCCATATGTGGAAAGAATGAGATTGCGGAGGATCGGCAGGGGTTCTGGAAGAATCTCAAAACTGAGAGGGAAGACCAGGAGAACGTTTAATCAGATAGCGGTGGGAACGATTTGTAATATGACTCTTCGCTGGCTGTTGAACGAGGGGACGGAGCACGTATTGGAATGTCCTGAGTGCAGTGATGTCGGTTCTTAACTCAATTCAACTCAACTCAACTCAATGTCTTCATAATGTATTCATGTATAGCGGCACCACAGGTTTGAATCAAAACACATGGACGTATCTTAGCCTGTAAACCAAACATTCAAAACATTCGAACATTGAATTCAGAAAGAGCGAGTGTGTGTGTGAGAGAGAGAGAGAGAGAGAGAGAGAGAGAGAGAGAGAGAGAGAGAGAGAGAGAGAGAGAGAGAGAGAGAGAGAGAGAGGGAGAGGGGGGAGGAGGGAGAGAGGGGAGGAGGGAGAGAGCGAGAGAGCGAGCGAGAGAGAGAGAGAGAGAGAGAGAGAGAGAGAGAGAGAGAGAGAGCGAAAGAGAGATATCCTGCACCAAACATATGATAGCTCTGATGTTATTTGAGAGATAAAGCCAATGAAAATAATTGATTTCACACCAATCTGTGGCAGATAGCGGCTAGTACATTTATCTACCGACATGGTGGTCCTTGTTTAACCTCCTATTAGAGAGGAACTTAATCTGAGCGCCCACAATTCTCAATGTCGACCCGTCCTGATAAAGTGAGTGCTAGCGATTTCTCAGGGCAAGAAGTGCGGCGAGAGATGGGGGATGGTGGTCCACATCTCAAAATGCCGTGGCCTCCTGAGTGTGAAGTCCTATAGCACAGAAGGCTCCAGACGCCAGCATCTGTCGTGCTGTATTACCTTTGTCGCTGAAGATTGTTTATATACAGCCAATCATGCTGTCTCATGGCTATAGCCTCCCGGAATATTAACTCCTAAGGAACGAAGAGTTATATTTGGTGCACATTATAGCTAATCAAAAGTAACAGGGAAAATAATTAAATGAGCTGAGATCTATACAGATCTAACATCGATATAGTTCTTTGAAGAGTGTGAAACTAACTAACTCTAAACTTCAGTTGGTATGTTGGGATCAGTGCAGAAAATATCTAGGCACATGGATAACATCAGATGGAATGATAAATAACAGCGATAAAGAACAGAATAGGACAAGCGAAAATGAAATTTTATAAAATGAAGAACATCTTATCCAATAAATCCTTGTCGATGGAAGTTAGAAACATAATTCTTGCAAGGTACATAGAACCAATTCCAACGTAGTGCTTTCAATCCTGGACAATAAAAAATAAAGAGTCCCCTTAGATCCAAGAGGTGTGGGTTTACTGCTGATTCCAGGAGGTCAGCATGGCTGAATGGATAAGAACGCGTGTTTTTAAACATCCGGTGTGCTGATGCCGAGGTAAAGGGTTCAAACAGTACACCGGAGAGTTGGACTAAAATGTTGACCTCTCCTCCTTGACTTGGGAACATAAATTACAAGTACCCCTGAAGTCGGAATGGGTTCACCTGATGGCGAGGGGCACTGTTAATATGGAAAGCTAATCCACACGCAAACTTCAGTCCAGCAATATTAGAAGTAGTGTTATGGACTACGTTTGAGTTCAAAGCGAGCGCGTGCAAAAAAACCTGCTGATTCCTAAGACAACCACTACGAGTCATCTATATGTTGTCACACAGGCTCAGACACAAAGACAACTGATCACAAACATCAGATAGAGAGACAGAGATCATATTTTGAGTATTTTATGAGAAAACTTGAACATATTGTGAAAACTGGAAAGATTTGTGGAAAGAGAGATTGTGGTAGACAACGAGAGCAAAATCTGGACAGTCTTGTGTCATGGTACGGAAGGGTGTAAGAACACGAAGTGATACATGCTTGTTTTAGATAGCAAGATGTGAACAAGCGTCATCGTCCACTCAAGTCGGCATGACACTTGATGATCCTGATTGCGCCAAAGGAAACTAAAAGAGACAGAAACACACTGGGCTAGAAATGAGAAAATCTCCAAGAAAGTTCAGAGTTAAATCAAAATAGGTTTAGAAATCTTTGAAATGTAGAGTTTTAATGTAAAAACTGTCTGAGAGAGAATGAGTTAAAGTAAGAGCAATGACTGGGCGGTTTAATGGCTGCAACTGGAAAGGTGAAGTGTTTATACCAGGCCAACCAGGATCCTATGTAAATTTAACTAATACAGTGACTAGCAAACACGCCCCAGACGCTTCCACCTGGTCTAATAATTAATATTGCATGTAAACAGCTCTGAGCTAAATACTCTAGATTATGTCTACTGTCTGATCTACTTCTATTCTACTCATTTTGGAAGTTTAAGGAATTATCAGCATCTTTCTGTAAAAACTACATCTCTGAAGCTCAACGGATTTCTTTGCCTGTTTACCAGTTTGTACAGGAATCACAGTCATATGTTAAAACTTGGTAAACATAGAATGCAAACATTCTTTTTCTAATCTCCGAATACAGGGATTTATTATATAAGATTATCTTCATTTAGAAAACGTAATTTTTGGTTGTTCTATTATGTTCTTTATCTGTGTAGTACATCTTCCGTCCATATGCCAGGACAATTGAAATTCTCAAATTGCCCCAGATTAATACCATTTATTTTAATTCTTCATTTAGGCATTATCTGTACTTTGGATATTACTATGACTTCTATCTTATTATTGTTGAAGATAACGCCCATTAGTTTCTCCCTTGAACAATCACAGGATCATTGTCTATAGTTCCTTCTGACTTGTTGCTATCAAAACTGTCATCAACATATCATAAGATATTAATATTACGACCACCAACCCGATCCCGAGCGTATTTTCCAAAGATCTCATTATGTGCTCATCGTATCAACAGATTTTGAACGAGCTTCCACTTTCTCTTCGGGCGGCGCGTAGCGGTTTTATTCCCCGGTCACTTGGACCTAAATGTTGACTTCTTGTTCAAAAATCAATGGCACATGACTGACACGTAAAATTGCTTAGTAAATCATAAACTGTCAGTAGGGGCTGGGGTTGACTGCAATGTCCTCGTAAAGGACGTGCATATTTAGAAGAACAAAGAAGATAAATCAACGGACAGTACACATCATCGTCTGAAACCCTCATATTCCGCCCTCCCCCACCCCACCCCTATTGCAATGCAATATTCCTAAATTGTTGTAGATTCTTATAGCTAGTTTGCTGTCAGAACAGGAAATACATCATTCATATGCACAGAACGTTTTAAGATAACGTTGGATATCTCGGCACCGAACATCCGGTACTGCACTTTGAAGTGTGCTTGAAACAAACGTTATAAATAGAACGCCACGTTTCAACAGAGCTATCTTAACATTTTAAACATCTGGGTTTACTATACAAAATTAATTGGCAGCACAACGGTAGGTGTACCGGCTCACCGACCACAGCAGCTTGGTAACAGAGGTGAACCTTGGAATAGACAAGTCGAAAACCCGATAAGGCATCCTGAAGAACCGTGTTGTAGGCAACACTATGGGCTCAACATGAGACCTGCCGTGTGATTCTAGGCGCGTACTGGATGGCTTTGCGTTTTGGCATACGTTATTTATTCACACACACATTAACATTTGAAGATGTATCATTTATTTTGTCTGGGAATTCTAAACTGATTTCGTTAGCATAATAAGATGGATTAAGTGGTCTAGCCCAGGCAGTTACAAATAAAAATGTAAATATATATATATTGCTCATCTCAACTGCTTATTGAAATGAAACTAGATGATTTATACAGAAACGCTTGGGATGTGTAAGAACAAGTGTCGAGAGAATTGCAGTTATTTGTGCATGTGTGTTGTCTACCACAAGAATTATACATGTATGAGGTTTCTAGGGAATGTTCTTATTTTTTTACATTCTTCTTTTGTTTTCGCTTATCATTTCACATTGGGGCATAGGAACTCAGTCAACTCACTCGATGTCGCTCACCCTTAGCTATCCCAATGCAGGTTCGTCAAGGATTATGCACGTGTGTCTATTTCTCTTGTTCGTAGTGTTTTTATGTCTTCCTCTTTTAATTTATTGATTTCAGACAATGGCCTGTCTAGCTATACCGCTCTCAGGTTTTCCCAGTAAATGTCCTACCCAGCGCCAGTGCTAATTTCTTCACCCCTTGATTCATTGATATATGTCTAGTTATCTCTATGAGCTCCTCATTGGTAATTCTGTCTGACCATTTTAATCCTTCATGTTTGCTCAGGGATCAATGAATGAACGTTGGCAGTCTGTCTGCAAAGGTTTTAGTCAGTCCCAGTGTTTCTGATCCATAAAGTAGTACAGATTTAAAGTTAGCAGTAAATACTCTAAGTGTGTGTGATGCTAAGTTTAAGAAATTAAATGTTCTATTATATAACACAAGTTAAATCGGTGAGACTACCTATACACTTGATGAAATGCCCTGTATATTTCAGAGCCAGGAACGAAACTGACTTACACATTGAGTTACTTTGATCACAGCATTCGTTAGTAACGTAGTTAATTGTGTACAACATTCTATTCAATAGTGCAAGCCCACAGTTTGCTACATCCTATGGAGAGTCATCTGGGCTATTTATCACACATCCTGGTTTGCTGCAAACATCATGATGATGTCACTTCAAGATGACGTTAATGTTTTCAAGTGGTTCATTTATCTCAGCAACTGGATGTATCTGGTACTGACTGTGGAGTGCGTCATTGAGGCAGTTGTTGTGTTGAGCACACTGTCCAAGAAATTTGAACTTAATCAGGGTAAGAGAGAAAATGTCTGTCTGTCTGTCTGTCTGTCTGTCTGTCTGTCTGTCTGTCTGTCTGTCTGTCTGTCTGTCTGTCTGTCTGTCTGTCTGTCTGTCTGTCTGTCTGTCTGTCTGTCTGTCTGTCCTGTCTGTCTGTCCTGTCTGTCTGTCTGTCTGTCTGTCTGTCTGTCTGTCTGTCTGTCTGTCTGTCTGTCTGTCTGTCTGTCTGTCTGTCTGTCTGTCTGTCTGTCTGTCTGTCTGTCTGTCTGTCTGTCTGTCTGTCTGTCTGTCTGTCTGTCTGTCTGTCTGTCTGTCTGTCTGTCTGTCTGTCTGTCTGTCTGTCTGTCTGTCTGTCTGTCTGTCTGTCTGTCTGTCTGTCTGTCTGTCTGTCTGTCTGTCTGTCTGTCTGTCTGTCTGTCTGTCTGTCTGTCTGTCTGTCTGTCTGTCTGTCTGTCTGTCTGTCTGTCTGTCTGTCTGTCTGTCTGTCTGTCTGTCTGTCTGTCTGTCGTCTGTCTGTCTGTCTGTCTGTCTGTCTGTCTGTCTGTCTGTCTGTCTGTCTGTCTGTCTGTCTGTCTGTCTGTCTGTCTGTCTGTCTGTCTGTCTGTCTGTCTGTCTGTCTGTCTGTCTGTCTGTCTGTCTGTCTGTCTGTCTGTCTGTCTGTCTGTCTGTCTGTCTGTCTGTCTGTCTGTCTGTCTGTCTGTCTGTCTGTCTGTCTGTCTGTCTGTCTGTCTGTCTGTCTGTCTGTCTGTCTGTCTGTCTGTCTGTCTGTCTGTCTGTCTGTCTGTCTGTCTGTCTGTCTGTCTGTCTGTCTGTCTGTCTGTCTGTCTGTCTGTCTGTCTGTCTGTCTGTCTGTCTGTCTGTCTGTCTGTCTGTCTGTCTGTCTGTCTGTCTGTCTGTCTGTCTGTCTGTCTGTCTGTCTGTCTGTCTGTCTGTCTGTCTGTCTGTCTGTCTGTCTGTCTGTCTGTCTGTCTGTCTGTCTGTCTGTCTGTCTGTCTGTCTGTCTGTCTGTCTGTCTGTCTGTCTGTCTGTCTGTCTGTCTGTCTGTCTGTCTGTCTGTCTGTCTGTCTGTCTGTCTGTCTGTCTGTCTGTCTGTCTGTCTGTCTGTCTGTCTGTCTGTCTGTCTGTCTGTCTGTCTGTCTGTCTGTCTGTCTGTCTGTCTGTCTGTCTGTCTGTCTGTCTGTCTGTCTGTCTGTCTGTCTGTCTGTCTGTCTGTCTGTCTGTCTGTCTGTCTGTCTGTCTGTCTGTCTGTCTGTCTGTCTGTCTGTCTGTCTGTCTGTCTGTCTGTCTGTCTGTCTGTCTGTCTGTCTGTCTGTCTGTCTGTCTGTCTGTCTGTCTGTCTGTCTGTCTGTCTGTCTGTCTGTCTGTCTGTCTGTCTGTCTGTCTGTCTGTCTGTCTGTCTGTCTGTCTGCCTGCCTGCCTGTGTGTCTAATTGCATGCCTCCCTGTCTACCCGGCGGTAGGTGGGTCAGTCCATCTGTCCGTGTATAGATCCATCTATCCAGCCACCCACCAAGCCGTGCAGCCATCTGTCCATCTTTCTGAGTGTTCTACCGTCTGTTTATACCGCAGTCTCTCTACCAGTCTGCCTACATGCAAATCTACCTGCCTGCCTGTCTCTCTCACCTCACTGTACTATTATCTCTGTTCTTCCTTTGATCCTCCTGACCTCTGTCTGTCCACTATTTTCCTATAGACCTTACGATATGTATGTCTGTGGATCATTTTCTATGCTTTTCAATATCGCCGTTGTCTATCCAGCAGCCCATTAATTTGCCTATTCGTGTTCCACACACCACGTGTCGATTCCAATCATGAGTATCCCCATTAATTGTACACCATGTTCTTTTTGGTGTTCCCACTATTCACATCCCCAAGCACCTCGGTCCAGGTTGTACCCTCTCTATCCCTGCGCAGCGGTTAGTAAACGTATTATCCAGCCTTACTTCCTGACCTTCATTTTAAACTATTCTAGCCACTTCACCGTTCTGCAGTTGTTGCCATTTCAGGCGATTTCATAACCATCTAACGTCAAATGTCTGTTGTATGTACTAAGTTCCCGAACCCAGCAACATGTTTTTACCATTAGCTGAAGGGTGTATGTCTGAGGTCGCTTCTATGTTTACCCAGTGAAAATAATAAGGATGCAGTGTTTCCAGACATGCACGTCAGCTTCTAGACTGCTGCAGTGCAACTGTAACGTTGCCTTAACTTTCATATACAAGACTGGCATGTCTGTACTTTCAAATATTTGTACAACTGAAATCAATTTGCTCATATTTGTGGCGGCTAATTTTGTTGGAATAACACTCGAGATGCCTACGTTTTCTCTGGTGTCATATTGTTGTTTTGTTACATAGTCTATGTTTACTCTTTGTTCCTTCTGTTAACTCACTCTCGCCCATGCAGCTATTACTTTAAAGTGTAGGTGTCTGGGTTATGAGGTGTTAAAAGATGTCTTGGATAAAATGGTTACGGTAACAACCGGAGTAAGGGTGGTGGAAGTAATGGCGTCTGGGCAAGAATGAATTACAAAAGTATCTTGCACACTCGAGGTTACCCCGTGTGGTAATGGGGACACAATTTAAAGCGAAGAATAGTTACAGTGTAACCTATCATGCATGCGGGGATTCTTAATGTAAGAAAAGAATAGTAGCACACAGTAACCTGTCATAGATGTCACAACAAGCGACACAGGAAGGTTGGAGCATGTCTAGATTTCCCACTCCGTAGAAAAACGTTATCTGCAAACTGCAACCAATCATGAACAAGCCTAAAGATAAACAAAAAGAATAAACAAGTAAACCAAGAGGAAATGAGGCTTTTCTAGAATAGATGAGTTGAAAAGTAAGGGCAGAAATTAATCATATGGGGAGGGAATGGATGTAACTTCATGGGACAATTCATGTTAGGACGTCTGGGAGCCTGGTGGTTTTCAAGCATAGTTTCTGGAGGTCGTGATCTGTGGCCAGCAACTGTTACCAAAGTATTGGTTACGTGTTGTCTTGGTGTAGATTGTTTTATTAAAAGTATTATTTAATAACAATTTCAACATAATTTTACTACTACGTGATACAACAAAACACAGAGAGAAAAGTTGACCTGGGAGCTCAAGTCAATTTTAAAAGCTAGAATCCGTCGAGTATGTTGATGGAACCCTTGGCCAGCGGAACGACAGGCGGGCGTCTAGCCTCTATGTTGAATAGATCCTCATGAGAACACCGCGAGTCCTTATTTAAAAAAAAAAAAAAAAGGCTCATAGTTCACGGCGAAGAGAGGTAAAAGCTGAATTAAACGATTAATTCGTGACGATGTTTCAATTAATGAGAATGCATATACATTAATAGCAGCACTGTGAACAATACTGACAAACCCCTGGGTCACACAAGGTACAAGGAGACCTGGATCACACGGAGAAGAGAATTAGAGACAGAAAACGAATAATATGGGAGGTCATAGATGGCGCTGCGGAAGGTGGCAAAATAAAGGAGGGCTTAGAATGGGGGATACAAGGAACAAGAAGAAGAGGAGGATACAAGGAGGTAGAAAAAATATAAGAAGAGTGAAAAGTAAACAGCTATCTATGTTTCTCTTTCCTTCACGTGGTCTATTATTCGCTACACTTACAGGGGTGATGTCAGCATCTGTGGTTGGAGTATAGTGAACGCAGTTTCACATCCCCGACGTATCGGATTCGCAGTTAGCAGGTGTAATTTTGGGAGCATATCAGTTTGCTGTGATTTTCAAAATATCATGGGCGTTGGCCGATTAGAAATAATTGGTAAACTACTTAACGTAAAATTACATGCACAATCTCAAACAGCCAGTTTTAGCTTGGGGTTGATTGTAAAGAACATATAACTTACTTTTAGCTACATGAGTGACATAAAAAATAACGCGACATGTCAATACTCTAAACTGTTGAGCTGACGTTTATATTCCGGTTTTCTTACTCTGTGAACCTGTTCTATCTTTAGCATGTTTCGTTAAATTTGTATAAACCGTATTCCTGCCACACTCAACTCACTCTCATTGCCTTCTGTCGTTAGCATACATACCTGGATGTTTACGTTGTAAGAGGTAGAAGATCAAAGAACTGCCTAGATGTCCAGGATGCAACCCTCATATATATATATATATATATATATATATATATATATATATATATATATATATATATATATATATATATATATATATATATATATATATATGCATAAGGCTAGTCAGGAAACCTATGAGGGTTCATCCTGGACATCTAGGCAGTTCTTTGATCTTCTACATCTTACAACGTAAACATCCAGGTATTAATGCTATTGATAGAAGGCAATGAGAGTAGTAGGAATACTTTTCTCTCAAATTTTAATTTTCTCTCCATTGCTCTCATTTTTTTTCCATATTTTTCTTCTTCTCATCCCACCGTTACGCCTTCATGTAGTTACTGGAGGATCTTCTCCGTGACTATATGTTGTGTTTTGTGTAAGTATTTATTTGCTGATGAAGGCTAGTCGCCGCAACGTCTTGTATGTGTCGTAATTCTGTTATGTAATGCTGCATTACTTTGTGTTATTATATATTGTTTACATATACTAGTGCGTACACTGGAATGACGTAAACTGATTAGAGACATTAGACGTAGACAGTCAACATTTTTGGGCATGTCATGAGAAGAAATAAATTGGAGAACTTGGTGATAACTGGTAAGATCGACGGGAAGAGACCAAGGGGAAGACCGAGAAGTAAATATCTGGATGGCTTGGCCACGTAGCATGGTCGAGACAGAAACACGGAGCTGATCCGAGACTCTGGTGATTGAGTGAGATGGCGAGTCATGATCACCCACACTAATCGGCATGGCACAAGATGGATGGACACTGGAATGACTCGTACATTGCGCGAGGTAAGCTTTCTCAATTACCACCGTCCTTCGCCATCAAACGAACCGCTCCGATTTCTGAGGTACTTATAATGTGCGTTCCCAGGTCAAGGACGAGAAGTTAACATTTTAGTTGGTTCGCTGTAGGAAGATTAAATATAATCAAGAATTTAGAGGCATGAAAGGTCGGATGTATGTGGTCTCCACTAATAAAAACAAGACTTGTGTGTGTGTGTGTGTGTGTGTGTGTGTGTGCGCGCGCGCGCGTGAATTGATGATAGTTATAGAGACCGCCTTTGCCCTGATATTTCACATCGTAATGTAAAGGTTACTTGCTCCGTGGCGATGGTGTAACGGACGCAGTTCGTGATCCCGCATACCCGCTTTCGAAACACAGCTGCGCGCGATTTGGCAGCAGGCAGCGTTGCTTTGGTTTTATTTTACAAAATGGTATATGTGACGGTCTTTCAGAAAGCAATGGCAAACTACTGAATGTAAACTTGCAAGAGATCACAACAGGCAAATAATGCTGGTGATGACTGTGACGTCCTGTAAAGGATATGCAACTAGCTTTCTTTTAATGTAAAAGAGAAATGATAGCGGTTGTGTTGTTCTTCATCTGTGTATGCTACCGTCTGTGTTGTTATCATTATATTCTCTACTTAAATTCAGCGTAGTGGTGAGCCTACTAGTGTATCAGAGAACAGTTGCAATTCAACTCCCTAGTTTAGGTTTCGTTTCAATAGTATACGCCTCTGTCGTAAACAAATATGAAAATTGGAATCATCATTCTGACTGAAGGAAACCGAGGTACGAAAGGGGACTGTGAGAGTATCCCATCATGCCGTTAGATGGTATATATCAAGTTATGCCACATAACATCACTACGACAGTGTCGCTGGCACGATTACGCTTTTCTTTCTTTTATCTACTGCTCCTGGACGGTGACTGTTGACCCATATCTTAGGTGTCATATTAAAAGTTAGTCGTGTGTCCTTTACTTGACGACCGTAATCAGCCCCAGTATTTCATGGCTGTGTCCTGTTTAGTAGGCAATATTTACGTTCAGCTGTTTGCCATTGCTTAAAGTGTGTATGTATGTAAGTGTGAATGTATTATTATGCGCGCGCGCGTGCGTGCGTGAGTGTAGTTTGTTTGCAAGGGTGTTCATCGATCTTGAACCAAATTTGTCTCGAGGGCTATTTCGAGTCTGTGTCTATGTAGCGTACAGTTAGAATTTATCGACAGTATTGTTGGTTCTATTTAGCTTTTTATCGAGACAACATGTGTAGAAAGTGCAATCCTATGATTTCTCGATGATTCCCCCTGGCACCCCTGACAGAAAGCCCATGTATCTACACAACGACACGGTAACCTAAAATGCTTGTACTAGCACTTAGCCCAACATTATTCACAATGAGGCCGCTCTAATTGTCTCCAGTTTCACAACATCTGGAGGCATCTCCAGGCAATTTGCAAACATCTACCAGGGGCATACCCCTTGGTGCTAAATTAGCCACACCCACACTCCACACTGAAGCACTCGGATCTCCTGACACGCCAGCAATGGAACAACAAGTGAAACGTAAAACCTGTTTCTAATTGTTTGCATTCTCTTCACCAGTAAGATAAACAGTCTTTTCGCCGCTAGAAAGCGACTGTAGAGATTTTAAAAGCAGATTACTCATATGTTATAAGCAGATTACTCATATTTTATAAGCAGATTACTCATATTTTATAAGCAGATTACTAATATTTTATAAGTAGATTACTCATCTATATCTATAAAACAGAGTGTATGTTTGTTTGTTTGTGGGTATTGGATGCGTTCGATAACGGTACATCCGATTGAGATGAAATTTTCTACACGTCTTCCTTTCATTCATTTGCAACCGACTATAATAATTTCTTAATGTAAAATCTTCGACTTATTTAATAACATTTACTTTTCCATTTTCATTATATAATGTCTATATAGCAGGGGCACTTCACTCTAGAAAAGTTATTTCAAGGGGCATAACTTTTAATAACATTTCTATATACTTTATAGTCATATTGTTGGACTTACTTGCACTATTGTTAAACTATTTGTCTATAGTTATTTTCAGGCATATGAGTTATAATAAATAATGATATAATCTTTAAGGCATTTTCAAAGTTTTCATAAAAATAATGCATAATGCATAACATTGTAACCCATCTTTTTCTACAGTTTTCATTGAATGGTGTGTGGAAGGACATTCTTTTAAGTTACTGTGCGCCAAGAGCTGGGCGAAACCACGCCTGTCAGACAGATAGACAGACAGACAGTCGGGAACGGGAGAGCTTATATGACTACTTATATGAATTAAATTAGATGCTCCCCACCAGGGACTGGGTGAAGCCGGGCCGGGACAGACAGACAGACAGACAGACAGTCGGGAACGGGAGAGCTTATATGACTACTTATATGAATTAAATGAGATGCTCCCCACCAGGGACTGGGTGAAGCCGGGCCGGGTCAGCCAGCCAGACAGACAAACAAGCAGACAGACAGACTGATAGATAGATAGATCCCCTCCAGGGCCTGGGCGAAGCCGGGCCGGGTCAGCTAGTATTTTATAAGCAGACTACTCATATTTTATAAGCAGATTACACATATTTTATCAGCAGATTACTCATATTTTATAAGCAGATTACTCATATTCCATAAGCAGATTAATCAGATAAAGTATTTTTTTTTCCTAAATGCTTTCTGCCTTAATTTGTTTATGTATGCATTAGAGGTTGCCTAGTTAATTACTGAAATACGCCCATTTAACAAAAACGAGTGTCATGATACAGGGAAAAACATGTAAGAGTAACCGTTAGAGTTTGTCTGAATATAGAGAGAAAAGACATACGGTGACAAAACACACCCTTGTCTTCTCCTTGCTTTATTTAGTGTGTACATGGACCTGAACAAGAAGGCAAGTCTGGCGAGCCACTAACCCGTGATCCAAGTGGAATATATCGTAGGGTGTTCCATATTGTACAAAGCATCAACAACCAGAATGGGATTCGGCTCATCGTGTAGCCAGTCCTCTGCAGAAAGGGCTTTAATCACAGCAGTTTACCTGCGTATGCATTTTCAAGCCTTGAATGTCCCGTGTTCACCTCACGTGTTGGTAAGTCCCTGTCTCATCTCCCAGGAAACACGCTTTCCATGGGTGTTCTCTCTACACCGCAGTGGGGTTTGATATGTCCCTGTCTCATCTCCCAGAAAACACGCTTTCCATGGGTGTTCTCTCTACACTGCGGTGAGGTTTGATAAGTCCCTGTCTCATCTCCCAGAAAACATGCTTTCCATGGGTGTTCTCTCTACACCGCGGTGAGGTTTGATGTGGCCACAATACTGCAGATTGAAAGACACGCAACTGTTTATGAGCTGTTTTCTTCCATGTTAGGATCTTGTAAAATGTCCATGTTTTCTTCTTCTTGGTCCACGGTATTCCAAGATCTGTTGGTTCGAATGTTTCGACGATCATCTTTTGTGTTTGTGAAATGGCCCTTGATTCACCTGTGTATGTTGTCACAGGATAGGTGCATGTTCTCAAGATGTTTAATTTTATTTGTTTGCTGGTGTTGTGCTATAGTTTCTTCATAGTCTTTACCTTTGCATTGATATGGCCGGTAGGATTCGGTTGAACTATTTAAATTGACAACGGGCGTAATATTGCTAAGCCTCTTCAAATGGCAAATTGATATTCCGACAGTCTGACTGATAGAAGAAACGTTGAGCACTACTGAGTAGAGCTGTGGTATCTTGTAGAAGACACGATAGGAACTAGTGGGCAAGATTGTGGTATCTTGTAGAAGAAAAGATAGGAACTATAGGGCAAGATTGTGGTATCTTGTAGAAGAAAAGATAGGAACTATAGGGCAAGATTGTGGTATCTTGTAGAAGAAAAGATAGGAACTAGTGGACAAGATTGTGGTATCTTGTAGAAGAAAAGATAGGAACTATAGGGCAAGATTGTGGTATCTTGTAGAAGAAAAGATAGGAACTATAGGGCAAGATTGTGGTATCTTGTAGAAGAAAAGATAGGAACTAGTGGACAAGATTGTGGTATCTTGTAGAAGAAAAGATAGGAACTATAGGGCAAGATTGTGGTATCTTGTAGAAGAAAAGATAGGAACTATAGGGCAAGATTGTGGTATCTTGTAGAAGAAAAGATAGGAACTAGTGGACAAGATTGTGGTATCTTGTAGAAGAAAAGATAGGAACTAGTGGACAAGATTGTGGTATCTTGTAGAAGAAAAGATAGGAACTATAGGGCAAGATTGTGGTATCTTGTAGAAGAAAAGATAGGAACTAGTGGACAAGATTGTGGTATCTTGTAGAAGAAAAGATAGGAACTATGGGACAAGATTGTGGTATCTTGTAGAAGAAAAGATAGGAACTATAGGGACAAGATTGTGGTATCTTGTAGAAGAAAAGATAGGAACTAGTGGACAAGATTGTGGTATCTTGTAGAAGAAAAGATAGGAACTAGTGGACAAGATTGTGGTATCTTGTAGAAGAAAAGACAGGAACTACTAGGCAAGATTGTTGTAACTTGTAGAAGAAAAGACAGGAAATTCTCGGCGAGGCTGTGGTATTTTGTAGAAGAAATGACAAGAACCACTGAGCAAGACAGTGGTATCTTATGGAAGAAACGATAGGAACTACTGGGCAAGATTGTGGTATCTTGTAGAGGAAAAGATAGAAACTACCGGGAAAAATTACGATATCTACTGAGCCAAGCAAGCTGTGTTACCACATAGAATCACGTTGGGAACTATTGAGCCTAGCGACCTAATTTACCTTGTAAAAGAAAAGTTGGGAACTACTGAGAAAGACAGTGTAACACCTTGTACGACTACTACTGGAGTGCTACTTTCAGTTCCAGGCAGCAGATAAAGTAACCATTCGTTCAAAATGCCATAGCCCAGAAAAATAAACTAAGGGTAATCTCCACTAGCCAGCCTCCCTCTCGACTCATGTCCACTAGCGCTGCTGGTTTTCTTTCTCTCTGATTCCTCTAAACATGAAAACACGAGTTAGCCGGGAGATCCAGCCACAGACAGAGGTTACCAGACAGACGAGAACGCACTTACATAGTCAGTCAGCCTAAGACTTAATGATCATAGGCAGGCATATAGATAGACAGACGGCTAGATACACATAGACAGAGAGAAAAAAAGGACAGACGTCCATATAGATACACAATTAGAAAGATAGACAGACAGACCGAGACATACACGGTTAGTCTGGTAGCTAGATAGATAGACAGGCAGGTAAACAGACAGACAGACAGACAGACAGGCAGGCAGGCAGGCAGGCAGGCAGATGTTAGCCATTTTGTCGTTCCGTTTTCCAAATGACTTCTATACATGAATCGTTCCATGTGCTTTTCATCTGTTGCAAGCAACATTCCGTACTGACCTCCTCTTTTAACTGATGTTGACCTGGTACGTATAAAAGATTGCGACCACAAACTGTTCTTAGTTGTATGGTTTTTGATATCCCTCATTGCTTTGGTTTCCATGTTGATAAGGAGCTATGTTTCTCTTGAGTATCAATAAATGTTATTTTTCAGCTTGTAAAGAATCTTCTTCCACTCCTTGGGGGTTATTGGCTATAAGGTGGTAATCACATTTTTTATAGCTCAATTTGCACAGGACGAGTGATGTGGTCAGTGTGACGCCGGCTTACTTTACACCACAGCAAATGTACTGTCGCCCATCTTAGGTTGGGTCGAGCTGGGAGCCCAGGCACGTTTCTTGAACAATGCTTTCTACTAAAGGGGGATTCGGTTACCAGATCACCTAGTTCGATAAGTAAGCATACACTGCGCTATCTTCCGCGGCTCTATAAACAGCTGTAGGCTATGTCAGTTTTAAAGGAAAACTTGAGCGCCACTGAATTTACTTCAGAGGTACATTCACGGTTAATGACTGCACTAATAGTAGTTAAAGTTACTTGCATATCCTTTTACAAGGACCGTCGCAGTCACCCACAGGGATTTTTTTAAATATTTGCGGTTTGTAATCTCTTGACAAGTTTACGTTCAATAGTTTGCCATTGAACTATTGGCACACATACCAATTCGTAAAAAAACCAACGCAGGGCGAGCTGCTGCCAAATTTCCCACAGGTGTGTTTCGAACGTGGTATTCGGGATTTCGAACTGCGTCCGCAACCCTCTTCACCACGGATCAGGCTACTAATAGTAGTAGAGGAATGAAATAAAGTCTAGAGGGCACACTAGGTCAAAATACACATCGAAAGTTACTCAAGGGACAGCAGGATTCAAACCTGTGACCTACAAATGACATATCTTGGCTGTAGGAACACGGGCTTTATGATACAAGACAGCAAAAACCTCCTAATGGTAGGAGCCCACTTTATCGCTATCATTATCCCGAACCCACAACTATAGAACATAGACACGCCTACCCAATTAACTGTATAACATAGCATTCACGCCTACGTAATTAACAATTTAAATATTAACAAATTCGCAAGTTATGATTGGCGCACATAAAAGACAACATTCACATTGAAAGCTATATTCGCCATATGGGATTCGAATCTGTCACTTTCAAATTGCAATAGCGATCGAAGCAGGAACATTGTGTACTTCGACGTATGGTCAGCTCGACACCCTTTTGCATATGTTCTGTGTTAGTGGCCTCAATGTTTCGGAAACATTTGACATGCCCATGGAAATGCATAGGTTTCAGAAATGTGTGTTAACCAACCAAAGGCCAAATAGCAAACATTTATAGGATAAGAAATTGACAGTAGTATAAATACTGTAACAAAGGAAACAATTCTATTCGAATTTAGCTGATTGTTATGCAGCTTACAGTTGATGGGTGTTCAACAGGAAATAATGTGCGTAAGTTTGAAATAGATTAATGGTTATGGCCGTTTCTCCTTCGGGAGACGGGTTAGCTAAGGTTTGGATTTTATTTTTCTGTCGGCGGAAAACGTTCGCGGCGACTGCACTGGCCTGGCTGCCTTAATCCCTCAGGCTCACGACAGCCCTGTCATACACCGCAAGGTAATATAGGCAATAAATGGCAGTTTTATTTTATTTATTTATTTTTTTTTTTTTAATTTAACCAGCACAGCACAACCGGATTATCAGGGATTAAGTGTTGGTATATAATGTTTACCCCACTTGCTGTAGGTATTCAATGTCAACGTAATCCAACCCAATGTTTGGAGGCAAAATAGTCACACGTTTGAAATACATCTTATATGTTAAAATAAGAGCCTGTTCTCTGTGACACTATTAAGTTCCATCTATAAATCTGCGTGTCCAGCTCTAGAAGTCTATCAATACTGGCCATGCACTCATGGTGCAAATTACATCGAGCTCAACGAGATTACACTAAGACCCTTAAATAAATGTCTAGCGAATACGTTAGATAAGGAAACAGTCCCACTTGTGAGCACGCCCGTACAAACACACATACATGTATATACAACTCAACTGCTCTGTCCGTGATACTGGAGATTAGCTGTCGGTTCTTGACGTTTGCTTAAACTTGCTTTCCTCGGCTTGCTTCTCGGCATCCTGAAGATATTTATCGTTTCCTCTTGTTGCATTCCTCACCTCGAGGCTTATCTGTGACTCGTGTCTATGTACACCACTCCACGAGGCGATGAACACTTGTTATTCAGCAATTTCTCTTTTAGTCGCATACAAATATACAGTGAATACTGTATTTCAGGATTCTCGCCGGTGCTTACGGAGTTCGTGCACTGAGCTGAGTTTCTCCAGACTCAGGTTTGAGTTAGGAGGAGAACGGAGCACTTATGGGATTGCACCAGTGTGCCGTGATGTTGATCCATCGACTAAACTAAACTAAACAAATATACAATGGACCTAGCATTATAAAGTAAGTACCAGGGGTTAATTTGGAATGGAAAAAAAAAGTCGAGTAAGGGAACTGTCATGTCACCTCATAATGATGTGATCTAGTGTATGTGCTTGCTTGCTTGTGTTCGCTGGCTGTGAATTCCAGCGTGAAGTCCTGTATGTCGGATGAATACATCCTGTCAATCCAACATCAAATACAATCTAACATCAATGTGATGTCATACCGGACCTGAGGTTTGCGTGAGTATCCGTTGTCCCATGTCTGGCTTATGGTGTGCAGACTGGTGGTTCCTCGCCATGTAGGCAGATACTCTCCGGCTTCGGAGGAATCATCGATCCTACTGATGTTAGCCAGGTCCCCGAAGAGACCTGTTGCCCAAGACGCTCGGCGTGGACGTTTCAGCAGGTCTTGGCCAGTATAGATCCGGCCCTGGTGCCTTGGAAACACCTCTGCGTCCCGTCTAGTGTATGTAAAATGCTACATCGTAACATTACCAGGGAATTTACTAGCTGTTATAATCAGCAATCGTTAGTAGATTCGCAAGTTGAAGAATATTCTCTGTAATTTATCTTTGTCAATCGATGAGAGGATGATTTCGAATGAACTATATTGTGACAATTCTTATGTACGGAAGCGAATCATGGTCAGTTAACAAGAAAGTGAGGATTTATGTGACAGCTGCGGCGAAGTGGTTTCATATAAAAATAATGAGAAAAGTCGACGGATAGAAACAAGTGAAGTTTTCGTGTAATAAATTAACCCTCAACTGGTTACAGACAAAAACAGTCCACATTCTTTGGGAATGTCATAAGAGAGGGAAAGCTATGGAACGTCATCACAACAGGAAAGCTGAAGTGATTGAGAGGCAGGGGAGGACCAAGAGAGAAGATGCTGGACAGGTTGACATTATGGCATGGAGGATTATCACTATCAGAAATGATTAGCTAGTACTCGAGACAGAAGGCTATGTACAGGCGTGATCGCAAAAGCCACACGGCTAAGACTATAAGAAGACGTTTGTCATTTCTTTGTGAAAAGCCGACGTTTCAAGTTGAAATCAACACAATCGATTTGCATCGAAATCGCCCGCGACCGAGTTCCAACTCCATCCATCCATCCATCATGTGCCATGCCGATAAGCGTGGGCGGTCATGTTTTGCCAGCTCACTCGATCACCAGAGTCGTGGATCAGCTCCGTGTTTCTGTCTCGACCATGTCACGTGGCCAAGCCATCCAGGTATTTACTTCTCGGTCTTCCCATTTGTCTCTTCGCTTCGATCTTGCCAGTTGTCACCAAATTCTCCAAGTCATTTCTTCTCATGCTCAAGCATTATTGACTGTCTACATCTAATGAATCAGTTTACGCTCTTCATTTGTTTCTAGAAGGACTTGTTCATTTTTTTTCTTTCTGTCATGGTATTCTTTGCATTTTCCTCAGAAACCACATTTCCACAGCCATCAGATGTTTTTCAGCTTGACTGCTCATTGTCCACACTTCACATCCATACAAAAGTATATATTCTATGTAGCACTTTAACACTTTTTTTCTCTTTTCAATTGATATCTTTTTATTGGTCAGTATGTTTTTCATCTTGCAAAAGGCTACCTTCGCAATGGCAATTATTGTTCTAACATCTTCAAGGCATCTCCCATCAGATGTTATGACTGTTCCGAGATAACTGTATCAATTAACTTGCTTAAGAATATGACCATTTACTCGTATATTACAATGTGGTATTTCCTTCATCCCAGTGACGACCATGACCTATGTATTCTTACTATTCAATTCTATCCCTAGTTGTTCACTGTGTGAGAAACTGCGTGTCACTAATCCTTTAGCCACAGCCGGCTCCGTGGCGGTGTGGTTACGGACGCAGTTAGTAATCCCACATATTGCGTTCGAAACACAGCTTAGGGCGATTTGGCAGCAGACCGCCTTACGTTGATTTTTTTAATGAAATAATATTGGTACCGGTCCTTCAGAAAATAATGGCAAACTACTGAACGTAAACTTGACCAGGTATCACGAACAGCCAAAAAATGCTGGGGTTTACTGCTTCTTCTTCTTCTTCTTCTTCTTCTTCTTCTTCTTCTTCTTCTTCTTCTTCTTCTTCTTCTTCTTCTTCTTCTTCTTCTTCTTCTTCTTCTTCTTCAGCATTCCGAGCATTACTTCCTGTAAACGATATGCAACTAACTTTAACTAAACTACAGATGAAGACATTATTTTCTTCTCAAATGTTGTTACCGTGAGTGTATTAGCGTGAGTATATGCTTATGTATGTATTTGCTTGTTGTTTCACCAGATGGACACCTGCCGTGGTACCTGCAGCTGATGTGGTTGCTGTACACAGTGTCTGCGGTTGGTGCTGTTGTGGTTTGCATATGGTACTGGGCGTTCATACATAAAGGTTTGTGCACATACTACATTTACAGTTAATTTTCTTCTTTCTCTGCTAAATGTGGATAGAATAATATGATACATTAGGTTTGTGTAGACATTATAACATAATCTGCAGCAAAGAACCTCAATGGCTCGGAACGCTGAAGAAGAAGAAGAAGAAGATTATGATAACATCGGAGGCACGCATGAGAGTGCAAACATGTGTGTGTGTGCGCCTTCAGTATACGAATAAATAAAACAGGAGACATATAGTTTCTAATCAGGCAGCGAATCTTCCGAAATATATGAACAAGAATGTAAAGGAACTGACGTAGAGCACACATCAAGACTAGGGCGACAAGGGTGAAATGTGACAACGAAGTTTGACATACGTATACCTAGAAATACATAAATAGACATTTTTGTGAATTCCTTTGTTTGAAAAACAAAATTTGAACACATAAATTAGCTACAAAACAGAAGTACTCTAACTCATCTACAGAGGATATCCGAACATTAAAATGACTTATACATAACTATATCTGAAATATACATTGGCACCTTGCCGTCTTGACAGACGATAATTTGTTGCATTGTGCTTCAAAAAAGCATAATAACTACAACCCATGACGGTGGCGAATGTGACTGATAAGGCCACTTCGCGCTGTTCGTCCACAGTGGATGCATGTGAACACATGATCATTTCCACCAGCATGTACTATCTTACGTCTCGCACGCTTGATGTGTGACTTATCTGCAATAATTTTCTCCTTTGTCTTTCAAAGCAATGTTTTCCGGTAGTGAATTTGAATAACGTAGACACAAACGATAGATTGCACGATTTATTGCCTGGCATATTTCGCTGCATCTCGTCAGGTACATACTGCAGAATTCACACAACATAAGTAAAATAACTAAATTCTTCAAACTGAAATATACATATGTTCGCACAGTAATGTCAGTTGTCTACCACTTTAATTTTAAACTAACTTACCTGTCTTTCTGTTTGCACAAAATTGGCTTGTGTAGCTTGATCATTATAGCTTCTGCAAACATTAACAATCGAGTATTTTTTGTATTAAACAACACTCGGAAGGCACTGTCTCTATCAATCACATGGCCGCTTCCCAGCATATACCTATCGATGAAGCGGAAAGTTTCCGGTGTGTCGGCCCTACTAGGCCCCATCGTCTGTGTGTAGTATCTTGTCGATCCATTGAGGTATGTGTTCAACAACTCTTTTGTTCAACTGCCGCTCTGTTCTGCCGATGTAAGTAGACTGGCACCCACATGTGAATTGGTAAATACAATTGTTTTCGGCGTACAGAGAAACAGGTTATTTTACTGCTGCAGGTGGGAATCGGTGTGGTTATGTACCTAATGACGGGAGATGAAGCACAGAATGTTCGGCCGACTGCTGTAATGAGCCAGTCTTGTAGACGTTGCATTACGTCATCCCCTTGAAAGGTTAGCTGGATGAATAGCTTGAATTTAGGGACTGTAGTTTCGTCTGGTTTTGGTTTGGGCTGTTGGCAGTGGCGCTTTATAAATCCTGTGGAGTACCCATTCAGGTTTAAGGCATTCTTCAGAGTTTCACAATCCTCTGTCAGTGTGTCCTGGGTGCATATCTTCCTAGCACGGTCAAACAGGGTCAGTACTAAGCCCCGTTTGTACTGGACAGGCGTGAAGCTCTGAAAATTTACGTATTGGCCAGTCCATATTTCTTTGCGGTACACCGATCTTTGAATTGTGCCGTCTGCATAACGTCTCATTAGAACAGTGGTTCTCAACTTTTTTTGGCCCATGCCCCCTTTACCATATGTTCAGAAGGTCACCCCCCCCCTCCCTTCTTCGAATTTCCTCCCTATAAATCCACCCTCCCCCACCCTTACACAGTATACATAATAATGGTAGCTAAATTTAATAACACATATTAGAACAAGTCTAGACGTCTACATAAAACGTGATTTGCGGGTCTACTTACGTTATAAAACGAATTTCATTAGGGTGAGAAGTACAGAACCGCAAAATTTAGAGGGAAAAATAATATCAAGTTACCGGTTCTTGTATTAATGCGATCTTGACATAATCTTAATTCTCCCCCACCCTTCCCCGGAAACCCTAACATTTCCCTCTAGGGGGGAATTCTCCACCGGTTGAGAACCACTGCATTAGAATATCTAAGAACGGCAATGCTTCGTTGTGTTCGTGTTCCATAGATAGAGAGATTTTTTTATGCGTCATATTCATTATTGCCTGGAACGATGTTGCTTGAAGCTCGTCTGTGGTGATAATTAGTTTATCGTCCACATAACGACGGTAGAAGACAAAGTTGTTAATGTCTGAGGTTCTCTTATCTTCTAAATGTGCCATGAAGATGTCCGCTAGAATATGACCAAGAAGACTCCCCATGATCACTCCGTCAATTTGGCGGTATGACTTTGTTAGAAAATTGAATTGTATGTTGGAGGTATATAGTAGTAATAGCCTCTCCAGAATAGATGTTGGTATGCCTAGTTTTAGTTGGTTGTCTTTAATGCGTTCCCTTATTATGTTCACTGTCTCATCTAATGGGACGTTGGTGAATAGGGAGGCTATATACATGGATGCCATGTGTTTATTATTTATGTCCATGTTATCCAATATTTCCACCAGTTCGAATTTTGGATCGAAGGACTGTCGACTGGCTTTAAAATTTCAGCTAGCCATCTCGCCATTCAGTGTTGTGCAGAGTTAACCATGGATAGGATCGGTCTTAGCGGGATGGGGGGCTTGTGAAGTTTGGGTAGACCGTAAATCTGAGGAGTTTGAGAGCCACGCGTTGTGAGCGTTTTTGCAGTGGACTCACTGATGAGTCCCGCATTCACAAGTGACTGGATCTCTTTCCTCATTTTCGCATCCAGGTCCTCCGACTTGTTTACTTTTTGATCTACCCTGAATTTAGATTCATCTGATATATCTCTTCCAGTTTACTCAAGTAGTCTGACATGTCCATCAGTACAGCACCACTCCCTTTGTCAGGTGGTATCTTGCCTATGGACAAGGGGGAGGTGGTCGTGCGCTTGTGGGACCAGGTGGAGTAGGTGGAGGAACAGACCGAGAACCCATATGTGGAAAGAATGAGATTGCGTGGGATCGGCAGGCGTTCTGGAAGAATCTCAAAACTGAGAGGGAAGACCAGGAGAACTTTTAATAAGATAGCGGTGGGAACGATTAGTAGTGTGACTCTTCGCTGGCTGTTGAACGAGGGGACTGAGCACGTATGGGAATGTCCTGAGTGCAGTGATGTCGGTTCTTAACTCAACTCATCTCAACTCAACTCCCTTTGTCAGGTTTCAGTACTGCGAGGGATTTGTTAGCCTTTTTGTCTGCCTGCTCTCTACCCTTCCAAAAAAGGTGTAATTATTTTCCTACATCGTCAATATCGGTTTCTATTTTGCTTTTTAGTAATACCGGGTGCAAAGGTTTTACAGCCTGCGATTCAGATGTTGTCCTAACCCCAAGCACCCATTGAAGCAGACAGGCTGTGGTGGATCAGCACCCAACTATCCGGGGGCTGCTCAGCTTGAGGCGGGCGGTAGCTGATCAGTGACACCTGTAGGTGTCTCCCACCGTCAGAGACAACACGTGGCGCCCCATGTCTACGCCAATTGACAAGGACTTATAACCCTTAACTGCTACCCCTCGCTTTGATTCCGAGACCGGTTACTATCAGGGATAGAGTTCATGTGTTGCCCATGCAGCATGATCGCTCTCTCGGCCTGCCTAGTTCACTCCAGAGGAAAGATAACAGCAATACATCTGGAACAAATCAAGCTGCAGAAGCTGCTGGATCAGCAAAGCAATGCTCTAACTGTCCGCCTGTCGGAGCTTCGATCCCAGACCAGCCGCCAACCAAGTCTTAGGGTCTGGTCTGCCTTGCCATGACATTTTGTTTGTCTTTATGTTGAATTTCCTAGCACCAGGATAAGGCTTGCACCCTTCCAATTGCGCTCTTCCGCCCGAAGCCGTTGGCACAATGAGGGGTGTCGGGTTTGGTAAGCGCCGCTTAACATTCGTCGCTGACAGACAGCAGCAGACGGTAGCTCAGTCATATCTGACTAAGACCTGACTCAGAACAACTGAAATAGACTGAAAAAAATTACACTGGAAGTCAAAGAAACTGGGGAAAAAACAAAACAAAAAGGCGAAATCAGAAACGAGACAGGGGGAGTGAACAGGTGGAAATAATTTAAATAAAATACAACACACACATACATACAAACATACACACACACATACACACGCACGCACACACACACACACACGCACACAAACACACACACACACCACACACACACACACACACTTATACACACACATTCACATACTAAGTTGGAAGAATTGAGAAATGATAGTCTTCAGGCGAAAGATTGCTGCCCATTAATTGCTTTTATATGAAGAAAGCCTAATCTGTGAATGAGAATAGAGACACGCTGTATTTTAATTTCTCTAAATTTCATCTGAGTCTGAAATGATTATGCTATGGTCTATTTACTACTGCACAAACAGCACACATGTACATGTGTCATACAGTAATCATTTCTGGTGTTTCAGGTAAAGCGCTGACGCCAATCAGGTTCAACACGCATGCAATGGCGGCCATCTACATCATCCTCAACATGGCGTTTACTCGACTTCCGCTTCGTTTGCTGCACTTTATTTACCCGGTGACATTTGGAGTTATCTACACTGTATTCAGCTTCATATACTACAGCCTAGGAGGAACCAATCAAAATGGCGACACATTTATTTACTCCATTCTTGACTGGTCTAGACCTGGTCGAACATTAATCATAACGTCATTAAGTAATTTTATCTTTATTCCACTGGTGCATGTGATATTATGGACAGTGGGCGTTTGTTTTCACAAACTGCATGATCGTGTCAGGAAAAACCATGTCGTTTATAGTCAGGGCATTGACAATTTGGAGGGAGAAGAGGTGGATATACATTAGAAGCATTCATTCTTTGCTATTACAAATTCCGTAATATCGTTTGGGGCATAGCGATGAAATAGTTTCATTCCCTGAATTAAAAAATGAAATAGTTTCATAAACTGAATTAACAGTATGTCGTTATAAAGAACTGTAATTCCGTAATATGAGTAGACTTAAAATTACCAGGTGAATGATATAAAGGAACGCAAGTTTTTTACATAGGCACAAAGAACAGACTTAAGTCTGTTAGACATGTTAAAAGACGCGGGCCTAACCGTTGCTTTAATCGTTAAAAGACTGGGGTGGCATAGTTTGTAGTATCGCAAAAGAGTAAGTCGGACGACGCTTCAACACCCAAGTTTGTCGTCCGCTAAGAGAGTGAAATATTTGCCACCTTTACCTCCACGCATGCAGGCCTACTCAATGCGATGGTTCTAGCACATCATAGATCCACGGCAGTTTCTTGTTTCCGGGCTTATTATTTTCGGGTACAATTACTTCCCAAATGTGAATGAGATGTAGAGCAACGACTTATATTTGCAACGTGAACCGGGGTTGTGCAGTGGCTAGCAGCCTCGCCAGCCGGCCCGGCCGCCGTGTATTCGAATCCCCATCCAAGTTGATATTGTTACTTTGACCTCTACTCCAAGGTCGATCTAGCCTAAAATGAATACCAGGAAATGTCTTGAGAAGTAAAGACGGTCGGCGGGACTGACCATGTGACCTAACGTGTGCCCATTGGTCTATACAAATATGGGACTAGGAACGTTAAAGGACCGTCACATACTCTACATACATATGCAATGGATATGCAATTAGTTGACTTTGTTTTTCGGAGGATATAAAATAATCGGACCAACGTGTATCGTGGATTTAAATGATTCGAAACTAAATTATGGAAGTAACGAATCGATTGTAAATTGGTCACTGGAGGAAAATAGCTGACATAGATCTATGGAAAAAAGTATAAACAACCAAACATGTCTGCACTGGCATTGGTGGAGTAATATATAATTTTAAGTTTTAAAGATATGAATTTCAGTCCAGCCGTTTCTCTCAAAACTGGAACTTTTAGGTTTTCAGATATTTTGACCCAACTGTAATTACTGTTTTAGCTGTTCGAGCTACATCGTACAAGATTCAATATGTGGTGAATGTAGGTTACTGGTTGAAACATGAGTCACGCCTACTTGCCTTTACCAGACACGCATGCAGTTCCAGGTCTCAAGGACTAGGTCGGGTCTGCCCGTACTTCTCTGGTGCTGATCATCTCTTAAACACAACGGGCCGTGGGCTGATACGTCATCACTGCAATCATCACAAAGACAAACCCACCCGCATTTCTAAAGTCTTACAAGCATTCAAGATATCCATATAGTGAGAGCTTAATTCCACATTTGGTGATCCGAACAACAAACAACACCAAAGTTTAGGATTTGGATAAAGCATAATAGCTCAGCTGTTCAATGAAGATATGGTGTTTTTTTTTCCCTTTCAAATTGACTTGATTAGAAAATAAAAACAGAAAGCACCAGACACGACGACAATAACAACACATCAAATCAGGAAATGAATTTTACAAAATCCAAATACGAGTGAATCTTAAAACTAAAATTACTAAACCTAAATGAAGCACAACAGTGTATCTGGCACAGTAGTAAAATTATTGGTCTCTATTTTGTCACGGAAGTCAAACGAAGAAACTCCAGTCTAGCCCATAAAATATGTTATACAGTCAATTCGCAGCTCAGTCAGCGATTGAAGTAAACTTGGGGATTTAAAAATGTCATTATACTCATTTATACATTGGTTACTTTATTATTACGGTACCAGGCAGGTGTGTTTGTGTGTGTGTTTGTGCGTATGTGTGTGCGTATATATATATATATATATATATATAAACAATAAATATGTATGTATGTGTATATATATATATATATATATATATATATATATATATATATATATATATATATATAGAGAGAGAGAGAGAGAGAGAGAGAGAGAGAGAGAGAGAGAGGGAGGGAAAGAGAGAGAGAGAGAGATAGATAGATAGATAGATAGATAGATAGAGAGAGAGAGAGAGAGAGAGAGAGAGAGAGAGAGAGAGAGAGAGAGAGAGAGAGAGGTCAGGTCTGCTTACTTTATCATCTGTGTTGCCCTCATCTTTGACTACATTGTACCTAAATGTGTGAATGATTCCATCTCTGGAAGAGAGGTGTCTTCACTGGAGATCATGTTATCATTTGGTTGATTTATTTTCACTGTCTTCGCCAATGGGGGAACACCTCTGTACAAAACAAGCGACTGAATGATGATCTTTGTCTTTCTCTTGTGCATTTGTAGATTTACTTCTTGTGACCTCTCATGAAGTGTATTAAATTTGTCTTGCATCTGATTACGTATGTTAGAGGAAGACAATGTCGTCAGCGAATTCCACAGCTTCAAGCTGCTCTTTTTGAGTCCATTGAATTCATTTCTAGTGGCAGTTTATGTTATCTTCATAATTAAATATGTAGTCGATAGAGAATGAAAATTAACAACGGTGACACAGGATCCTGTAACCAGTCCACCTCTATCCCTCCCTAGTCGGCCTTTGCCAGGTGTTGGTTAGCTACAGTTTTGCTGTATTCTCTTACCGTTTTGTTCCCAGCTAACACATTGGCGTGATCCAATCAAGTAGCTCCAACTGTTGTTACCTTTGTCCGTGTGTTAGTTGCAGGTCCTATACAGGACGTTGCAGTTAACCCCATCATTGATTGGCTGTTTATGATTTACTAAATAATTTTAGTTCAGTAGGTTGCCAGTGCTTTCTGAACAGCCGACGGCCTCATACCATCGAAATCAACGCAAAACCGTCTGCTTCCAAAGTGGCAGCGGCTGATTTCGAACCGTCGACTCGGTATGTCGTTATAAAACTGCGCGTCTCACTATCCCTAAACTACAGTGCCGGCTACACTTTGTGCTTGACAGTGGAAATGGCGTTGATGAAAACACAAATCTAAGAGTACATTGTCGGGTTATTATCGTCTTCCTCTTCGCATATTTTCTCTGTCATTGCAATACATACTAAAAGAAGAAATTATAGAAGCCATCAGATTAGCCCCATTGAACAAATCACCAGGACAGGATGAAATACCAAATGAACTAATTAAAGCAGCAAGAGAAGTAGGAACAGCTTGGCTACATAGACTATTCAACCATGTTTGGGTAGAACAACAGACAGCACGACACCACGCCATAATTATCCCAATTTGGAAAAACAAAGGCAGCAAAAGAGATTGCACACAGTACAGAGGCATTTCGTTGTTGAGTCATACTGGGAAAATATTTTGCAAAATTCTTGAAAAAAAGATTACGAACTACTTTAGAACCCCAGCTAAGCGAAACGCAGCTTGGATTTAGGAAAAACAAAGGATGCACAGACGCCATTTTTGCTCTTAGACAACTTATAGAAAAATCAATCGAATTCAATGAAACACTCTACTTAGCCTTTGTCGACCAAGAAAAGGCATTTGATAGGGTAGATAGAAACAAGCTGTGGGAAATCCTTAAACAATATGGAGTGAGTACACATCTAACAAACCTATGTAGAAGTTTATACAACAACAGTGAATGCATAGTGAGAGCAACTGGAGGACACTCAGAACCCTTCACCATAAGATCTGGAGTACGACAAGGTTGTGTCCTGTCCCCTCTCTTGTTCATAACATATATAGACAACATATGTAAAGAAACCAGCCAAGCAGAGACAGCAAGAATACCGCATGACGAGAACACAGAAGAAGAACCATCTGCAAATCTAACCATTAGAGAACTCCTGTTTGCGGACGACCAAGCACTAATAGCAAAATCAGAAGCTGAATTACAAGACCACATGAATAGTCTAAACGAAATGTGTAGGGAACATAACATGAAAATTAGCACAAGCAAAACAGAGGTAATGACTATAACTAAAGAAGAACAAACAGCAACAATTCACCTAAACGAACATCCCTTGAAACAAGTAAAGAGCTTCAAGTACCTAGGAAGTATAATATCATCAAATGGCAGATCAGAAGACGAGATCGAAAATATGTGCAATAAGGCAAATCAACTCATTGGACAAATGGCACCAATACTAAAGAACAAACATGTATCAATAACTACTAAGAAAGCACTTTACAACACAATCTTCCTACCAACTCTGTGCTACCAATGCCAAACCTGGACAATGACAGAAAAAGAGAAAAGAAAAATCACAACAACAGAAATGAGGTTCCTGAGAAGAATACTCAACGTATCAAGAAGAGATAAGATCAGAAATGAAGAGATCAGGACTAAAGTGGGGGTTAAAGCTGCTCTAGATTTTATTAGAAAGCAGCAAGTCAAATGGTTTGGCCATGCAAGTAGGTTATCAGTCAACAGCATGCCACAACAAGCAATGATGTACAGACCAGATGGAAACAGAGGAAGAGGCCGACCACGTAAACGTTGGACGGAGGGAATAACAGAATCCATGGGAATGTCGATATACGAAGCCCATAACCGGGCACTCTCACGAAGTTTATACTTCACCTCGACACCGCAAGGTACAAGAGGAACAAGATGAGATTATGCCAGCCTGCCAGCATTCCCAGGTGTAGGTATATTAAATGAGATACCTTACTTGACAGAACAGTTTTCGTGTCTGAATAACCTGCAGTAACCGACAGCGTATCTCACGTCGGAAAGATCGATTGGCTGGTGCCGACAAGAGAAAGAAAAATTGGCTGCAATACAGATAAACTATGGATAGTTAAAGACTGGAGGTGGATCATCGGAACAAACATATCTACAAATATAACGTAAAGGGTCACAAGCATGAAGAAAGTGCACCGTGGTCTGCTTTGTGACGACTTACGCGATTGTAGGGTCTGATCATTGTCGTTAACTTTGTGATCAGAAATTCTCGTTAAATAAAATACAACCTAGCTGTGTCATCACTAGAAGAAAGGTAAAGCTGACTTAGACATGCTGCTTTTAGAGAATGCTCCATAACATGTAATCAGAACCAGAAAATGGTATAACTAAATCACCAAGCTGGGGCTCACGTAGAGAACTAGACAAATACTAGCGAACTTAGAGGTGAAGAAGAAGAGACGATGGAAAGGGATAGAACAAACATTGAGAAACCTGCGAATAGGATAATTAGAAACGCCTGTGTCTGGAATCGAAAGTGCAAAAGAAATACAGGAAGATATAAAACACATGGCGAAGAGAAGTAGACACAGGAACGAATAATATGGGAATGATAATGTCCGAGCTGCATGAGATAGGTAAGGATAAGATGGCTTGGATTGAGTTGGTGGACGGCCTATGCTCTAGTAGAGTATAACAGATGAATGAAGAAGAGGAATTAAAAGCAAGGTGTCGTGATCTACCCAAAGTGGTATCTGTCTCTGTAATTACTGCTGTTAACGGTGAGTGAAGAATGAAACTGTCAAAAAGTGGTTTCTGTCTCTGTTTTTACTGCTTCGAGACGGTGAGTGAAGATTGAACACGTCAAAAAGTGGTTTCTGTCTCTGTAGTTACTGCTGTTAGACGGGGAGTGAAGAATGAACACGTCAGAAGGAAGTTATGTGGCTTGATGGATTCGGTAGTTGGTTAACTTGCATATATTATTCGAGTAATTATTTTATTTTGTGTTTACCACCCAATGTACAAGACTTCATTTTTGTAAGCTGTTTCTATGGAGACAATTTAGGTCATGGTTGAGGTCGCTCTATTGTGTTGTGTGGAAAATTAATTCAACAACCTGCGCTTGTGGTGTGTCTATGTGCGCGTTGTGTATGTTGTGCGCCTGTGGTGTGTCGGGTGTGTGTCTGTGTGTGTACGTGTGGTGTATGATGTATGGAGACGTGTGAGTGTGAGGATGATGATGGTGAAATGATGCTATCTGATAAGCTAAATTATTATAAATATTGAACACTGCATGTAGCAGGTTCGACCTGTAAGGACCTTTGACATGGCAAAGACAGCTTTACTTTGCTGTACATGCCACGTACAGCAGTGCGACGTGGTCTAAACGCTGCTCGGCTGCAATGTGTTTTGTAAAGGTATTGTTGTTAATATAGAATAAATATAACAAATAAACATGGGCTCTGTGTTATTATTTTCTTTGTGTCAACATGTGTCAATAAGAGTGTGAGATTGTGTAATATATTCCACGTGGTGGGGATGGGGGAAGTACAGTTAATTATGGTTGTGTTTCAGTGTAATGCGGGGTAAGAAGCTAAATATAGTTGTGTAACAATGTAACCCAGGGTACAGTTACACGTAAATATGGTTGTGTATCAGTGTAATACAGGTGGGGCAGAGAGGAGGCACTACATTTACATCTAAATATTGTTATCTGTCTGTGTGTCTGTCTGTGTGTCTGTGTGTCTGTGTGTCTGTCTGTCTGTCTGTCTGTCTGTCTGTCTCTCTCTGTCTCTCTCTCTCTCTCTGTCTCTCTCTCTCTCTCTCTCTCTCTCTCTCTCTCTCTCTCTCTCTCTCTCTCTCTCTCTCTCTCTCTCTCTCTCTGTGTATATATAAGTTTGCAGTAATGTGTGGCTGCTGACTTTCTAGTGACTGCCACTTCCATCGAAGATGAACTGTATTTTTCGTGGAGGACTTTGTGTTGACAATCTGGCGGCGGCTTTATGCATAGTGTATCTGTGCAGGCTGTTGGTTGTCGAGACTCCTGTCTTTTCCACTTTTCACATGTGGCAGTGAGGAGCATATATATATATATATATATATATATATATATATATATATATATATATATATATATATATATATATATATATATATATATATATATATATAATTTTACACAATGATGGAACGTCTGATTATTTAGGTTAATATTGCGCGCGCGCGCACACACACACACTTAAATGTGCGCACGTATGTATGTGTGAGTGTGTGCGTGTGTGTGTAATATTAGCCTCACTAAATGGCGTCCGATCTTTGTGTTACAGAAGTGATTGGGAAATTGTTGCTATTGCTGACGTCTGAACAAAATGCATGACATGTGAACACAGCCGGAGAGACACGCAATGCAAAACAAACACAACATTCTAGAGGAATTCATGAACAAGAAGAGTATTAACAAATGTGTGTATTTTAGACTGGTAGTAGTAATACACTTTGTTGTAGGTAACACGTAGGCATTTCTTGTTTCACAGGAAATTGTATTGCTAAAACTGTTTACGCTTACAACGTGGAAACGTCATTTTTGATGAATGTAGATTTCTGATGAGGCATTCCATAAGCATTTTGGCATCCATCTTTTCCTATTTAATCTCCCCCTGTCATTATAATATGTGTACAGCCTTCTTTGTAATAATCTCTTTCTTTCAAAATAAAACATGTAGAGATTTCTTTGTTATAACATCTTCCTTTCACAATAAAACATATGCATATTTCTGTGTAATAACCTCTTATTTTCATTGTTGTGCCGGTCTCTATGGCGAAGGAGTTACGGTCGCGGTTCATATCCCCGTATACCCGCGTCCGAAACACAACTGCTCGAGATTTGGCAGTAGACCGCGTTGCGTTGGTTGTTTACGAAATGGTATGGGTGCTGGTCGTTCAGAAATAAGGGCAAACTACTTAACGTACACCTTGCCAAGACAACAACAGCTAAGAATGCTGCCGTTGACTGCAAACATCCCGTAAAGGCTATGCAACTAACGTTTTTCATTATTATACATTTACAAGTGTCTTTGTAATAATCTCGTCCTTTAATTATAACATATAGTATAGGTTTCTTTGTAATAATCTCTTCCTTTCATTACAAAACATGTACAGCTTCCTTTAGAATAATGTTCCTTTATTTATAAAACATACACAGCTTTCGTTGTCATAATCTCTTCTTGTCATGACAGCTGGACAACAAGCAAGATAAAACGTGTACATTGCATCCTTGTAATAGTAATTTTCCTTCATTATAAAACATATAGAAGTTGTGTTTTTAATGATCCTCACATTTAATTTTTTGTATTTTATTTGCATATCCTTTACAGGACATCGCTGTCAACATCAGCATCTTTCAGCTGATTGTTGATTTCTTGGCAAGATTACGCTCAGTAGTTTGCCATTGCTTTGTGAGCGACCGGCTCAAATACCCCGTAAGTTACCGACGCGGAGAGAACCGCTACCGATTCTCACGCAACGTCATGTTACCCACGAGAGTAAACAAGATTACGGAGAAAGTCGTGTAACCTCTAGACCAGGGAGACGGCATTTAAAAATTAGATGATGAAATAAGCAAATTGCTTACTCGGTTTTAGCTTTTATAGAATCGGTGCAAATCATTATTGACGTATGGACACTGGGTTTTTAAAACTGATTATGAGTTGCCGCTGGCTGGGAAAATAAAATAAAATTCGCTTAATTGTAGCAATTGTCCAATGAATAATAAGATGCTTGTGATAGACTAGCTCAGGACAGTAGATGATAATACGTTGTTTGGATTAGACGCGCAAGAGAGTAAATAATAAATTGCCTCGGACAGATTGACACAAACACTGAATAATATATTGCTTTGATTAGACTGGCGCAAAGTAGTAAATAATACGTTGCTTCGGACAGATTGGCGCAAAGAGTAAATACGTTGCTTTGATTAGACTGGCGCTAGGGAGTGAGAAATAATACGTTGCTTAGGAAACACTAACGCAAAAGAGTAAATAATAAGTTGCTTGTGATAGACTGACCCACGGGAGTAAATAATAAGTTGCTTAGGACAAATAATAAATAATAAGATTCTCATATTAATAAATGAACAGTTTAAGAGGCGGAGAAAAGAACAATGGTATTACAGCACAATAAATGTATGACAACACAATTCCGTGATGGTGGTTAGTGCGTTTGCCTTAATGCACAGAGAGTGGCCCACGTTTAATCCCCAAAATAGACAAGATTATTTGTCCTACCAGAACGGTCCTAGGGTCGACAGCCTACAATTTGTGCCAGATAATTTTCAGAAATGTATGTGAATTGTCTAGAAAGGAACGACGAAGAAGAAGGGAATTGGTTTCACCACCGCATGGGTCATGACCTAGGATATGTAGCAGCTGAAACACTTACACCTCAAGGCAATATCGGCTATGGGACCACCTTTGACAAAAGCACAGCTTGTGGACTATATGGCAATTTGTTGGTTTAGCTTGAGCCTAGAAATTAATAAGGAATAGTAATTGTTCACTGAACATGTGAGTTGTTTGGTGAAGAATAAGTTAAATTAATGAACCCTTGCCCTGCTAGCCGAACAGGGGTGGCTTGGGAGTATCGTTGGCCGGTATAGGAATAAGTGATGAATCCTTGAGGCCCAAATACTTGTGTGGGGTGTGCCGGCTCTTCAGCGTGGCTCCCGGATTATACTCACAGGATCCGCACACTTTGTCAATATCCGCTGGATACAGCATGGTATCTGGTCCACACACGTGCTCTGCAAGTTCCAGGAATAGAGAGAGAATGATGCATAAGCGTTCATGCATGCGTGGATGGGTGGCTGACTGAATGAGTAGATGGACGGATAGGTAGACAGAAGGGCAGACATATAGAAGTACAGGCTGACATACTGGCAGGCAGACAGATATACAGATAGATGAATAGACAGATAGATAAAAGGATATACATTCAGACAGACAGAGCTAAAGAAAGAGAGACTGATATAGAGACAGGCAGGCAGAAATACAGATAGACAAACAGGTAGGTGGGCAGTCAGGCTAAACAGACAAGTAGACAGACATACAGGCAGACAGACAGATGGGCGAACACAGAGAGTGTGTGAAAGACAGACAGACCGACCGACCGACCGACCGACCGACCGACCGACCAACCGACAGAGAGACAGAGAGACAGAGAAACAGACAGACAAACAGACAGACAGACAGACAGACAGATAGATAGATAGATAGATAAATAAATAGATAGATAGATAGATAGATAAATAGATAGATAGATAGATAGATAGATAGATAGATAGATAGATAGATAGATAGATAGATAGATAGATAGATAGATAGATAGATAGATAGATAGATAGATAGATAGATAGATAGATAGATAGATAGATTCGATTATTGTAAAGTGACAAACACGGATAGTCAGTTACTTTTCCAAGAGCGTTATAATTTCAATTATATAGTAACTATTAAGTTATTTCCCTGATAGTTATACAGTTGGGTCCTTTCATTATTGACTACCCCATTGTTCACCAGTCATATAAAATATCAACAAATGCAGTTTCTTATATCAGTTTAACGCATCTTTATAAGTGCTCTTTTTGTTTAAACAGCGATATAGGCACCATTGCAGTGTCACACTCAGGAATGTAGCGCGCCACTGAATTGGCCAGCATTTGAAATTTACTCTTTTCTCAACTAGCCAGGTCTCAACCGCTCTCTCTCTCTCTCTCTCTCTCTCTCTCTCTCTCTCTCTCTCTCTCTCTCTCTTCTCTCTCTCTCTCTCTCTCTCTCTCTCTCTCTCAACTTACGTAACGACCCTTTTGTCTGTTGTTGTTGTTTTTATTTGTGTATGACTGTTTATCTGTCTGTTTTTCTGTGACTGCCTCTCTATCTGTCTGTCTATTGGTATGTCTGTCCTTCCCTTCATCTGTCGCTCATTATTATTTTATTATTTCCTTACTCCATTCTCCAACTTTAGTATTTTACATGTCTAACTTCCCGCTTCGCCCTTCTTGATGTTTCTCCCACTGTATGTTCTAACAGAATACCTATACCATGTCAATACAATTATTTATTTATGTAATACAAGCAACGGTGTTAAAGTGGTATGTGCGCTTGCCGATGAACACACTGGCAATCTCTAGCGCTAGAGGAATTTTACTTAAAACAATTTGTTCTCCAAGGATAAATCCAGTCTCATGTGCACCGGATTCATACATACAACAACAACACAAATCAGAAAAGAAAAAGCGGACTGGAATGCAATTGGTGACTCGATCTCATGATGTCTAAGCAAAATCAACACTTGAATATTTACTGCACAACTTCCACGGCGTTACCGTAACCAATTTAACTTGTTACCCTTCTATTTTTCCATACGTTTATATTATGCATGCATATATTTGTCCGTCTAGCCATCTATTCACCCTTTCGCTTATTTAGTACTTAATAAACATAACATTTCATGTCTTTTGCAGGGTGTTGCAGTCACCCCCAGAACCTACTGCTGTGTGTGATTTACTAGGCAAGTTACATTAATGCCGTTAAGCGTGGAACTAACCCGCTTCATCGGCGAATCGTTTAGCTCATTAAACCTCCCAGCTGTGCTGACCTATGTAGTAATGAATAATTATTGATAAATTAAAAGTGATTGATTAATTTATTAATTCTGAAAATTATTCGATACCCATGTCACAAACTTTGAATATCTTGGCTCCGTTTCAACAATCATCATCATCGTCATGTGCCACGCCGATAAGCGTGTACAGTCATGTTTTGCCATCTCACATGATGACCAGAGTCTTGAATCAGCTCTGTTTCTTGTTTAGACCATGCCACGTGGCAAGACCATCTAGATATTCACTTCTCTGCCTTCCCCTTGTTTTTTTCTTCAATCTTGCCAGTTGTCACCAATTTCTCCAATTTATTTCTTATCATAACGTGCCCAAGAAATTTCAATTGACTAAATGTAATTTCTCTAATCAGTTTACGGTTTTCATTTGCTTATTGTAGGACTTGCTAGTTGGTTTTTCTGTCTGTACCATGGTATTCTTTGCAGTTTCCTCAGAAACCACAGTTCCACAGCCATTAGATGTTTTTGAACTTGTCCGCTCATTGTCCATGTTTCATATTCATAAAAAGGACTTTAAAAAAAAAAAAAGAAAAAGACGCTGGCCGTAGAACTACAGAGATCAAACAGTATTAAGAACCTATGATAAACCATATGGCAACATAAGGATGTGAGTTACGGACAGTTTAGCAATCACTAAAGGAGAAAATTGGGGCGTTTGAGCTTAAATGCTATAGAGACCAAGAAGATGAAAAGACTGACAGTCTACAAGAACTGAACATCGAAGAAAACTTCTCATAAATAGTATCCCGTCTCGGAAACTGAAATACTTTGGCTATATTAGACGTCACTGAGGCTTAACTAGAATAGCCAAGGAAAGCGTGGTTCTTGGTAGAAAAGGCAGGGGTCGACCAGATCGAAGATGAGCACTGGACATTGCAGACACCGTTGGTATGAGAGTGTATGAGGCAGGAGAAATGGCCAGAGATGGACACTGGACATTGCAGACACCGTTGGCATGAGAGTGTATGAGGCAGGAGAAATGGCCAGAGATCGAGGGGCTTTTTGTCGCACGTTGATGAGAGCGACGTTGTGCAAAAGACGTGCTGCATTATGATAACCCATGTTATTCCACTGGGTCGACCCCAGAACCGTAATGTTATGGAAACAATCTACCCATGCTGGCGATGGAACTAAAACCGAACGGCATACAAGGGAGATAAATAAATATAGTACTAAATTGTTTCATTTATCTCCCTTTACACACTAAGATGGAAGCTCGGTCGCCGGAAGTGGCAGGCATTTTCTCAGCAAGCATACCTCGTACCGAACCAGTATCACAAAATGCGTACCGGATGATTTTCATAATTGTTTGGGAAAGAAAAGTCGCCAGAAAGGGGACTGGACATTCCACTACATACGTCAGGTTGTAGAATGTGTTAAGATCTAACACTTCACAGTGTCTGGGAGGGATTACTTTAACCTGTGCACGGCAGCTCTAGATACGGAGCAGTTGGTCAAATGCTCACGAATCTCTTATTGCGAGTAACATTTCAATTTCTGCCGCTCACAGATCACATATTATGTGTAACATTTCAGTTTCTACTGTCCAGCAATAATTGGAATAGACGAGGTACTTCATATTTTAAGAACTAGTAGCTGAAGGACGGTATACTTCACATGAAGCTAGTGTGGTGTTTTGGAAATCTCAAACAACTAACACAGATACTTTAACCCCCCCCCCCCCCCCCCCCCCCCCCCCCCCCCCCCCCCCCCCCCCCCCCCCCCCCCACCAAAAAAAAAAAAACAATTAAAATTCTTTATTCTCTTTATCTTCGTTTTCTTCTCTTCCTCTTCTTCTCCTCCTCCTCTCTCTTACTCATATTCTTCACTCGTCTTCTTCTTTGTGTTCTTTATCTTCGTCGATGTTATTTTCGTCGTTACCTTTTTTTTTCTTCTCAACCTTCCATCACATAAATGAATATATAGCTCTTACGTGGGCAATTTTATTGTGATAACGTCCATATTTCCAAAGGTCCTAGCATTTAGAAACACACCAACCACAGCTATAGAATGGCCCCCCACTTGTTTCAGTTTCTTGAACTAATTTCTGCATTTAGCCCTGTAGTTGTTACCTGAAGAATGACTTTCTGCAAGGAATGGTGACGAGTAACATGACAAAACTAGATATAACTGATTCATGTTACTGCCAATAAGAATAGTTAGTGTAGATTTCGTTTGTACTTATTTGTAACTGACATGGTCTATAATATTATTGTTTGTACTTATTTGTAATGCACATGGTCCATAATATTTTTATGTGTACTTATTTGTAATGCACATGGTCCATAATATTTTTATGTGTACTTATTTATAATGGACATGGTCCATAATATTTTTGTTTTTACTTATTTGTAATTCACAGGGTCCATAATATTTTTATGTGTAGTTATTTATAATGCACATGGTCCATAATATTTTTGTTTTTACTTATTTGTAATTCACAGGGTCCATAATATTTTTATGTGTACTTATTTATAATTCACATGGTCCATAATATTTTTGTTTTTACTTATTTGTAATTCACAGGGTCCATAATATTTTTGATTTTACTTATTTGTAATTCACAGGGTCCATAATATTTTTATGTGCACTTATTTATAATTCACATGGTTTATAATATATTTGTTTTTACTTATTTATAATTCACATGGTCCATAATATTTTTGTTTTTACTTATTTGTAATTCACAGGGTCCATAATATTTTTGTTTTTACTTATTTGTAATTCACAGGGTCCATAATATTTTTATGTGCACTTATTTATAATTCACATGGTTTATAATATATTTGTTTTTACTTATTTATAATTCACATGGTCCATAATATTTTTGTTTTTACTTATTTGTAATTCACAGGGTCCATAATATTTTTGTTTTTACTTATTTGTAATTCACAGGGTCCATAATATTTTTATGTGTACTTATTTATAATTCACATGGTCCATAATATTTTTGTTTTTACTTATTTGTAATTCACAGGGTCCATAATATTTTTGTTTGTACTTATTTGTAATTCACATGGTCTATAATATATTTGTTTTTACTTATTTATAATTCACATGGTCTATAATATATTTGTTTAGTATTCGCTGGCTTTGAACTCGAGCGTAGTCCACACACCTGTTACTATAGGGTGTACATTTAATGGATGTGCAGTGTTTGAAAATATTGCCGGTCCAAGTTTTGTATTCACCCTCTGTAAAGTTCATGCAACATAATAAGTAAATACGAAACTTGGACCGGCAATATTTTCAAACACTGCACAGTCATTAAAAATACACCATGTGCTTCTAATACACTGGGCTGATTTTTGCGTGTGGATTAGTTTTCCCTATTACCAGTGGCCTTCGCCATCAGGGGAACCCACTCCGACTTCAGAGATATTTGTAACTTACGTCCCAATCCAAGGACTAAAAGTTAACATTTTAACCCAACTGACCGATGTAAGGGTTGAACCCACTACCTCAACATCAAAACACCAAAAGTTTAAGAGCGAACGTTCTTATCCAATAAGCCATGTTGACATCCGATTCATGATGTCAACTCTGTCACTATCCCCTGCTTCTTTTTTCACCTCAGTACCAACCTTTCTTTTGAGATTTACCACCGAATGTTTTTTCTACCTCAGTACCAACCTTTCTTTTCCGATGTAACACCGAATGTTTTCCCACCTCAATACCAACCTTTCTTTTGAGACTTAACACCGAATGTTTTTCCGGGCTTGAAGTCCTGGTACTTCACATCATAGGCGCCTGGACCAGGTCCTTTCTCTGTGTAAACAAACAAAATCAAAGTGATTATTGTTTACTGTACTTGTGAACAACGTAAACATATTAGATAAAGTAGACGTAGATAGTCAGGGCGTTATTGGACACGTCTTGAGAAGAAATAAACTAGAGAACGTGGTTACAACTGGCAAGATGGAGGAGAAAAGGATAAGGGGAAGGCAGGGAGATACATATCTTGATGGCCTGGACACATGGTATAATCGAAACAAGAACACAAAGCTGATCCACGACTCTGGTGATCGTGTGAGATTGCGAAACCTGACCGCTAACGCCTGCTGTCAAAGCATATGATGATGATGATGACTTCTACGCGTACAGAATGATAATTATTTATCTCTGAAAGTATTCTAGCGTCACCTAGAACAACCATCATATAATAGAATCAACCCGCTTCACAACATATTTTTGCACGACTTAAGAAGTGAGCCAATAGAAACTGATTCGCTTCTCGGTGTGATGCTCCGTGGCGAAGTCATTACGCAGCCTGCCTGGCTCTCCGAACGTTGCGGGTTCGATTTCTAGTTCTAGTATCTCTTATATCCCACTAGAGAATATACTGATTACCTACACTACATTGACCAATGCCCCTTACATAGAAACATCATATACTTACGCCTTTAGTGATCGAGCTCTAGTATCTCTTATATCCTACCAGAGATTATACTGATTCCCTACACTACATTGACCAATGTCTCTTAATAGGAACATAATATAATTATTCCTGTAGTGTCCGAGTATGTCTTAAACCACACCAGAGAATACAATTATTCTCTACACTACACTGACCAACGCCTCTTAATATAAAATTACATAATATAATTAAGTTTTCTGCGCCAAAATGTCTCTTATTCGCCGACATACAGTATTTATGATTCCCATATTAATTCAGTTAAAGTGTATGATGTTAAATTACATAATATACGAGGGGCCTTCAAATGAACACATTAAAAGTGTGACAGAAATTACAATAACCATGCCATTGTCTTGTATCCTGTCCATATTGTTGTTAAGAATATTAAGAGTGTAATACACGTGACATCACCGTGTAGACGAACATAATGATGTTTAAAGAGGGCGTCCCCCTCTTTTGACACGCACCAAACAGAAGCAGTTTTCTGTTATCCGTTTTTCTATCAGTGAGCTGGTAGGGGACTTAATGCATTGAGGGCTATGGCAGCATCCGGGGTAGATCAGAGGATGCTGTAGGGGCTCTTTCAGCAGTTAATAATTTCTGTCATTGAGTATGGTTTGGGGCTGCTGACAGTATCAAAAAGCCAGCTTGAAAGGTTGGAGAGCATACAGAATGCTACCATGAGGTTAATACTGGGGTGCACAAAGGACACACCAATTATCTGCATGAGGCATATCCTGGCGCTACCTACAATGACGGATAGGCATAGGGTCCTTCAGGCCAAATGGTACATGAGAGTTGCTACAGACAGAGATCACCCGCTGCATGCAGCAATGGATATGGTAAAGGGTCATAGACTACGACGAGGCAGGTCCTGGATGGCACAGGCAGAACTTTCTGTAAGTCAGGTGTGTGATCTAGAGACCTTCAATCGTGGAAGAGAGTGGGTTGAAGTTCCGGATGACATGACGCACTGACACAATGTAATAATAACACTGGGTCGTGAGTGCAGAGAATGGGCAGCGGGCCTCAGTGAGTTTGAAGTGCAACAGCTGACCCAGAGCAATACACATCAAGGTGACATAGTCATCTACACCGATGGGTCAGTGGTGAGAAACAGACGTAGTAGTGGCTGGGGTATAACAGTAAGGGAGTTAGCTTAGTAGTGGAGAGTTAATGAATGCTGCGCATTCATTAACTAGTGGGAAATCATAGTTGGTGAACGTGTGTGCACGAATGGGTCGAAGTATCCAGGGGTTGCACACACGTCACTTGGGACTTGGGATTCAAATAGGTAAACAGAAAACATGTCTGTAAATAACATCACCAGTTTGAAGATGTATTATTTCAACCAATAAACGCATGTTTATATAATAGTCGAGACTTGTCCACTATATCGACACGAGCCATCCACTATACACAGCCATATCGTATCACCTGTACTGTTATACAGGCTGTTTTGGTGCCGTCGACCTCAAGATCTCCAACATGGGTCTCGCGGAGATTGTTGACTCAAGCGAAGATTTGTTTTGTCTGCGTCTGGAGACGGATGTTATGGGTTTTCTCAAGTAGATTATGAGAGACGCAGCAACTGAAAGCCCGCCCAGGGGTAGTTGTGATTTCCCGGTGTTTGCTAAGTGGATCTTAGTCAAGGTCAGGAGGTTTGCTTAATCTTGTTTCATAGAGAAACCGATATTTTTTGATATACCTGACTCACCAATATACAGTGCCTTGATCGCTGACTTACGCTACTTTTTGTTGAAGTCAAGAATTGCTGTTTTACATCGAAATTTTTAAATGATGTCGTCACCGCTAGATGCATCTTACAACTTGTAAATTAACCTTGTACCTCGGGAAATAAATTATCTGTCTACAGCCGAACGATCAGCTCCAATTGGAACAGCGAAATCTCGAGGATGATAAAATTTATGAGTGTGGTCTCAGCTCACTGGACTGTTTGAGGTTGAATCAAGGTCGATTTTCACTTTCTGGACCAGTAAATTTCTCGAACCAAGGTCAACAGTCACTTCAGCTAAGTGAAGGCATCGAATATGTTCAACTTGTCTCAAATCAAATTTGTTTCAATTGATTTGAACTGACCGTTCCACTGCCATTGTCGATTGGAACCTCTTTCATCAAGATTGTCGATTGGAACCTCTTTCATCAAGATTGTCGATTGGAACCTCTTTCATCAAGATTGTCGATTGGAACCTCTTTCATCAAGATTGTCGATTGGAACCTCTTTCATCAAGATTGTCGATTGGAACCTCTTTCATCAAGATTGTCGATTGGAACCTCTTTCATCAAGATTGTCGATTGGAACCTCTTTCATCAAGATTGTCGATTGGAACCTTTTTCATCAAGTTTGTCGATTGGAACCTCTTTCATCAAGTTTGGGTAATGGATAATTTTAGGTTAATTAACAACATACTCAATTGAACAGAATATTTCTTGCTGCTTACTTTAAAATAATATTGTCTTAAAATATTAGTATATTATATTGCTTGGTACTTTCCATTATAGATTTTTTTAGGATGGAGGCCCAGGATTTTTCTCAAGTACTGAGTGGAGTTGGTGGAGCAATATCAAAGTTGGACGCAGTATTAAGACAGCAAAGTGTAATCGTGATGTCGAGAGATTTAATGGACAGGCGAACCAATTTAAGAAATGGATTATTTCTATTGAGAAACATGCTTATCTAGTGAACGCTACAGATGAGGATAAAAAGAATTTAGCATATAGAACTAGTACAAGTCCTGTTTCTGACCATATAAGAAGAAAGCTAGAAGCTGGAGGAGGTGAAACCTGGGATCAATTCAAAGACGACCTGGCACATAAATATGCAGAAATTACTGACCCCCAACACGCATTCTCAGTGTTGCGACAGACGAGACAAAATACTACAGAAAGTGTACAGCTATACAGTGATAGGTTAATCAATTTAGCTGAAGAGTCATTTTTGGGACAGAATGTACGAGCTGAAGAAGTGGAACGGATGTTGGTGGGGATTTTTGTTGATGGGATTAGGTCAGATGGATTGAAATTTAAATTATTGAGAGAGAATCCTGCAAGGTTGTCACAAGCTGTAGATATCGCTATACAAGAAGAAAGCTTGAGGAGAAGGTTTAGATTGAAGGTAGGACGAGAGTTAGGTAGTAGTTCAGAAGATAGAATTGAAGAAGCAATGGAAATAGGACAGTATAGATATGGATGGAGAGGAAGACGAGGAGAAATACAGATGGTACAATGAAACAGTAACGTATATAATCAAGGTAGAGAAGGACAAGTGAGAAATACTGTAAGAAACATGGTAGGTAACACAAATAACACAAATGTGGTTTGTTGGGGATGCCACCAACGTGGGCACATTTTTCGCTTCTGTGATAACAGACGTGTCCCATCGAATACACAAAATAATAGAGGTGCTCAGACTAGTACACAGAATAGAACTGTAAATAGTAGATCAGCAAATGGGAATTATGGAGAAGTGCAAAGAAATTTTAGAAGGTCAGGAAATCAGGGAAATTGGCATCCCGCTTACTGAACAGGATCGGCAGTAAGGGGGAAGATAGTAAGATCCAAAAGATGAATCAATATATTAAAAACCCAAATGATGAGTATAATAGGACATTTAGAAATAAAAAAACATAAGAACTGGCCTCAACTTGGGGAGATAAAACGGTTGTCACTAAATATGGTTGATCCTAGTTCATGTATAATAGAAATAGGGAAATATAAAATTAGAACATTAGTTAACTCGGGAGCGCAAGTTAGCGTGATTAAAGAAACATTTTTATATCGAATATTAAACAATTGTAAAATATTTAGAATCCAGGAGAATCTTCATTCGGTAACTGGACACAAATTAGAAGTGCTTGGACAAACGATGATAAATTTTAAATTAGGAGGGATAAATGTTAGGCATATGTTCCATGTGGTCAAGGATTTAAATAGAAATATGATATTGGGTAGAGATTTTTTATTGAAAAATGGGGTGAGACTTTTTTTTGATTTGCATAAATTAAAATTCCAAGATGTTTACGTAGATTTAGAAGAGGATATGCATGTGTCGACACTAGTTAGAGTCAAAACGACCATGAATTTGAAACCACAAACGGTTAATTTAATACAGGCAAAAATGAAAAAAAATCCGTACTTTTCGGTTGGACAAACAGTTAAAATAACGGAATTAGAGAGAGAAATAATACAGGAACCTGGCTTAGAAGTCACCGATGGGTTAATAGTATTAGATAAACATCTCAGCTTTCCAGTGATGCTCCTAAACAATACAGGAAAAAATATTAAATTATATAGAGGTTGTGTAATCGCTAAAGTAGCGTATAATGATGATAACATGTTAACTATAGAAAAAGAAAACATATTGGGAAATGATTATTCAGAAACTCCCATGGTTAGAAATAATGTCAGAAATAAGTATAAAAGAAGCTGGAAAAGACGAAATGATGAATTGATCCATACATTAAAAAATATCCATCTCAAATAGATACAGTTGACAAAAGGACAAGAGAACAAGAATTGTTATCACAATTAAAAGCCCCACCGGAGAATAAAGAAATATTAGAAAAATTGGTGAAAGAAAATCAAGACGTTTTTGCAATTAATGATTTAGAATTGGGAAGGACTAGTACAGTTACAATGGAAATAGATACTGGAGATCATCCACCAATTAGTTTAAAACCGTATAGAACACCCTTAAGGAATAGAGAAGTTGTTGAAAAAGCAATAGAAGACATGCTGAAGGCAGGAATAATAACAAGATCGAAGTCAGAATGGTCATCTCCGATCGTCATCGTGACCAAATCTGATGGTTCAAATCGATTCTGTTGCGACTACAGGGCGTTGAACAAAATCACTAAGAATCTAGCGTACCCATTGCCAGTGATTGATGATATTTTGGGTTTACTTAATGGGTCTACTTTCTTTACCACGTTAGATGCAAGATCAGGATTTTGGTGTATACCTATGTCCCCAGACGCCCAGAAAAAGAGTGCTTTTTGTACACACGCAGGTTCTTACGAATTCTTACGAATGCCTTTTGGAGTTCGTACAGCGCCCTCGTATTATATGCTATTAATCAATCAAGTTTTAGAGGGTATGCAAAAATTTGCATTGGCATATATAGATGACATTTTAATTTATACAGCAGGAGATATAGATGATCACTTAAAACATGTAAAACTAGTATTCGACAGATTAAGAATACATGATGTTAAACTGAAGCTTAGTAAATGCGAATTTTTAAAAACAGAAACAAAGTATTTGGGGTATATTATTAATAGAGACGGAATTAAACCAGATCAAGATAAGGTTAAAATTATTAGAGAATTATCCCCTCCAACTAACGTAAAAGAAGTGCGTGCGTTTATTGGAACCTGTGGGTATTATAGGCGTTTCATTCCAGGGTTCTCAAAGATAGCAGAGCCTATTACTAACTTAACTGGAAAATACGCTAGATTTAAGTGGGATGATGAATGTCAAAAAGCGTTCGAGTTTTTAAAAAATAGCCTAACAGTAGTGCCACTATTGACATATCCAGATTTAAATAAACAGCTAATATTATATACAGATGCTTCAGATAATGCTGTAGGAGCGTGTTTGGTTCAACCATATGAAGGAAAAGAATCTGGAATACCAGGGGTTAAAAATGAAAGGCCAATCTATTTCTTGTCTCATAAACTTAGCAGGTCTCAAAAGAAATGGTCGACTATTGAGAAGGAGGCTTATGCTATACACTATGCTCTCCAAAAACTAAATTACTACTTACATAACGCCAATTTCATTATTAGAACTGATCACATGCCATTAAAGTCTATATTAGAAGCACCAATACAAAATAGGAAAATACAAACGTGGGCATTAAATCTACAGGGATACAATGCTAAGGTAGAATATGTTTCAGGAAAACATAATACATGCGCCGATTTATTGTCTAGAATCCCGTATCCACAGTCATCAGGAAACACGGAAGATGAAGGAGAACCGGAGATAGACGATCGAAACTGGCAAGTAAATATATTAGATTCTGCCATAATAAATAGAGAAGACTTTGAGAGTTTACCGTCGGATCAAGAGTCTGAACCTAGAGCAGAAGACCCACATTTAGCACAATTTAATATGAAAGATGAACAAGAATTAGATCCAAAAATAATACAGATAAAAAGAAAACTGAAAGAAACAGGGGAAAACAGTTTTAAAAGAAAATTTTTAGAGCTACAAGAAGACAATCAATTATATTATGTCGGTGAAAAAGGTGAGGGATTAAGAAAATATATTCAGAAACATTTAGAACGAGAAGTTTTAAAGGCATATCATGATAATAATGGTCATTTTGGACGAGATAAGTTAGTTAAGTCTATTAGCAGTAAATATTACTGGCCGAATTTATTTAAAAGCGTATATGAATATGTTGAAGCATGTGAAAAGTGTAGGTTAAGAAACATGAAGATAATTAAATGTCCCTTACAAGATACCGATATTCCTCAATTTCCAATGCAGAAAGTAAGTTTGGATATTTCAGGTCCTCATCCAAAAACATTATCGGGAAATGTATACCTACTACATATCGTAGATTCATATAGTCTCTGGCCAGAAGTTTATCCAATTCCAGACAAGAGTTCTGATTCAGTTATAAATATGCTTTTACAAGAATTTATACCAAGGTTTGGGTGTCCACAAATAATACTTACAGACAATGGAAAAGAATTTGTAAATAGAAAGTTTGAAAAATTGGTAAAAGATTTGAATATAAAACACATTAAAACTTCGTATTACAGACCATCTTCGAATGCCAAAAATGAGCGACAACATAGGACATTATACAATATACTAGCGAAAAATGTAGAAGAACACGATATGGATTGGGATCTTTATTTGGGAATAGCATTAGGGGCGATCCGTACACACCAAAATGAAGGAACAGGCTTCTCACCATTTTACCTAGTACATGGGAGAGAACCAATATTACCAATTGACAATTTATTAAAGCCTAGGAGAAAATATGTGGGGGAGGATTTTCAGGAAACAAGGTTGCAAGAAATGCACAAAGCACATATACGTTTAAGAAATAATATAATTAAGGCTCGAGAAAGACAGAAGAAATACACAAATAAAAATGCACACTTACAAGAGTTTAACATAGGTGATAGAGTTTATTACAAAAAACATAGGAAAAACTCTAAGTTTGATGCTCATTGGGTCCCGGGATATTATATTTTAGAAAAAAAGGGTCCAGTATCGTATACTATTAAGAATCAAGTTACAGGGCATGTTGCACGTTCACATGTAGAGCACTTAAGACGGGATAATGAGGAAAAAGATGCAGAGAATAATAATAATAATTATTATTCAGAAGAAATATTGTCAGATGGACAGATTATCAGACAAACGGAATATCCAATACCTATAGAGAATGGGAAACAAGTAACAACAGCATCTACTACTGCTGAACAAGAAGAAACAATACCAAAAACAGTCATGACAGAGGAAAACAACACGTATGACGGTTATAATAGTGAAGGATCAATCAAAGAAAAAATAGACGCTCCATTTATGAATACTAGACAGGCAGTAAAAAGAAAGTTAGATAGACAGAAAGAAAAAGAAATTAAGAGGCAAAGGAAATTTAGAGTGAATTCCTCAAGTGATGAAGATATGCCACTGTTTGAAAATTTATTAAGACATCAAGATAGGAAGATTAGATTGGATTTAGAAAGGAAGAGATTAGCGGTTGCTAGTAATGGGTATACAGATGCGGAACAAGAGATGGATGAAAAGTCAGAAACTGATGAGGATGCTGATATGAAAGAAGATAGTTCTCCTCGGGAGGATGGCGATATTGATGTAGATATTGCACTTATAGAAAAAATTTTTGAGTTATTAAGAAAATGGAGAAGTGATAAATAGCGTGGTAGAATATTCTGCAGATTGCAGATAGAAGAAGAAGTTAGAGACGGTATTTGTGAATTTCTAAGGAAGAAAGTTAGCAAATAACTTAATCAAGAGTTATTGAGAGTTGTCGGGATGAGTAGACATAATATTGTAGTAAGTTAAGACTTATTGATATATGCTTTATTATCATTTTGATTAAGTTTAAGTGTTGAGTTTTTCTTAGACGGAAAATAATTGATTAGTAGTCATAATATGTATGTATATATATGGTTTTTCATTTCATCACATATGGTTATTTTGAATAATGTGTGGGGATAAAAATGATGTCAAAGAATGAGGGGGTTGATATTGTTTGCTCTATTGTTTTGACTTCAGTTGTTCTTTATAAAATGTGATAATATGTTACCTTAGCTGTTTATTTTTACAAAACTTTGCTTTTGTTACCCTGGGTGTGTTTAAAATGATTTCTAGCTTGACGTTCAGTTATGGGAAAAATGAAGAGTTGTTTTTGGGAGATTGCAGAAAATATGAAACATAGAGTAAGGGCCATGCTTCGTTTTATGAATTTTGCGACTTGAAGTTGAGCTGTTTAACGTGTATAACGTTTATAAATAGGAATTGAGGGTGAAACATGATTTAGTTAAGGGGGAAGTTGTGGTGATTAGCGAAGTAACTCAGTATGTTGTAGGGAAAGTAGTGGAGAAGTATATTTAAAAGTGGCTGGAGCTTGTCAGCAACAATTGATAATTACATGTGGGTTAGAAAGAGTTAAACCGTTAAAAATGGTTTGGGGGATTGAATTGGGGATGAGGGGAATGACGGGCAATACTGGGTAAATGGGAGTTGAAATAGGAGCTGGGTTGAACAGCGTTTAATGGGAGAATATGGGGGGAATGCCAGGTTGAATTTTGGCATTTAAATAAGTGGACACTGGAAGAAGAAGACTGTACTTAACAGTATACTAATAATTTGGAGGTTTTGAAGGAATGGTTGAACTTGACGAGGTGAATAATACAAAAGGTTGTAGTTTTGGATTAACATAACTTTTTGATAACAACAATTATTATTGACGGAAATGAAGATAAATTTTGGAAACTTTATTTTATAAAGTTTTGAGAATGCATGGGAAGAGAAATGTGATTACTTCTTACTTTTTCCTTACTTTCTAAACTTCCTTAGGTGCGCACCAAACCAATCTTTTTCCTGTCTATCCTAGAATAGCGAGAATGTGAGTAAGTGAGAAAAGATAAAGAAAATATCTTCAATTTTTGTCAATCATAATTTAGATGGACACTTTAAAAGCGGTTCGCTTATAGAGAGTTTTGTAGAGAGTTTTTGTGGAGAACTTTATAACGAATTTTGTAGAGAGTTTTGTATTATTGATATTGTATGAAGTATGTCTCTGGTTAGCATTTGGCTATGATGAGATAGGAGGGTGAGATTTGAATTAGGAAATATATGTGAAGGGATTGTTGGGCAGATGTGGTATAGAACAGTAGAGTTAAGTGGTTAAGAGTTGGGGTTGAGACTTTTTCAGAGAAAATGTCTCCTTGAAGAAGGGGAAGTATATAACAGTAAGGGAGTTAGCTTAGTAGTGGAGAGTTAATGAATGCTGCGCATTCATTAACTAGTTGGAAATCATAGTTGGTGAACGTGTGTGCACGAATGGGTCGAAGTATCCAGGGGTTGCACACACGTCACTTGGGACTTGGGATTCAACTAGGTAAACAGAAAACATGTCTGTAAATAACATCACCAGTTTGAAGATGTATTATTTCAACCAATAAACGCATGTTTATATAATAGACGAGACTTGTCCACTATATCGACACGAGCCATCCACTATACACAGCCTTATCGTATCACCTGTACTGTTATAGGGGCTTTATTGCAAAGGCTAATGGGCGAGTCTTGAAAAAGGAGAGCCTGGCATATGAGGCTACGACCTCCAGCATGAGAATGGAGGTGGAGGCAGTAACAGCGGCATTCCGGTGGCTAGAGGAGACTACTGCAACACACGTTGTGTTCATTACGGATTCAAAGAATATGCTTAGCAAGGTGGAGAAAGGAATGTTTCGTGTGGAATGGCTCTCGTCGCTTCAGAGGTCACAGATTGTGAGAATTGTATGGATATTTTGCCCTGGCCATGCGGGTGTACGGGGGAATGAACAGGCTGATAGGCTAGCAGGGAATGCACCCCTTGGTGGTATCGTGCCTATGGACAAGGGGGAGGTGGTCGAGCGATTGTGGGACCGGGTGGAGGGGCGGAGGAACAGATTGAAAACCCATGTGTGGAGAGAGTGGGATTGCGGGGGATCGGCAGGGGTTCTAGAAGAATCTCAAAACTGAGAGGGAAGACCAGGAGAACATTTAATCAGATAGCGGTGGGAACGATTCCGTATGACTCTTCGCTGGCTGTTGAACGAGGGGACTGAGCACGTATGGGAATGTCCTGAGTGCAGTGATGTCGGTTCTTGACTCAACTCAACTCAACTCAACTCTATCAGTGAAGGGGTGAAACGTAAACAAAAAAATTCATCGGCGAATGAAGGTCTATTACGGCGATGCATGGCTATCAGTTTAGCAAGTGTATGAGTAGAGTAGGAAGTTTCAAAACGTCCTGACTTCTGTGAAAGACTGTTCACGACTAAGTGAGGTACACCGAGTAGTGACCACATAGTGGTTACACATACGACCAAGAGAATTTGTTTTCTACAGTAATCCAAGCATTTTAGCGGTGCTCTTGCATTGGACGCAGTGGTGATTACATTGAAAAAGTATGCATATCATGTTTACTTTTTCAGAATATATTCACCTAAAAACAACAAATTAAAGGTTTTCATTTGAAGCCCTCTCGTAATATTTATTTCTTTGGTAATGTTCCAATTTATATATATATATATATATATATATATATATATATATAATATATATATATATATATATATATATATATATATATATATCAGGCCGTGCCATTAAAGGAGGTGTCAGTGGTGACATGGTTAAGCGTCGTGCCTCGCGCTCCGAAGGTTGCCGGTTCGTTTCTGGACTCCGTCATTCGGTTTGCGAGTGCAATCTTCTCCTACACCTGGGAGGTCGTCGCTGCGCTTCGGAGATCGTACTATGTGGAATGATATCGGCAGACCAGACCACTCTGTGAAAAAGGCTGAGTCTTATGGGATAAAACCTGGTACAATGAAGTCGATTGTCTAAGCTCCTTGAAACCTCCTGCAAATCTCACCTTAGAATATAATTCCCCACGTGAAACCTACTGTAAACCTCACCTTAGAATATGATTCTCCACGTGAAACCTCTTGTAAACCTCACCTTAGAATATGATTCCACACGTGAAACCTCCTGTAAACCTCATCATGGAATATGATTCTCCACGTGAAACCTCCTGTAAACCTCATCATGGAATATGATTCCCTACGTGAAACCTCATGTAAACCTCATCATGGAATACGATTTTCTATGTGAAATCTCTTATAAACCTCACCTTAGAATATGATTCCCTACGTGAAACTTCCTGTAAACCTCATCATGGAATACGATTCTCTACGTGAAACCTAATGTAAACTTCACTTTACAATATGATTCCCTACGTGAAACCTCATGTAAACCTCATCATGGAATACGATTCTCTACGTGAAACCTCATGTAAACCTCATCATGGAATACGATTCTCTACGTGAAACCTAATGTA
>JACEFZ010003909.1:0-17500 GCA_014155875.1 Cepaea nemoralis
AGGTGTTAGGCAGGGATGTGTAATGTCTAAAGATCTTTTTTCCCTATACAGTGAAAATATTTTCAAGAATGTAGAATATATAAATGGAATCAGCATTAGAGGTTGAAACATCAATAAAATTAGATACGCAGATGATACAGTATTGATTGCAGACAATGCACAAGATCTACAACAATTAATATACAAGTAAATGGGAATATTCTTCAACAAGTGAATCGGTACAATTATCTCGGAACAATCATAACATCTGATGGGAGGTGCCTTGAAGAGATTAGAACAAGAATCGCCATGGCGAAAGTAGCCTTTAGCAAGATTGAAAAACATTCTAACCAATAAAAAGATGTCAATTGAAACGAGAAAAAGAGTGTTGAGGTGATACATAGAGCCTGTTCTTTTGTATGGATGTGAAACTTGGACAATGTGCAGTCAAGCCGAAAAACATCTGATGGCTGCAGAAATGTGGTTTCTGAGGAAAATGCAAAGAATACCATGGACAGACAGGAAAACCAATGACCAAGTACTACAGGAGACAAATGAAAATCGTAAACTGATTAGAGAAATTAGACGTAGACAGTCAAATGTTTTGGACATGTTATGAGAAAAAATGGATTGGAGAACTTAGTGACAACTGGCAAGATCGAAGGGAACAGACCAAGAGGAAGACCGAGAGGAAAATACCTGGATGGCTTGGCCACTTGGAATGGACGAGACAGGAATACTGAGCTGATCCACGACTCTGGTGATCGAGTGAAATGGCGAGTCATGACCTCCCACGCTTTCCGGCATGGCACATGATTGATTGAGAGTATAACATACCTATAATTCACTGGAGCTAGAGTATAACATACCTATAATTCACCGGAGCTAGAGTATAACATACCTATAATTCACTGAAGCTATTGTATAACATACCTGTAATTCACGGTGGCCACCAGTACGCACCCTGTGGCAGCCAGATGTTCGCCGTTGTATAACGGGTGCGCCGAATAACCAGATCGTAAAATGCCACCGCCGTGAATGTACACCAACGTGGGCATCATGGGGTTATCGCAATGTGGTCTCCAAAGGTTAAGATACAGGCAGTCCTCACTCATCTCATCGGCAGAGTGGATTGTTTCGTTGTCCACTTCCTGGAGAATCAACAGATGAAGCAAAGACAAGTAACACAGATGGTAGATACACGTTGTGGTATCAGGTGTCTTCACGTCCTGTCAATAAACTAGCAACATTGACACTGATGGTAGCTAAAAGTTGTGGAAGGCTGTATTTTTCAATCTTATTAATAAACTAGAAAAATTGACATTGTCTACTGAACTCTATGCTACTGTAACTATAGATGTGAGGTGACGAGTCTCTCTTCTCTAACCAATGTTACTGTAACTATAGATGTGAGGTGACAAGTCTCTCTTCTCTAACCAATGCTTCTGTAGATATAGATGTGAGGTGACAAGTCTCTCTTCTCTAACCAATGCTGCTGTAACTATAGATGTGAGGTGACAAGTCTCTCTTCTCTAACCAATGTTAGTGTAACTATAGATGTGCGGTGACAAGTCTATCTTCACTAACCAATGTTACTGTAACTATAGATGTGAGGTGACAAGTCTCTCTTCTCTAACCAATGTAACTGTAACTATAGATGTGAGGTGACAAGTCTCTCTTCTCTAACCAATGTTACTGTAACTATAGATGTGAGGTGACAAGTCTCTCTTCTCTAACCAATGTTACTGTAACTATAGATGTGAGGTGACAAGTCTCTCTTCTCTAACCAATGTTACAATAACTATAGATGTGAGGTGACAAGTCTCTTTTCTCTAACCAATGTTACTGTAACTATAGATGTGAGGTGACAAGTCTCTCTTCTCTAACTAATGTTACAATAACTATACATGTGAGGTGACAAGTCTCTCTTCTCTAACCAATGTTACTATAACTATAGACATGAGGTGACAAGTCTCTCTTCTCTAACTAATGTTACAATATTTATAGATGTGAGGTGACAAGTCTCTCTTGTCTAATCAATGTTACTGTAACTATAGATGTGAGGTGACAAGTCTCTCTTCTCTAACCAATGTTATTATAACTATAGATGTGAGGTGACGAGTTTTTCTTCTCTAACTATTGTTACTATAACTATAGATGTGAGGTGACAAGTCTCTCTTTTCTAACCAATGTTACTGTAACTATAGATGTGAGGTGACAAGCCTCTCTTCTCTAACCAATGTTATTGTAACTATAGATGTGAGTTGACAAGTCTCTCTTCTCTAACCAATGTTACTGTAACTATAGATGTAAGGTGACAAGTCTCTCTTCTCTAACCAGTGTTACTGTAACTATAGATGTGAGTTGACAAGTCTCTCTTCTCAAACCAATGTTACTGTAACTATAGATGTGAGGTGACAAGTCTCTCTTCTCTACCCAATGTTAGTGTAACTATAGATGTGAGGTGACAATTCTCTCTTCTCTAACCAATGTTAGTTTAACTATAGATGTGAGATGACATGTCTCTCTTCTCTAACCAGTGTCACTGTAACTATAGAAGTGAGGTGGCAAGTCTCTCTTCTCTAACCAATGTTACTGTAACTATATATGTTAGGTGACAGGTCTCTCTTCTCTAACCAATGTTACTGTAACTATATATGTGAGGTGGCAAGTCTCTCTTCTCTAACTAATGTTACTGTAACTATAGATGTGGGGTGACAAGTCTCTCTTCTCTAACCAGTGTCACTGTAACTATAGTTGTGAGGTGACAAGTCTCTCTTCTCTAACCAATGTTACTGTAACAATAGATGTGAGGTGACAAGTCTCTCTTCTCTAACCAATGTTGCTGCAACAATAGATGTGAGGTGACAAGTCTCTCTTCTCTAACCAATGTTACTGTATCTATATATGTGAGGTGACAAGTCTCTCTTCTCTAACCAATGTTACTGTAACAATAGATGTGAGGTGACAAGTCTCTCTTCTCTAACCAATGTTACTGTAAATATAGATGTGAGGTGACAAGTCTCTTTTCTCTAACCAATGTTGCTGTAACTATAGATGTGGGGTGACAAGTCTCTCTTCTCTAACCAATGTTACTATATATGTGAGGTGGCATGTCTCTCTTCTCTAACCAATGTTACTGTAAATATAGATGTGAGGTGACAAGTCTCTATTCTCTAACCAATGTTTCTGTAACTATAGATGTGGGGTGACAAGTCTCTCTTCTCTAACCAATGTTACTGTAAATATAGATGTGAGGTGACAAGTCTCTCTTCTCTAACCAATGTTGCTGTAACTATAGATGTGAGGTGACAAGTCTCTCTTCTCTAACCAATGTTGCTGTAACTATAGATGTGAGGTGACAAGTCTCTCTTCTCTAACCAATGTTACTGTAACTATAGATGTGGGGCGACTCAACACGGTTGATGTGTTTAGGCGTTATGCAGAATTTTAATCCGTATGCAAGGGCCTCCGTTTCAATGTTGTTGAGTACGTACGACGATAAGTTCCTCACATACTTCTCTGAGTTGTCTAGTACTGACGTAGTTACCTTTTCAGTGCTCAGTGATGTGTTGAGGCGAGCATTCTTTGCGATTTTCACCTTGTACACTGTTTCTGTGCAGAATTTAGTGAACTTAAAGTAGCCATACAGGCTCAATTCTTTGGTGACGTTGTAAGCAGAACTATGTGTGCGCTTCAAGTTGGCCAACTTGGACTGGGTTTCTTCTATCTGGTTTTTTGTCAGTCGTCTCAGGTTTTTTCTTGTCGGACATATTCTGTCGGCCCTCAGAGATCTGAAATACCGGTGAGGAAATATCCCCGTCCATAGGCATTCCTCGAGAAATCTCAATCGACAATCCTGTAGCGATATTTTACACTTCAGCTTGAGTAATCCATCTAATCGCTTCACAGTTGGTAATGGGAGGCGACGTTTGAGAAATTCAAAACAATGTTTTCCCGTAGTGAATTTGAATAACGAAGACACAAACAATAGATTGCACGATTTATTGCCTATCATATTTCGCTGCATCTCGTCAGGTACATACTGCAGAAATCACACAACTTACGTGAATTAACTAGATAAATCCTTCAAGTTGAAATATACACAATTTCGCACAGTAATGTCGATTGTCTACCACGGTAATTTTAAGCTGACTAACATGTCTTTCTCTTTGCACAATTCTGGCTTACGTTGATAGATCATAATTGCTTCTGCAAATTTTAACAAGCGAGTATTTTGTGTGTTAAACAACACGCGAAAGGCAGTGTCTCTGTCCACCACATGGCCGCTTTCGATAATGTGCCTACCAACTGAAGACGCCGGGAGCTTCCGGTGTGTCGGCCCCACGAAGCTAGCATCTCCTGTGTGTTGTATCTTGTTGATCCATTGGTTAGAGAAGAGAGACTTGTCATCTCACATCTATAGCTACACTAACATTTGTTAGAGAAGATTGATTGATTGAGTGATTGATTTAGGAACCGACATCACAGCATTCGGGACATTTCCATAAGCGCTCCATCCCCATCCTCAGCAACCAGCGAAGAGTTTCAACACTAATAGTTCCAGTAGCAATCTGATTATATGTCCGTTCCTCTGAGCGTTGAGCGTCGGCCAGATCCCATCGTCACACCTCGGTGTCTCATTCTTGCCAGACTATGGTGATCCATTTGCTCCTCCGAGGTGTACACGTGCTCTGGTTAGAGAAGAGTTACTATAGATGTTACTATATATGTTACTATAGATGTGAAGTGACAAGTCTCTCTTCTTCTCTTCTTGGTTAGAGAAGAGAGACTTGTCACTTCACATCTATAGTAACATTGGTTAGAGAAGAGAGGCTTGTCACCTCACATCTATAGTAACATTGGTTAGAGAAGAGAGACTTGTCATCTAACATCTATAAATACAGTAACATTGGTTAGAGAAGAGAGACTTGTCACCTCACATCTATAGTTACAGTAGCATTGGTTAGAGAAGAGAGACTTGTCACCTCACATCTATAGTTACAGTAACATTGGTTAGAGAAGAGACAGGTTTACCACCAATATCAGTAAACATATGTTCAGACTCACAGCGGCTTTGAAAGGCTCTGTTTTCACAATAAACTTTTCTCTGGGCCATTTTAAAGGCTAGCTTTGATTTTAAAATATTGTGCATCATTGTCAACAACCTGTTTCCATGCGATCACGCGGACCCTTCATTCACCCCTCGTAACTACAAACACATCGTTGGGTAAATGGATAATCAGAATTCATATTTAATTCTGTTCTACAACACTGGCTCTCTAAGCATACACATTTATTATTCAATATTCAATTGTAATCTGCTATCATTGATTAAGTGTAACTATGCCCTCTAAACTAGACACCGCGAGGGAAAACACATATGTCTGGTCACACCGACTGTCAGTCTCCGTCTGACTTGATTCACTTGTCCCGTCCAGTTTCTCGTCCCCCTTTCTCGTGTTGTTAGTTGTGCAGCGTGCTGTCACACTTGCCACGTCGTCCAGTTGTCCAGTCCTCGTAGCCTACAGCTATACTAGAGTCCAGTCTGTTTACGGGTAATCCCCGTGCTTACGGTACTTTGTCCTGTTACGGGAGTGAATCCCGTTATGTCTTAATTATGTCCTAGCTATGACACATGCGTGTCCTGTCTAGGTCTGGTCCTAACACTGGTTTGGAGTACTATCTCCTTCTACTGTCTTCCTCTGTGTATACTCTTGTATAGAGTCCCTATTATGACCTGTCTTTGTCCTTTACTTTCCTCTGTCCTTGTCCTGCTTGTCTCTATGTCTATCCTACTTCTATCTATCTATCCCAGCACCTTGACAATCATCCGACAGACGCTTGATTGATATCAGGTTAGCCGTAGCGGGAAAAGGTGATGTAATATCCGGGCATTACACTACTTTAATTTTGTATGCGCAAACTTAAAACGAGCATCTGAACGTTGCTAGGTAACTATAACGATGAACACTAACTCACTACACAACTTATTTCCGCTTATTCTGATCGAAGCGAGTTCGCTCTCAGGTAGCCTATCATTCGGATGGCTGCTAATTAGGGAATTTGATTTGCACTTTATATCGTGACCATAAAGAAATATTGTTGCCTAAAATTCTCTCTTGGGCCGAATATATTTGTACGTCGGTTGAGACCTCTCGGGCCTGATATGATTGTACGGTGGTCGGGTTGTGGCTTGCGCGCCTTGAGTTTGACACATGTGAACTACAGCATCTTACTACTTACAATACATGGTTTTGTAGCACAGGCTTTTATTATATTCGCCATCAGACATTAGTTAGTGAATAAAAGCTGTATACTGCCATGTGTCGCAGGACAAATAATGCGATAATCGGGAAATAGGAAAATACAGCACACATTGAACGCACAAGAACTGACTTGGTGATAAAAAACGTCATAGGGAAACAGATGGCGAAGATCATCCATGAAGAAAGGACGGTACGAACTAAAATCATATCAGTAAGATCATGAGAGGCTAACTATTAAATGCTCAACATCTAGAATATACAACTAAGGGATAGAATGAATAACAATCTAAAGTTATACACGGAGAACTAAGAGACGACGAGAGAAAAGCAAAGAGAAAGGAATGTGAGAAGGTTGGAAGAATGGGCATTGAAGGATAACCTTCGGGATGTGACTCAGTAGACTACAGATAGGAAAACGTTTATCAAAGTATAGTCGGTAGTAAGAATGTGAGGATAAACTTATCACCCGTTTTGCCAGTGATCATGTGTTACGGAAAACGATAGTACAAGTCTCACCCTAGGCCAGAAGTAGAAATCTCGACAGGGACCAGTAGTTAGTGGCTATATTATCCAAATACTGTGAGTATTTTGTACGAAAGTTGTTGACAGTTGTTGCCTATAATGATACTGGCTTGTGTATGATGACAGTATGAAAACTGGGAAATGTTTTGAACGCTATCAGACATCAGCAACGTACATGGGAAGGCGGACATGGCAGATAGCCGGCCTAGTGTAGAGCTAATGTGTAGGGCGATTCAGTAATAAACATTAGGTTTGACTGGAACACACATGAGTTCATGTTATCTATTGTGCACAGCGTCAATGAACAGTTACGTACTTATTGTTCAACAAAGTGTTGTTGGTATTATTTAAGATGCCATGATAGTCGACTCAGAACCGAGCCAAATGAAGAGAGGGCCCAATACATGTATGAGAAGTGTAGTGCTAATAAATAGAGTACTTAGAGGAGGGTCAGCTGAGTGACTCCTTGGCATATACGTATTTATGTTTCTGTTGTCTAGTTGTATGATAGAGAGCCGGGGCCAAAGTTGCTTTTATTGTTTTTAACAGAGAAGAGGTGGTCTGGATAACCAGACCGACTGTCGTAGTAAACTTGTACCGCGTACAGTTTATTCTTCCAGTCAATGCTCCACTGTAAGGTCTCGCTGATTTTCTATAATAACCGGTTATCGTACCTCCTAGTTTCTCACGAGCCAATTTCATCCGCTATTCCTACTGTGGGTAGACTGTCCAACCTGGGCCCGTCAAACAGTCTTCACTGGTACACGTGGGTTCGAACCCAGTGAAGGACACGCTACAGCTATCTTACCTGTATACAGGCTTTTGGAGGCACCAGAGCATTGATTGTCACGGGCCCCGGATGTGGCATTAATGTGTCGGGTCGTTTAAATCTCCGCTCCCCGGTTGGTGGCAGGGCATAGGGAATTCCCCAATACGTAACCACTGAAATGACCGTACCATTGACGCGAACGGCCTTACTCGTGCCGATGAGATTACCGATGGAGCCCAAGATCATTTCGATCCTTGGGTGCTCTTCTACAGTTGTGATGTTTGAGTTCTCACACCGGACCAGCATTGCAGCCGCCAACAATACCAGGTACACGGGACCAGCCATGGAGCACATCTGATAACCTTCTCTGCCAGCTTTTGTCTGGGGACATATATAAAGAATGAAAATATGGCTACTTTCTTCCCCCAGCTGTTCACTTGTGAAATAAACTATATAATCATATATAATTAGTTTCTCCCCCAGCTGTTCACTTGTGAAATAAACTATATAATCATATATAATTAGTTTCTCCTCCAGCTGTTCACTTGTGAAATAAACTATATAATCATATATAATTAGTTTCTCCTCCAGCTGTTCACTTGTGAAATAAACTATATAATCATATATAATTAGTTTCTCCCCCAGCTGTTCACTTGTGAAATAAACTATATAATCATATATAATTAGTTTCTCCTCCAGCTGTTCACTTGTGAAATAAACTATATAATCATATATAATTAGTTTCTCCCCCAGCTGTTCACTTGTGAAATAAACTATATAATCATATATAATTAGTTTCTCCTCCAGCTGTTCACTTGTGAAATAAACTATATAATCATATATAATTAGTTTCTCCTCCAGCTGTTCACTTGTGAAATAAACTATATAATCATATATAATTAGTTTCTCCCCCAGCTGTCCACTTGTGAAATAAACTATATAATCATATATAATTAGTTTCTCCCCCAGCTGTTCACTTGTGAAATTACATTGGGACCTTGCCGTCTTGACAGACGATAGTTTGTGCTTTAAAAAGGCATAATAACTTTTACCTATGGCGGTAGCGCATGTGACTGATAAGGCCAATTTGCGCTGTAAATGTCCGTTCACAGTGGGTGCATATGAACACGTGGTCATTTCCACCATCATGCACCATCTTACGTCTCACACGTTCGGTGTATGACTTATCTGCAATAATTATCTCCTTCGTCTTTATTCCATTTCTGATGTTTGCCCTCCATGCAACACGTTCAGGGGCGACGTGCTCCCAATGTGCATTATTAATGCCTGTATCAATCATGTCCCGCTTACACACATCTTTGTATCGTAGTAGAGGCCGACCCTGCGATCTGTTACCCATCTGTAATTCACCAAAAAAGATGTCCTTTGGTATTCTACCATCATCAATCCTCCTAAGATGTCTTATCCATCTAAGTCTACGAAGACTGAGCATGGAATACACCGTCACACAACCTGATCTTTCCAATACTTCAGTATTTGTGATTTTGTCTTGCCACTTAATACCAAGAATTCTTCGCAGACATCGCATATGAAAGCTGTTTAAATTTTTCTCTTGTTGTGAGTAAGTTGTCCAGGTTTCACTGCCATAAAGAAGAGTACTAAGGACACAGGCTTGATATACAAGGACTTTTGTTTTTGTGGTAAGCTTCCTTTTCTCCCAGACTCTTTTTCTTAACCTGTTCGTTGTTGTTGCTGCCTTACCAATCCGGATGTTGATTTCCTGATCTAGGGATAATTTGCTATTTACCACTGATCCTAGATATGTAAAATGGTCTACCATCTCTAGTTCGGCGTCGTCAATAAAGATTGATGGTACCCCATGTGCACCTTGTGACATAATCTGTGTCTTCTTTTTGCTAATTGTTAAACCAAATTCAGAACAAGCATTGGAGAATGCAGATAGTAGACATTGCAATTCTTCCTCAGAGTGGGTCGTAACTGCAGCATCATCTGCAAAAAGCAACTCTCTGATCAGTACCCTCCTAATTTTTGTCTTGGCCTTCAATCTCTGAGCATTGTAGAAGGCCGCCATCTGAGCGTGAGTGAATATATATACCACCATCCTGATCACGAAAGGCATATTTCAGTAGAAGTGAAAAGTATATTCCAAAGAGGGTGGGAGCTAGTACACAACCTTGCTTAACTCCACTCTTGATTTCAAATTCTTCAGAAGTTGCACCATCAAACTTGATTATACCTTCATGCCTGTGTGGAACGATTCCACAATGGACAGAAGAGTTGGTGGGCAGCCAATCTTCTTTAGTGCCTTGAACAGACCCACACGACTGACCAAATCAAATGCCTTTGTGGGGTCGATGAAGGCAATAAACAGTGGTTGATTCTGTTACACGGCATTTTTCTTGAATTTGTCGCAATGAGAATATCATATCAATGGTAGACTCGTTCTAAGCCACGCTGTGATTCTGGGTAGACCTGATCTCCCAGGGCTTGAAGATTGCGCAGAACAATTCTGGAAAAGACTTTTCCAGCAATACACAGAAGTGAGATACCCCAATAGTTGTTACAGTCGCTCCGATCGCCCTTGTTCTTGTACAGCGTTATGATGCATGAATCTTTGAAATCCTGTGGGACTTGTCCTTCTCGCCAGCATAGCTCTATTAGCTGGTGGATCTGTAGAGTGAGTGTGTCTTGCCCACTCCTGATAACATCTATAGAAATCCCATCCTTACCTGGAACCTTGCCAGATGCAAGTTCATTTATAGCACACTTAACTTCTGTTATGGTGGGAAGTGTGTCCAGGTGGTCAAAAATCGGTAGAGCCTCTATGGCGTTGAGGGCATCATCCGCTAGTTTGGTCTCACTTGAGTAAAGCTCAAAATAGTGCTCTACCCATCTGTCCATCTGCTGTTTCTTATCAGTGATGATTTCTCCAGTCAAGGTTTTCAATGGTGCACTTGTTTTGATCACTGGACCACAGGCTTTCTTTATTCCTTCATACATGCTTCTTATGTTTCCCTTATCACTTGCGATTTTAATGGACTCACATAACTTGATCCAATAATTATTTGCACACTGCCTGTCAGCTTTTTGCACATCCTTCCTAGCTTGCTTTAGCACACTCAGAGTGTTACGTGTTGGTCTTTCCTTGTTTCTTAAGAGAGCTATCTTCTTCTTAACAATCAAGGGCTGCAGATTCTGGCTCTTTGCCGCAAACCAGTCCTGCCTCTTATGATCCACAGTGCCGTAAACCCCTACGACAGTTTTATAAAGAGTTTCCTTAAGTTGACCCCACTTTTAATTTACTGTACAATTTTCTCGTGTATTAGTGAAAGCTTCTTCAAGCTGCTGTTGATACTGAAAGCACTTTTCAGGATCGTGAGTGTTAATAATATTAATCCTGGGGCTAGATTTGTGTTTATCTGTGTAGATTCTCTTTGGTCTCAGTCTAACCCTTGCAACAACCAAAGAATGATCCGTATCACAGTCAGCACTGTGGTAACTTCGAGTCAATGATATATGGTTCAGATGTTGTCTCCGTGTGATGATGAAGTCCAGCTGGTGCCAATGGCCGGATCTTGGATGTTTGCATATGACCTTATACATCTCGTTTGTTTTAAAAAAGGAGTTTGTAATACATAGGTCATTACTGGTGCAATGCTCCAGCAGCCTTTGCCCATTTTCATTCATGCGACCGATGTTGTATTTTTCAAGGCACACTGGCCATGAACCCGAGTCCTTGCCCACACGAGCATTGAAGTCACCGAGCACATAAATTTAGTCAGATCTTGGAACTGCCTTGATCACGGAGTCTAACTCCTCATAGAACGAATCCTTCAGATCATCAGAGGAATCGAGTGTCGGTGCATATGCAGTAATAATGGTGGCAAAACCACAAGAGGTTTCCAAGCGCAGAGATAATAGTCATTCATTTCCTCCAGCTGGAATTTCAATCATTCCCAGTAGCGAATTCTTCACTGGGCTAAAATATAGAGATCATGTGTTCCAACCATTGAAGACAGAATACAAGTTTGCAGGGCACGCGCCTACCTCAGAGTTAACGCGATCACACAACATCCACTGCATAGTGAAATTATGAAGGTGAAGGGCAGCAGGTTAAAAAGAGGAGGGTCGTGGATGGGTCAAGCCGAAGACATTCTTCAATAGGTGTGTCCACTTGAGGACTTAGAACCTGGCGAGGAGTGGGTAGAAGTGCCAACAGATTTCTGCACATCCTTTTCAGTTTGCATCCAACTAGATAGAAAATGCAGACAAGAAAATCCGGCTGCTGTGGAGGCTGAAGTACAAGCGTTGATTTTCGAGGATTCGCTAGATGGTGATGCTGTCATCTACACAAATGGGTCGGTCGTCCGACATGTGAGAAGCTCATGGGCCTTTACGGCTCGGGCCGGAGGGAGAATTGTGAAGGAGGACTCTGGTGCTTTCACTGAAACCACAAGTAGCCTGACCATGGAAGTCATGGCAGTAAGTAAAGCAATAACATCACTCGAGACACAGACATTCACTAGGGCTTGTTTCCTTAGCGACTCAATGAACATGATCAAGAGGATTGAGGAGGGGTCGATCCGAAGAGAATGGTTGCTGCCTCTGAAGCGGTCTCGGCTGGCAAAGATTAGTTTCATCTTCGTGCCAGGGCATGCGGGAGTACAAGGAAATGAGCGGGCTGACAAGCTCGCAGGTGAGGCTACTGTGGAGGGCGGACGCGCCATGGACCAGGCTGACATTCTGAATGCTCTACGAGAAGTGAGAACCAAGTGATGACTGTGAATCTACAACAATGGCCAGACTGCGAGAGCAGCAAATTAAAAGAGGGGTGGCCAAACAAGAACACTACGCAGGAAGCCAAAGAAGATTGAAAAACCACCACAGAACTGGCGTCGTTAGCCGCTACACGTTGCGGGATTTGCTGAGGAGGGGATCCAAGCACTTATGGACTGAATGGTTCGATGTGCAATGAGGAGGATCTGTCGACTAACTAACTAACTAAATATGACTATTGATGACATCATACTGTGGGATGTGGATTTTAATTCCTAAGAATATTTCGTTAAAATGTCTAGGGGGTATTATTGATTCTCTGGTCACTGGTTAGAATGCAGGGTGATACAGGGATATTTACCACAAACCCCAGGAGAAAAGAGTTCAATCCTTGAAACATTGGCATCTGTGTGTAGGTTTCCCTTCCCACTTCATCACCCTTTACATTTTCTATAGTGCTAGAAGGATATTGATTGCTCACAACATATAAACAACCACTTGTTGGACACCACATTTACTTGATGTACACAACACTTTTGGACAAACAGTTCAGGTATTAAGTCTAGATCTGCAGTTACATATATAGATGTAATAAACACTGCATTTTCAGACAGGCATGGGATTCATTGCATTATTACAATATAGTACCCAGTGACCCCCCCCCACCCCCCCCCCCCCCCCCCCCCCCCCCCCCCCCCCCCCCCCCCCCCCCCCCCCCCCCCCCCCCCCCCCCAAACAAAAAACAATGTTATTACAAACAACACAACAACCACAAATTGGGTCTACTTTCATTTACCCTCATAATTAAGGCAAATAATGATCAAAGTACATAGAACCCAACATAACATGTTTCTGTCACCTTTTATCATTCTCTCATTTAAAAAAATAATGAGTTGGTGTCAAAATACTATACCATCTATACCATTGGAAAAAAACTACTGACCTGTTACCTTCAGAAAAAATTTACCAACACATAAACAGCATTTTGTACTACTAATTAAATTAATTAATCGAGTCTATCTCCTGGTGTGCGGTTATGGGTTCACCTTTGCTGTCGATTAGATCCTTTTCCCATTATCTGGGTACCGAATTAATGCACTCAGTTATGTTCTTACTATTTAGTCACTGGTAATTGGCTGGTGCAAATCATACTTTATAATCCAAGAATAGAAATTACACACAATCACAATCCCTCCGCGGGCTAGAATATTCGAGTACTCTGTTGCAGTAGGCTCGGTGTCTTTTTTGAAATTTGGGGCCTCAGGTTGGTCTAACTTTCCGGAATTTCCACTTAATCTCTGCAGAAGGTACTTTACCATCTCACCATACATGGTGCCAAGTAGACGTCCATTCAGCTGCTCTGCTTTTATTATCAGAATCCCAAGTAGTTCAACAAAGATTTTACACCCACCAAGTCGCGAGTCTATAACCCATGGCATTTAGGTTGACATTGGACCAGCAAAGAGTTAGTCGTTGTTATCTAGTCCAGTGTAGAACTTTAATTGACTGAGAGGCATCTCATGGTAGTATCTGTGACTAGGGCCACAATTGATCTATACCTACATATATCCAAAGATGAATAAATCCAGCACAGTAACAGGGTTGCAAACAATTTGATGATTCCTCTTGTTGCAGATGTAGAGACATTTAGCTGCTTTTATATTGTCTTTTTGATGGTGGTCAGGTTTTGGAACCTTAGAGGTAATCTGGTGTAGATTATGGTTCAGATGATTCTGAAGTTGGTACATTGATTGTATTGGCTATAATGTTGTTTCAGTGTCTCTTCCCATTTGTTTGGGTTGGTGTTCATAGCTAGAATCTGGTGTTGCATGGCTGGAACCTTATGTTTGACTGTTGCAGCTGTGAGATGTTCTGTCGAAGACTTATCCATTGTGGATATTAACTTGGTAATCCAACCAACAGTTGAAGGTTACTCACTGTTGTTAGTTTTAGTAACTTGCTAGAAGGATTGTCCCAGTTTCACTGACTTGGTTGAATGATGAGGCCATAGGTGATACTTCTCAGAAGTAACGCAGACGATACACTGTTGTCAGTACTCTGATGATCTTCATCTTTGTAGATTATTAGATCTTGAAGTCCATCCTGGATATTCCTACTAAAATAGGACTTAATCACTCACCCAGTCAGTTGTCTTCGAATTTATCTGTTGCTCGCTATGGAGCTATTGAGCGCAGCAGTAACCATGGGTATTTCTAGATGCAGACTATGGTTAGGACATTCACTTTCTGGCTGTTGACCCAGGATCCAGGTTTAGTGATATAGTCCCACCACATTCAACCACCACCTGCTTCTCTTCTATAGAAAAGGGATGACAAGAATGCAACACGAGCATTAACCTACTGTGTTATGGTAAAAGGTTTACAACACAATTACAAACACAAATACAAAACAACAAGGGGAGAAGGGGAAAGGAGTGGGTGTTCACGTTCCACTGTCCCTCATTGCTGAGTAGAGCCATTCTGACTCTTCATAGTGAGTAAGGTATTTTCTCACTTATATTTTGTTCTGTTGTTACTGGGACTATTGGATGAGTGAAGTCATTCTGTCCATCCAACATGTTGATATTGTCTCTCTCATTACTTGAAGAGAACAGCCTATACAGAATCTCTGTGGTTTCTAATGCCGCGTCTTACTTTCGGCACTACAATCATCACTAGGTCAAGACTATTCAACAGTGGCTTCTTAAGTACTGACATACACATGGATTCTTACATCAACATCCTCTAATCCCAAGGTGCAACATTAAATGTATATTCCCACAGGAAAAAGTAACAATCAGAACAGAGAAAATTCTCATACCAGAAAAAAACATACATGTACATTTCTCTGATATTAAGTACAAGATAATCATACATAATAATTTAATCATCAAATTTAATGCCAGAGCCAATGGTTTTGAATTTTCTTCAGGGGTTAATCCATAACTAAAACATATATTGTTTTTCCCCACTGCGTACCGCAGATGAGGATAGTAGCCGCTGTGATATATTTTGTCAATGACTGCTATTATTCGGGGGGTTTATTAGAATAACTTATGCCGCATGGTCCAGTATTCTGAATATTGCAAGCAATTTATTCACATCAATCTTCGCTTCTGTTTCTACTACGGTGAGGCGATGGGGATTGAATCCTATCCGAACATGCATTTACATCACGCGTTTACTTTAATTGTTCATGAATTTATATTCTCAAACATGGCATTCTCCTAACACTATTTTATGAAATGATTATATGTTCTTCACTACTATGGAGTGGTTATTAATCTGTTAGCAAAAGGATGGTACTAACATTTAGCACTATATTTCTAAGTTACAGATTATTATGTGGCAAAATATTTTATCCCCTGACTAAGTAAGAGTCAGGAATATGCGTAATCATTTGTATGTCCCCGCATGGATGAAACTTCCTTTCTATAGTACATAGATTATTTGCAGATTTCTAAGCACAAATAGTGAGATATTGTTCACAGTGCCTAGAAGTTTTAACATAGGAATATGAAATTGACAGACACAAGTTCTCTACTGAAGTATGTAAACAAGAGTCTGTTCCCACCTTGAGAAAATGCCTAGAATGTGGTTTTTACCTGAGTTTGATACTCTACGGTAAACATAATATTTCTAGGTTATAAGCACTACTAGTGAGATATAAGTTCATAATGCCTATACAAGATTTTAACATATGGATTTGAAATTATAAAACAGGAAAAATTACAGCGTGGCGCCCACATGTGTTTCCTTGGTAAACATCTTCCAGCCTGGTTTAAAAGAATTGACTTATTATTCTAACTAACTCTTAATTAAACAGACTGGTCAATGTAATACCTAAATACATTTTAATAATGTAGATATAACATACCAATAGTTGAAGAGAATCATGGTTTTAAAGGCAACAATACCTTTTCCCCACACGGGGAAAGAAACCCCACACGAGAATGCACGTCTGTTTACTTTCTTAGCTTGAACTAAAAATGGCTACACTGGGCCTTTGTCTTACAATCAGTCGACGACTGTTTGCCAGGTACGTAGGTCAAAATAAGGCCACATTAATTTAGCTACTCTACGGGTTAGTTTTTATCCTATATTCAGTAAGATACTTAAACCGTAGTTGTAAGGGATTGTTTATTTTTAAGGGAGTCAATAAATAGGAAAGGGTAGGACGTTTTATTATACCACACGCCTCCCCCATTTAAGCCGTTGATTTCTTTGAGAAAATAAATGGTCAAGTAGTACTCTACAATTTCCGTCTTTACATTGACTCACATAGTATCCATCCCTTTGTAATTTCCTACATTACTTCCCTATGTTAGATAATCTATCAGGGCCACGTCCATTTTCTTTTAGTCACGACAACTGGCATAACCTTAATGGCTTACTTCCCTTTTAGTGAAAAAGTGTAGTACCCTCTCCACTGTTGTCAGCTATTGTTTGAAATATGAGTGGTTATCTGATAATTTGTTACTTTCAAGTACTAGTTTGTCTGCATCAAACCGACTTTTTGAAGCAATTGAAATATCATCATTAAATCAAATCAACTTCAAATCAACTTTATTAGGGTCACAAATTGGGCGCGCAGGCCCGTCTTACATTCGGCTCTTCCAATCACTCGTCTTTCGTTCATCAAGAGCATTATACATTTACATAGGAAGAAAAATAAACATTGTGAAATGAATGTTGTAAACATAAACAAGGCTAAACATGGAGAAAAATATATACATAAAAAGTATGTGACGTAAAAGTAGTGATGCCAGCGTGCCCCACACACACACACACACACACACACACACACACACACACACACACACACACACACACACACACACACACACACACACACACACTCTCTCTCTCTCTCATTCACTCTCACTCATTCCCTCTCACTCATTCACTCTCCCGCTCACTCATTCACTCTCCCGCTCACTCATTCACTCTCACGCTCCCTCATTCACTCTCACGCTCACTCATTCTGTTTCTCCCGCTCACTCATTCACTCTCCCGCTCACTCATTCACTCTCCTGCTCACTCATTCACTCTCCCGCTCACTCATTCACTCTCCCGCTCACTCATTCACTCTCAGTCATTCTGTCTCTCCCGCTCACTCATTCACTCTCCCGCTCACTCATTCACTCTCCCGCTCACTCATTCACTCTCACGCTCACTCATTCACTCTCCCGCTCACTCATTCA